>JAOTOL010001573.1:700000-1177500 GCA_034440575.1 Imbricaverruca yamaguchii
ACCGTAGGCAGATGATTGGCTTCAAAGCTGTTTTCGCTAAGAAGAACCTTAGGTTCATTCGCGACGCATTCAACCGCTAGGTCATATAGCGTCGCCAATCACTCACGCCGATTGGTGGTGGGTGGACTCGGTACACCCTTACCGGTTGTGAGACTCGAACCCACAATCTTGCAATAAAAAGTCCGACGCTCTCCCAACTGAGCTACCCCGGCCCCTCGGTCTTTGCTGATAATTTTGTTTCACACCAGTGCGTGAAAGCTATAGCAAGGGGAGAGGCATAGCGGTTTCCCATGGGAACTCACATGGTTTGGTTGAAAACTGCATCACCAAATATAAGGTTTTTATGGTAGATGTGGTCCAGAAGCACACCACAGCCCGGTAAGCTCAGGCCGAACATATTCATATTGTTCACATTTTGTTCAAGAAGTTGTAGCACCGCAGCAATACATTCCTGTATGGGAATACTTCCATATATAATCGTTATTTCCATAGTAATGCTATGCTGCCAACCGGCAAGCACTTTAAAAATCATTTTCGTACCTTACCTAGGCAGCTGACAGCGTTTCGCAGATGTGCTGGTATCAAAATCTGGAACGTATACATGAAATAGCATACTACAGCATTGCCATTTTCCATCCTCAATCAATTTAATAGTACTTCGGTCGTGATCAATCTAAACCAGTAGCGCAGCAAAAGAATAGAAAAACTAGGAGGAAAATATCTCCACCGAAGAAACAATGGCACGGAGTGAAACTATTTTGAATGTCTTGAACACCAATGACATAGGAACGAGGGACAAGCCGACCATATTTTTGAAAGTTACTTGGGAAACATTGGATTGGATCAAGGAACAAATTACTAACAGACCCGCCTGTTGGACACTATGCAAAGTCAATAAAACGACGGGAAGCTCCTGGAAAGAATATAAATGGGCAACCATGAAGTGGTCGCACAACACCCATGGACACAACTACCTTTCTATTTTGCACTACAATAGGATGAAATTTAACATGGCCCATATGGGCTTTCGACTAAAACACAATTTCAAAATGCACCTGCACGACTCTGATCTAATCCTGATGACCCTGGCTGCATGAAACATTGGCGCATCCTGCATAACTGGGAGCACTACTATCATTACATCTCCCCACCCACTCCCAATTAGGAGTGAATGGCCGGCTGTCGGGACCGGGGAATTGGTGGATTCAGAGCGAGGTCGATGGGGGCGTGTGCCAGCTATTCTCCGATAAAACGGCACACCACGGACATGAATTGTGACAAAAACGGGACCTCTTCGAATTGTGTAGGCAGGAATACCTCGAGAATGTTCGAGTTTCGTCTACGTCCAGAAACATCAATGCAAAGTGCTGCTTTGATTGAGATTAGTGCCCGTCGGGTAGGCCAAAGTGCGCCTTGAATTTTACTTCACCGGTGGCGACTGTGGGCCAGTGCGTCCCCAGCCCAGGATCAGCCAGTGCTACCACACACCTTGTCATCTTCATGCTCACAGCTTGACATTCTTTCAGTACGTGCTTCGATATCCCATGACTAATGTTGAATAACCCATTCCCAAGACCAAAACATGAACAGGATGTGGAAACGTCTGGGCACGCGTCGCCGGCGAGGCTGGCATTCAGTGCCCGCCGAGACCGTCGCGCTTGCAAATTAACACATTTTAGATGCCGCTAGGGGGCATAACGGCAACTTTGGTACAGTACGAAAATACACGCAGGAGTATTTGGTTCGCAAAAATTTGCACACTAGGATTTGATGCGAAAATGTGAGATTACAAATATGCGCGCACGGAGATTCATAAACAACGATTTGCGACACGAAGCCCTGCGATACGAACATTGATCCCAACGTCTTCCAAGTGGAACTTTTGAAACCATGCTGCATTTCCGGCATTGCACTTCAAGCAGTGTCTGTGTGCTGATCTCCTAAGCGCTCCGGTCAGGTCAGTTGAAACGTACGATTTTCGTTGTGCCTTGGGGGCGCTGCTGACCACCAGCTGTTCCATCAGCTCGCGCAGCCGATCTTGGAGCTGGCAGTTTCGCTTACTCTCCTCGGCCAGAGCCTGCTGCATCTGCTCCACCTGATGTCGTACCAGAATACTCAATCACCAGTCACCCACCATTCATCTTACAAACAACCAACTGATCAGTACAGTTGGGCTGAGTTAGCTGGAGCTGAGTGGTTCCGGTATGAAGTGACAAGGGCCTGGTGGCGCCTCTAAAATGCCGTCTCAACCACAACTTCTCGAATAAAAATATTCGGCGACGCCAGCAACGGACAAACTATACAAATAAATATAAATATGTATATATATATATATATATATATATATATATATATATATATAATATATATATGTGTGTGTATATATGTGTGTGTGTATATATGTGTGTGTGTATATATATATGTATATATATATATATATATATATATATATATATATATATATATATATATATATATATATATATTTAACTAGCACAGCAGGTACAGGGCGACCTGCAGATATATTGACAACTACAACAGCAGACACAGGGCGACCTCTGTAGCACTAACCTCGGTGGTCTCGAAAACCAGTTAGATCGCCTACATAGTACTAACCTCGGTTGCGCGGTTGGTCTGCTTCTCCTTTTGCAGTTCGACGCGAAGTCCATTGATCTCCCTTTTGAGTCGCTTCAGGTGGGCCGAGTCGGACAGCACCTGCAGAAGGGCCGTCATAACCGTCCGCTTCTCACACTGCTCTAGCATGACACCACTACACACACACACACACAGAGTTGGCACGCACCAAGATTAACGATGTGGTAAGCTGAACAATTAGATGGTGAATAGACCCAGCTAAAGAAACGACGATCAAGACAGGTAGTTCGTATACTTGTCAGCCAGACAGTCAATAAGGACATCACATAAAAGCTGCATAACTTGCCACCAACATCTTGATATCCGAGAGAGAAAAAAAATTATGACAGGTTGCACTCTTGCAGCAGTTGCTGAAAACTCTTTGTGTCCTAGCTGATAACAAGCAAACTACCATTCCAACTGAATGCAAACCTTCCTTTAAACCATCCAATCGTAAGGAACTAAATGTTCCAGTTCAATACAGGTCAATAATAATATGAAGAACGGGTTTAAATCATACCGAAATTCCACTCAACGAACACCAATTTATTACTGACGCACACCAGCCTTGGTTTTGTTCTGGATCGAGGAGGCAGGTGGAGGAAGGTATGGATTGACACTAGCCGAGCCACACGAGTGAAGGACGGCTAAGTACCGGTTAGCACCAGAGCCGAATCAGGCGAGCGACGGACCGAGAGGTACGAATTAACACCACGGCCGAGTCATAATGTAACTGACAGGACAGAAACTGACACCACGTCTGAATGGTACGAGTGACCGACGTACTTCGTTGATGTGCGCCTTGTTTTTGATGGTCTTGGCTCGACTGGCAAATCTCAGGGTGGTATGGGTCTCCTCGACAGCGACCGGCGTCACGGTACAGATGATGGCTGTCTGTGGATCAGATCAGGTCAGGTCATGTCAGGTCAACAGATTATAGCATAACCCGTCCAAAAGGCTAGGTATGGTTATCAGCCTGTAATTTGGTAATGCATGCAATGCAATAGCCCATGGTCAGGTCAGATCAGGTCGGTCAACTACAACATGACACTACCCATCATCGGAACAACACAACACAATCGGGTGCTGTTAGATTGGGCCCAAAGTCGGCCCACGGCCCGTCATCAGGGCAACAGAAAATAATCGGGTACTGCTAGATAAGGTTTAAAATCGACCCACTCGCCAATCATGTTATTGTTGTTGATGTGTACATCACACAAAAAGTGAAACGCTCACAAATGCATTGTTCTTATATTGATATATTTTATGTCTGAATATGTTAGGCGTCCTAACGAAATCCTACGTCAATGTGAGAATACAGGCAAAATTTTGCATGCGGTTTGCATACAGGAACGCACTGTCGTGCGACGACTTCAGCGCCTCTCGAAAAAGCACATCAACACAAAGCAAGCTGAACTACTCAATGAAATGTGTAAATGTGTGAAAGGTACTATATACATACATACATACATACATACATACATACATACATACATACATACATACAAACATACATACATATATATAGGCCATTTAAAAATAAAGCGCCCGAAATTCGGGGTTTCGAGAAGTGGGGAGGGGCCTAGGTAGGAGGCCCTTCTGAAAAGTTTTGCCCCCTGGACCAAATCCTGGCTACACCACTGAACCAAAAATAACTGGATGAAGCCTAGCCGAACATGTTCGAATTTTCTTCTCCAAAATGAAATCATCACGGTTCGAAATATAAAAACAAAACCTAGCCTAGTTGCTTACTTGGGCTTAGGGGCGCATCGACTGCTTCGATCATACAGCGTTCCCAAACCTAGCCCAGCGTAGCCTAACTTCCTTTTGATATAATTAAGTAAAACGTGTGATTGACTTAACTCCCATCCAAGATTTAATTGCAATATTACCAACGTATGTAGCGGTAGGTGTATGCCATCAAAAATCGCTTAACTGCAGCAAGAATGTAGGTGCATATATTCACGAAGTAGTTCCGTTAGATCTTAGCACCGCTCATTGTGGAATTTTAATCAATGCTTTGAATAAAAACCAGTGAATTAGGTAACGTCCGACAGCAAATACCAGACAGCAACTGGAACGCCATACATCTTAAAAACGAGCGAGGAAAGTCTCCGCCAAATCAGCGTTGGCCACTGATCACAGGCAAACTTTAGCCGCAAACTTTGAATCATTTTCACGATGTGAAAGCTACTGCTGCAAGCATAATTTTCACTACGCATTCACCAATGTATACCAGGACATTAGCATCTACCAGAAGAACGGCAAGGGGTGTCGGTAACTCAGTAGTTAAGCTGACCATCTGGCAAGCCAGAGGTACGTGTTTGATTCCCCGCGATGCCCGCCCTTCCTGCCAGGGTGAGAGGCAGGCGACGCTGTATGGCCTCAGCTGCTGGGGACGTCGTAAAGCCACAATCCAATCCAGAAGAACGGCAAGGTTTCGCAGAAATAGCAAAGAAGTGGTGCCTTTTTATTACAAGGCAGGTGAAATAGACAAACTATGGGAGAAATAGTACATCATTTGAAATAGCATAGGTGAAGTCAAGATAGCTACAGAATTCTGAAAATAGTATAGAAACAGCAAAATAGTACTCATGCAGTGTATTATAGCGCCCACCGCGCAGCAACCCCCTCGGCTTCTGCTGGCCGCTGGGATGGCGTCGCCGCTAGAGGTCAGAGGTATCGTTCGCAGTTACATATTCGCATAAGCAAAGATACCTGTCGTATATCTGTCCAACAGAGTAGCATGCCATAGGCTTTTATCGTGTATGTGTGCTTAAGTGTACGATATGGACGAATGAAACTACATATCCGTAGCACTTGAGAAGGCCTGAGTATATCTGATCGGTAGTATATTATTAGCTATTGTTGCTAAATCATCAAACCTGGTTGATGAGCCTGGAACTCAAATAGTCAAACCAACCAATCTGACCTTAGCGTTTCCGCCGAGTGAGGTCTGCAGGATGCGAGTCAGCTTGCTGTTCCTGTAGTTGATGAATAGCGATCCCTCGCTCAGCTTGCTGATGACGTTGCCGAGCTCAAACAGTGACGAGTTGATGGAGCAACCCTCCCGGAACCTGACCACGGTGACAGGCAGATGACAAGACGGCTTAGTCGCAAGTGTCCCATCACGACGACCACATCAGTCAGCTCACAATTCGTACCGCATGGCATCAAGATAAAGCATTGCCAGTTGTAAAGAGACTATTGGGGGCTGAGAAGGCTACACTTGCTACGCTAATTATATGAAATGGAAGAACAAATGATATTAACAAACATCATTGAGAAAAAAAAATTCACCGTCGATAGCAACGTAACCGACCTATTTCTACAGCGACACGACCTCAGGAATGGTGCTTACACCGCTTCTCTTAGGGCTGGCATACCGGCCTCATAATGGCCTCTAAAGAAGCATCAGTCCATGGGCTTGCTCTTTGCATTCATTAATGGCCAGAATACTTCTGGCCTACTCCAACTGGCCTATATGCAACGCAGCCAGGGTTTGGCTCGCCATCTGTGACCAGCAATGGCCCGAGGACCGGTGACCTGACCCCACTGACCTCTCTCCGGTGGCACCAGTCTGTCGGGCTCGCTCCGACCCAGCAAGATCGACCAGGTTCAGATGAGATACCGCCACAGCGCCTTCCATACCCTCTTCGTTCCTGCCAGCGTTGATAGATCAACATTACCACAACTACTCAATACCGACTCCACATAATTAATTACCGGTTATTGTGGCAGCATGTCCAAAATCGGTAATGCTGACAAAATCCGTAGATGAAGGAAAAACGATTGCATCCTAAGCCGAAAACTGTGTTTTGTATTTATATTCCTCATTAGTCCATACAATTGCATGCTGGGGATACACAACATATACCACACACTTTACATCTTCCTTTCTCCTTCAGACTTTTGGTAGCACTGTTCTGTATATATATATATATATATATATATATATATATATATATATATATATATATATATATATATATATATATATATATATATATATATGCCCTTCGTGCGGTCCAATGACGCGTATTTATTCGCAGCACGATCTAGCGACAACCATTACGAACATGGATATCATTATCATAACACTAAATTTGTCCACCACATTGGGGCTGATACAGTGTTAAAATTATGATTTCTTGTTAGTTGCGAGATGTCGACACGAATATAGCAGGATGTCGAAATCGCCATAGAAATAATGTTCTCTAAGAAAAATTGTTATGTTTTACAAAAGCAGTCGTGAGACACCCGCGACCATCACTATTCAAGCTTTGCGTGTATTGAGAGGAACTAATTTGGTGGCATAGATATCAACGAGAGCGGCGCAAACACCTATGGTATAAACTGGTATTGTATAACACAGCACACCATAGGTAATCCCTTCACTTAGAATTTCTGCACAGGATGTTCGCTATCACGATTCAGGATCCGTTATGCTGAGCATAGGCATACTACTTGTAAACGGGATAGTTAGAAACGAGAAATGAAGACTTCACAACACGCACCAAAAAATACGATGACAATCCTTTGGAAAGGATGTCTATTCAGTGTTCAATAAGTGGTACATTCCACCCTATTTCGCGAATAATTTATCACTGGGCTGATGTGTAACGATTTGCTTTTCTTCAGTTGTTTAGGAAGGGCTGCGGATGAACAATCCATGGCAAATAAATTATACCGTGTTTAAATTATTTTCTCCAGTTAATCTGCAGCATAGAATCTTATGGTACTCATTCACCAGGCCAGAGATTCGCCGTCATGGTGGTGCCAGACTTTGAAGGCAAATAGTCTGAGATCAGCATAGTTAGGAGACCAGAATAGTTTAGTCAGGAGTTCTTCCCTAGGTGGCCTAGGCATTTCACGAAAGACCCGCCAAGCCTATGCCCTTCCGCACAGGGTTTGGATCACATCCTTGGACACAGAGGTGTTGATGTGTTGCTGAAGCAGTACAGACTGCTTTGCCGTACATTTTAATCATTTCCATATCATGTGGAATTCTAGCTTGAACGAAAGATTAATCGGACGGTGACATAGAGATTGTTAGCCAAGATAGGTTCAAATTGTGCGTAAAAGGAGATATAAAGCATCCTCAACCCTCCGTAGATATTTCTGCATGGTACGTGTTCCAAACGAAGTAATGCGTTTCGTTCCAAGGTAGTCTGTTACGGGTTGGTTAGGGACTGAAAGAATAAGACATACTAGCTTCAAAAAGAGCAATGAAGGAACCACATTGATTGTCAACAATTATTGATATATTTTTACACTTTCGTTGCATTATGTTTCGTTCTATGCCAATAATTTTCACAGCGATATCATCATCTTTATATTTCAAATTTGGTTTGAGACTATATACATTTTCATTTAATTAATTTAATATTTTATCCAATATTTGTCAGTTTTGATATAGGAATGGCTGTGACGGTGCGTTTTCGGCACGTAGCGAACTGGGCTAAAAGTTCGCAACTCCACTACAATTGTACCACCACGTCACGGTAAGTTCAAAGCTACGGGATCTGCCTAGTATGGACACAATTCTGTAAAGTCGTCCTTTCAAGTATCTCCATTAAATTCATACAAAACACGTCTGCGTGCAATCGGTCCGCAACCGAGTGCAAATGAGTCTGAGCAATGCAATACACCGGCCAGACCTGTTCCAGAAGCGTGCATCAGCGATCCCCTGACCTCTGCTGGTCGGAGCGACGCACCTGTCGCGGGACTCGATGATGATGCGGAAGATGGTGTGACTGCGTGAGCTGCGGTCGTTCATGTTGGTGACACCGAAGTGGCGGGCCGTCTCGCCGCGCCGCATCAGACCCAGCAGCATCTCCGGCGTGTTCACGCACAGCTCGCGAAGGTCGGCCACGTACACCTGTGGACGGCGGCCGAGCGAGTCGCTCATCCACAACACCACGGCGTACGAGGTGGTAACAAGACGGAAACCGCAGGGCCCGCCCGCACAACACGGGTCCCACATGGCAGGGCACAAGCGAGTCGTTCATAGACCGCCACGGCGTGCAAGACGGTAACAAGACGGGAACCACAGGGCCCGGCCGCGCGACACAGGTCCCACATGGCAATACTCGATCGAGATGCTCATGCAGATGTAGCACGGCAGGATGCGAGGCAGACGACATAAACGGCGTCAGGCGGCAGTGCAGGCATCAAGACGGCCGAAGACAGAAGAGCATTGTGTTCTTCTACACCGCATTCCATTGCAGTCACAAATCGTCGCCAACCTCTCACGCCGACAAATATTTGGTGGCCTCGGCAATCCCTCCAACTGGGGGATTCGAACCCAAGATCTCATGGTGAAAAGCAAAAAGGTGGGAGGAGATCCGCGTGACAATCGGACAGGGCAGCAGGACAGAAGCACGTCAAGACACGAGCATGTCAAAACAGGAGTGAGACGTGAGTGCGAGCGACGAGGTGGGAGAGCAGAAAAGATATAAGAGGCAGTGTGAGGTGGGAGAATATGGGAAGAGATGGAGGAGCACAGCCGCGACGACACGGAGACAGGAATGGCCAAAAATGTCATCTATCACTCACCTGTCCCTGGGCGTCTTCATGAATACGTAGTCCTTTGGAGGTGCAGGGGCCTTCCGCCAGCAAATCTGCCACTACCTGGTGGATATATTTAAAGGCGTAGTTTGGTGTCGTGCAGGACAGGTGGAAATAAGACATCATCCCAATCAAAAGGCAATCTTACCGTTAGAGAACGTACACGTAAACTTTTCCACTTCACCAAGCACATGGCATTACAATACCGGTTCAGGAACATTGCCGGCAAGTAGAACAGCGAAAGATATATGATACTTTTGGCATCGGAGGCCCGAAGACAATGCGAGTTTCGTTTCATATGCTTATGGGTTGACCTTTCGTCCAAGGTCTTAACATTACATCTAAATGTTGCATTTAGGCGGGCTAGTCGCCAATGTAATTACATCCTGCTTTTATACATCGTGGATACGACTGACGCCTTCTTAGAAATAAGATTGCTTCCATTTCCTCACTCACATGCATTCCTAAAATCAACAGTCAAGAGTTCATCATCGGGTCAGCAGGTGCTCCAGAATTTAACGGATCCCATTGCAGGGCCATCAGTCCCATCACAAGGCCACCTGTCCCACCAGAGGGTCATAAGTCCAGCCAGTGGGCCATGTGCTTCATTGCGGGGTGAATAGTCCAATCACAAGATCACCAGTCACAGAGCCACTTGTTCCATCACAGGATCAGTTGTTCTGTTCCATCTGATTTAGACGCACTGCTCAAATATGGAACACTTTCCAAAATCTGACAATTTGCATAGCTCGGTAAATACTGGACTAGGCCGACCGCCGAGTGTGGCGCCAGCTCCATAATTGCCCATCTACATATGTACATTTACGCTAACGTACCTTTGCGCCTACATGCACCTGCGATGACGTGCTTCTGCGCTTCCGTACATTTGCACTCAACATTTGCGCTAATGTACATTTGCGCATACGTTCCTCTGCGCTTTCATATGCTTGCGCTTGCGTTCTTGTGCACCTACGCGTATTTGCTTTAACGTGCTTTGAGCTAACGTACATTGGTCTTTACGTGCATCTGCTCTAGAATCAATTCCCACATATTGCTATTATGCATCGCACAGGATTAATTGTCAACGCACTTCGCTTCAATAAATATTTTCACTATTTGGTCTAGAGGCGCATCAACTGCAATTGTCATACAGTCATTTCCATTCCAACGCGCAATGTGCAGGGGATAGTGGTGTGGTGTGTGCGGTCAGATCATCTCAACTGCCTGGCGTCACAGGGGTGTCGCGAGTCACGGGCTCTGATCCAAGAGTTTCAGGGACCATTTATCAGCAGATTTGCATGACTGGGAGGCATACCAACAAACAATGGTTAGTGACAACAGGCATGACAAGCAGTTACGAACTACTCTCAAGAAAATGTCGGGTAATACGTAAAATGCATGAAGGGGAAAGTTAATATTATAAATCGGATTAAGAAATCGACCCGATAGCTCAGCTAACATCCTCAGCTCCACATTCGTACGCAATGATAGGTGCCGCTGCCCACAAAATTGCATAACATCACGAGACTACCAGCACTTCCAAAAACATGGCTTCGTCTCTGTTAAGCAAAACTGTGTTCAACATCGCAACATAGCTTCGCCACTTTGCCCGCGCTGTGCTGCCAACAGAACTACAACGCCGGTGGAGAAGCTTGCTACGCTGCTAGCCAGTTCACCCTGCAACGACTGACCTCCTTGTAGATCTCCATGTAGCTGACACGGATCAGGTACTCGCGATCGGGTGTCTGTTCGATGCAGTCGAACATCTGGTCCACCACGCGTGGGATGGCACCCAGGTCCTCCTCGTGTCCCAGCATGGTGTGGGTTTTTCCTGCCGGTGACGTGACAGTCAGCTGGATTGGAGCTACTTGACTCTACCTTGCGCTCTCCCTCAACTAAAGTCAGCTTTTATATATATATATATATATATATATATATATATATATATATATATATATATATATACATATATTAGGGTACCAATAGCGCATATGAGTAAATTTAAACCTGATATTTTTAACGGCCCTTGGTGGGATACTGTACGGTAATGAGAAAACCTCCCATGCAAAATTTGAAGCGAATCGGTTTATATTTAGACGTGGCGCGAGTGAATTGAAACCTGTACTATGTGTCTTCCCCCCCGCGAATGACAGTCTGAGTCTGAAAGGCAGTCTGAAAGGCTATGGTTCTAAATCACCCATTCTTTTCCCTCAGAATGGTTCATTCACGCGCAGCTACGACTGTTTGGCTGGTGGGGCAGCCAAACCGCGACCCCATCCTCGGAGCCAAACTCCCCTCTCGTGAAGACGTGCTCAAGCGGGTTTTCTACTTCCACAAAATGGAAAAGAAAACCGTCGCCACCAGCGCCGCGGCCACTGTCCAAGAGGTGCTAAGGTTCTGGGAGACCGCGAGGATCCGAACGAAGACCGCACAAAGCGCCGTTCGCAAGGTTGAGGTCTTGTTCAAAGACTGGAAGACGCTCGTGAAGAGCAAGGGAGGAGCGACGAACAAGACGAAGGAGGAAGTTTCAAGAGGCCCTCTGCGACCTCTTCGACGTCGCCCACGCCGACGCGATAACCCTGATGCCGATCCCGGCTGATCGCAAGTTCCTAGCGGCGTAACGCGAGAAGGCTCGCCGAGGGATCATGCAGGGAGCTGACAAGGTGTTGGAGCGACGAGTTCAGCGCCGGGAGATGACAATAGCGGCAGAAAAGGCGATCACGAGAAGCCTCGACGTACCAGCTGGACGAACGCGCGGTGCTCGCGTCCTCCTCCTCCTCCTCCTCCTCGGTTAAGTCCAGTCCGGCACGCGGCGGGGCGGCTGCTACCGCTGAGCGACCGGTGCAAGCCCTCCGAGGCGACGAGCGCGGGGGTCACAGGTCGTGCTCTCCAAGGAGTTTGCGAGCGCCCTCGACCGGACTGGCGTGAGCGACCGCAAAGCGCTCCGCATCGTCGCGGCGACGGCCAGTAGCCTCGGCCACGATCCTCAGGAGCTGACCCTGAATACCGAGAGCATCCGGCAGGCTCGCGCCGGCTACCGGTCCCAACTGGCCGCGGAAGTCAGGACAACCTTCGCCCCTGACACGCCTCTTACCGTTCACTGGGACGGGAGGATCATGCCGGATTGCGACGGTACGCGGGTGGATCGGCTGGCTATCCTCGTCTCCGGCGACGGCGTCCAGAAGCTCATCGGCATTCCCAAGCTGGCAAGTGGGACTGGAGAGGCGACGGCGAGCGCCGTGGCTTAAACGCTCGACGATTGGGGACTCGCAGAGCGTGTGGTGGCTATGTCGTTCGATACGACCGCCGCCAACACTGGAACCTCGCCGGTGCCTGCACCCTGGTGGAGCAAAAGCTTGGTCGGCGTTTGCTAATCCTCGCCTGCCGACACCATGAACACGAGCTGGTGCTGGAGAAGGCGTTCTCTATCTGCATGGGGCCGTCGTCGGGTCCTGACATCGGCGTCTTCAACCGATTCAAGGAACGGTGGGCTTTCATCGGCCAGAGCCAGCCGGAGCCGCCAACGCCCGACGAGCTGCCGCCCACCCTCCTGAACAAGCGGGACACACTTCTGCAGGAGTGGGCCGCGCTGTTCAACACCAGCCACCCGCGGGGCGGCTACAAGGAGATGCTAGAGCTCTTTATCGTCCTGCTGGGATTTGAGGGCGACGTCCCGAAGGTGAAGTTCCGGCGACCGGGCGCCATGCACCGCGCGCGCTGAATGGCGCGTGCCATCTACGCTGCGAAGATTACGCTGTTCGCCGCCCAACTGGGGGAGCTCTATCGCCGCGCGAGCTGTCCAGCCTCCGCCGGTTCACCTTCTTAGTCGCTGAGGTCTATGTGACCCGCTGGTTCGAGGCGCCCGGGACCGCCTTCGCGTTGGCGAATGACTTGAAACCGACCGCCGACCTGCACGACTTTCACGACGCTGAGACCGGCAAGGTGTGCGTGAAGACCTTCTCCCGGCACTTCTGGTACCTGAGCGAGCCACTGGTCGTCATGGCTCCCTTCGACCACTGCTTGCCAACCGCTGAGAAGGCGCTGGCGGAAGCGATGCAGCGGGAAGAAGGATCCGAGGAACCGCCGAAGCGCATCACCGTCTCCGTCGCCCGCTTCGCCTCCCCCACACTAGCGTCGTTAGGAAGCCAGGCGTCCGGCGCCCTCCTCGACGCCGTCGGAGCGGAGAGGGCGTTCCTCTCAAAGGAGCCGGAGGAGTGGCCGAGTGACACGGGGTTCGTCGCGGCGTCTCGGCGCGTCGCGAGCCTATAGGTCAACAACGACACGGCGGAGCGAGGGGTGGCGCTGATCCAGTCCTTCAACCTCAGCCTGACGAAGAACGAGGATCAGCGCCAATTCCTCTTGTAGGTCGTCGAGAGGCACCTTCGACAACAGCTAGGAACATCGAGGCTTCCCTTCCCCGGCCAAGCGGAAGACAATGAGTGGCTTGGGCAACCATGATATCCCCAGCACCTAAAGGTGTTAATACTCGCTCTGAAGAGCGAGGGGTCCAGCAGCCCAGCTTGAGGAAGGGGAGATCTCAAAAGGCTTCAATATTCCCAACAAACACCCTGGAGACGATGCTCTTCCTTATAGTCCTTATCGGAGTATATAGGGGAACAATCAATCGACTTGCGCCACCTCTAAATATACTTCGATGGCGCCCAAATTTTACACACGCTGTTTTCTCACCACCCCACAGTATTCCACTAAGGGCCGTTCAAAAATTCGAACTTTCGTTTTTATTGGCACCCTAATATGTATGTATATATATATATATATATATATATATATATATATATATATATATATGCATACAAAGATACACGATGCACTGACCTGATGACGTCTGGCCGTAGGCGAAGATGGTGGCATTGAAGCCGGCCATGGCCGAGTGTACCATCGGCTCCACAGTGCCTGCAAGCACATGCATCGTATTAGTAACACCGCCACCACCTAGCTGCATGCATTATCCGGAATCTTGAGCTTGGAACTTTGCGATGCGGCTCGCAATATTCCAGAGAATGCGATGTAACCCGTTAATGAAGCAGCACAAATCACCAGGTGGAGTCAAACGACAGCCCAGGTGCTGGTACAGGGACTATACTTGTTGATCGGGCCATTAATATGCTGACACCACATGTGGACGCTCATGTGCACGCACGTGTGGCTGCAGACAAGCCCGTCACTGCTTATGCATAGTTTGTACACTATATAGATGGACTATGACGGACACATGAACTGGGTGGGAGCGATACGCCGCCTTGGGAGCTCAGCTGGTTAGAGCGCTGGTCTGCGTTGGCCTCTCCTGTCATGACAATCATGACAAGGCAGGTTCAATTCGCTTATCGTGTTTGTATTTAGCCCCCGGCTGGGATGATCAATTGGCAACTGGCCCGATGTGGCCGGTGACGAGCTAACGGGGCGGCCGTGTCGGTGCGTCACACCCCCACTCCCGGTCAAACTCCCGGCACAGGGCACGTCACACTCCCGGTCAAAATTCTTCCGTTGAACTGGAATCCATGGGTCGGGTGATGGGACCAGCGTCCACGCAACAAATTCTGCTTAGCGATATGACTCTGCTCTATAAGGCAACTCCGGCACAAAAAAGGATCAAAATTAAGTTAAAAAACTGTTCTTTGACTTCTGGCGCCCAGAACATTATGATCTGTATAAAATAAACTATATATATATATATATATATATATATATATCATTAACACTCGCACGTCCGGTGGTTCCGCCAACTTCGCATGTCCGGGGGGGGGGGGGCAGATGTCTGCCCCCCTAAGATCTTTGGAACTATGCTAGCTAGCGACAAACGGAAAACGGCGTTGGATAGCTGGTGACGGGCTCTATCGAAAGTGTTTCGGTAATTTTTCGCTCAGTTCAACATTCAGGTTACTGGGCCATCTTAGGTCAAACTTGATCAAATCAGGTTGGACTCGGATATTGACACATATCTCAGGGCCTGTAACAGATAGAAACAAATGGCGAACGCTATTCGACAGTCCTTGAAATGCGCTACCGACAATAGGCGGTGTAATTTAAGGTCAGGTCAACCGAAACTTAGGTCAAGGTCATGAAGTCATGACCAAAGTCAAGACCTAGTGAGGTCGTGTAAGGTATCAATCGACACGTCTTGACGATACAAGCACAATGACGGTAATTTCAGCCTTCTAGCTGAATGCAGTGCGACGTAATGCGCAAAAATGTGTAGTGATCTCAGGTGACCTCAGATACCTTGGTGAGGTCACTGAGCAAAAATGTCAGCGGTAACATTGAGCATAGCTTCCATCTACATGCCACAACCGTTGTGAGATTATTCCGAGCGCAAATGTGCAACTAGGAAACATTTGTATATTTTACCAGAGCCTTATAATGGGGAAGCCATGGCAGCGACCTGACCTAAGGTCAATACTACGAAAAAAAACGATATACATATTATGGTCCCTGATGAGATGATGACATACTATAAGTTTGAAATCAATCGCCCAATTATTATGGAAGTTATGCCACCTAGAACTCCGGGTGTAGTTGGGTCACTTTGCCTGACCTGGTGACCTGACGTGAGATGACCCAGGACTAAAAATGTATGAGGATATGCGGAAAAGACCAATGAACAGCTGTGCGAGGTTTGGCCTTGCTAACCCTATTAGTTTGGCGGCAAATGAGGAAAAACCGCAGGGGGGGCAGATATCTGCCCCCCCCCCCCTCCGGACGGGAGCGGATTAGTGTACAACAGGGCTGTTTGATGATGAAGCACTTTATGATGTGCTCAATATTCACTGGAAAGTGCACATTTAGATCGTCAAACGTTGGAAGAAAAATACGCGCTCTGTATTTCATAACCCAAAAAATTTGGGGTTGGTTCCACGTTCCAAAGGTCTAAAAAAATCGGAGTGAGCAACATATCTACAGAAACACTGGTATGTGCATAAAATGTACGTTCCAAGGTCTGCGTACAGAAATATACAAAACTGGAGAATGCGCAGATCTGCAGAATTCCAAGGATGTGCAAATCTACAAAAGATGGGAAGTGTGCAAGCCTATCCCATCCATATGAACGTTTAAGAGGTATGCTCCAGGCGCTGTATCTGGCAACAAAGCGCACATTACGCCACCAGTGATTTGGAGCCGTTTACCTTCCAAGAGAAGTCAACCCTAGACGTGGTAAGCATTGCTGGCGCAGCGATTTTTCCAAGATATCTCCCGAACCATTCCAGATATTTCGCCCTAACTTAGTTTGCCTCGCAATTGAATAGCGAACCGCATGGTGACAAATATCCTGTTGGGTGATCTAAGGTCGCTGAGCGATGAGTCGATGTCAATATGTCATTGTCACTCTACACAACATTCAATATAGTCTTGGCAACAAAGGCAAGTTGAATTAAAAGAAGTCCAAAGATGAGAAAGGTTTATGCATGACATTAGCCGTACCAATGCCCTCAAGTTACATTTGTTGCCAAATAACATGCCGACAAAAGACGCGCTTGGAATGGGGAAGTTTTGCACTTTCGAGCGTTTTGTAGATGTGCTGCATATCCATCTGTTTTGTTTGTTGTGTGTAGGTATTCTGCACGTAGATGTTATGAACGGGGATTTTTTTCCATGTAAACCTTATTAACGTAAGCCTTAAGCACACCCCAGCTTCTTTGTTACATTTTCTGTACACTACACCATGTTTGTAGATCCTGTAGCACGTTGATCTAATGGATGCTCATCCTCTGCATGTAGACCTTGTGAAAGTAGACGTTATGGAAGTAAATAATATATGCAATACTTTTTTGTAGATTTCTTGCACAATTACTTTTTCGGTAGATTTAGCGCACCCGTGTCTTTGTAGATCTCCTGGACACACTCCAGTAAAAGAGATTGTCTGCATGTTCTTGTGGACCTTCACATCCTCTCGTTTTTTCGTAGATCTTCTGCAAACCCAGTTTGTCTAGATCTTGTGCACGGATATCCTACGTACATAGATAACTTAATGAAAGTAGATCTTATGAATTTGGATCTCCTGGATGTATATCTTATGGACCTCCCCACCAGGATTGCAACGCACAAATTTAATTATGCATGACCAAACTCAGACGTGGGGATAATGAAGTAGGGATGTACCATTGCGACCATGAGGCAGCTGGCAACCCTTGCTTCATGGAGACAGATCCACGCTGTTTACGCGAACACAATGCCATCTGAGTGCTTCCGTCTATAGTCGGACAGAATCCACGTAATACACAACAGGGAAAGGCGAAGAGAACCATACAGTTTGTTGTTTGAAAATGAAACATTTCCCGGGGTTCAACTAGCGAATATTATATTTAATCAAGGTGCCCAAATCCATATGCGAATAAATATGTGCCGACTCTTTAGTAATATTGATACCCAGTGATAAATTATTCGTGAAATATGGTGGAATATACCACTATGAATGTTCAATTGACATCCTGCTCCAAGAAGTATCCACATTCTGTTCCTTGGAACCAACACCATCAGCTCGAAATTGCGTCTGAGGCATCAAAAGCATTTTTAATGACACTGATTCCTTGGCAAATTTCGACATCCGACTGTGCTCGTTTCGACATACCACACCTAAGGAAAAAAAACAACAACAATATTTTAACCCTGTTGATACCTGACCTTCGATGCATTAAACAATGTGAATATATGCGTTTATTCACAAAAACAAATACGTCATTGGTGACAGTACAGCGACTAACCACATGCGCCAGTTTTGTACAGCGGTCTGAATCGAACAAAATCTGAAAACCACAGTCCAAGCTTGAGTTCTGCTCGATGTCATACCGGGCGAGCGCACAGCAGTTTCGTCGAATACATGTAATGGCTGACGTGAGCTATTTTGCAAAGAAGTCGAGAATGCACGTCGCAAATAGGAATGTAATTTTATAAGGATTGTGGGAGTGGGGGGGGGGGGGTATCAAAACACATTGCCATTCCAGAACGTCCCGTCAATGCCATAACTCCTAGTCAACATTAAGCAACATTGGGGCGGGGGTGATTATCTGCTCCTCCAAAGGTACTGAAGGATCCTTGACACCTGATACATGACCCTTGCTCCCAGCGCACAGGATGTAGTATGCCAACAATTGCAAGTACTGATCCCTGTCCACCACTCAAAAGCGACAACGTGAAAGAAAGAGAGCAATACAGTGCTTCCCATATCAAATACCACGATAATTAAGAACGTTTCTTTCTACCTATTTCTTTCTAAAATTTAGTTCAAATTCTGGTTTGACACGCGCCCCGGAGGGCCTCTGAAAATTACGAGCACTGGAGGGGGCGGATTCCGCCTCCCCCCTAAGATCTCGGCTCATATTAAGGCTAGAGCAACGCAATTCGCAGGGTGGGTGGGCACGATAGTGAACTCTATTGTGTGTATATTCCATGACCTCAGGTCAATACCTCCAAGGTCAAATGAGGTCAAAATAGCAAAATGTTCTGGTTTTGCGTGGCATGGCTTATCATTGTTATGGATTGCTGTGTTTGTGTCTAAATGCTCCAAAATTGTCATTAATGATGCTTTGTACATTACTAATGGTGCAATACAGATGCCAGATCCGCCATTTGACCTCAGGTCACCTATATAGGAGCACTGTATCAGGCAGTGATACATTTTTTTCGTCAAATAGGGTGGAAAATACCACTTTCTGGACACTCAATCGACATCCTTCTCCAAGAAGTATCGACATCTTGCTCCAAGATGCGTGCTTACGAAGTCTTCGTGTATCCGTTCTAGCAGCATCTCGCTTATACGCATCATGTCAATGCTCCTAATAAGGAATAGCGACACAGACATATCGCAGCTTAATTTTGGGCATATTGATTAACTATGTGATATGGCGTACGGTATCAAATTATAGCATCGGTAATTTTCTCCCTGTCCTGAATACAGCCCTTCCTAAATTATGAATCTCAAAGCAAATGAAAAATGTACAGTCATAAGCACGTACACCATTGGCTCAAATTTGAGTCGGAAAAATATCAAAAGCGCTTTAATTGACACCAATTCCATGGCAAATTTCGACATCCTTCGGTGCCGGTTTCTACATCTCACACCTAACGAAAAACCAATATTTTAACCCTGGTATCAGGTCATTACCTGCTCCAGTTACCGGAACCGGGCTGTCCATTCGACTGCTCCGTTTGGCGGCTCGGCACGAACGGCTTCGCAAAGAAAGGTGTGAAATACATGAATAAAGTATGGAAACGCTTAGGCGCACAATGACAAACAGTATATTTCCGGATGTGTAGGGAGTAACATGCAAAGTGGCATCAATCGCATGACAGTCATTTGCACTTATGACAACATTCCAGTTGATCAAGTTTGGTTCCATTAGCATGTCAAGAACCTGACCCGACTTAACCTCGGCGACCTAACATGACTTTTAAATTATACAGCATAGCAATATGCATGAAACAAGTCGCTAGTGTTGTCAAGAACACTTCCATTTTGCCAATATACGGGAAGCGCATGAGCGCCGATTTTTGTGGTCTGGCGCTGCAATTTTCTTATTTAACGGCCCCTAACTTGAAAATTTTCAGCCGATTTTCATGTTTCTTGGTTTAAACAATGCGCCGGTCAATTCTAAGCAGGTACGAAAAAATGGCGTATATCGGCCGGTACAATATTGAGTTATGTACGAAAAATCTGAGGGGTGGGCTCATTTCGTCCTACCCCCCCCCAGGGCGTATGTTAACCTGTCATGAATTTGACCTGACTTGACCTCGGTAACCTGTCATGACTTCGAAACAATGTAGCATAACAATATACATCAAACAAATCGCTAGTGTTGCAAAGAACACTTCGTTTTTGCAGATATACGGGAAGCGCATCGGCGCCGATATTTGTGGTCTGGCGCGGAGAAAATTGTCGGACTTTAACGACCCCTAACTCGAAAAATGTTCCGTCCATTTTCGTTTTTCTTACTTTATACAACGCGCCGACCATTGCCAAGCAGGTACACAAACAACGGCGTATATGGACCGGTACAATCTAGTTATCTTCGAAAAACCGGAGGGATGGGCGGATTTCCCCCCCCCTCCAGGGCGCGTGTTAAAATTAGTTGGTGTATCTTTCCCCCAGGAATCGACTATAGTTACATCAAACAAAAAGACATCGATGATCAAAATGCTAAATTAATCGTACTCACTCCGATTTGTACACTACTCCGGCTCTGCCAAGCCTGTTATCGTTTCCTTTCCGATGTCAACCCTTCTGTCGTCCGACATCACCAACGCCGGCGCCTTCATCTTCCTTGGAACCACCACCAGGCTGGAGACTAGAGTATAGGGCAATGTCCGCATGGGGATTCCAGATATAGATACACACATATATATATATATATATATATATATATATATATATATATATATATATATATATATATATATATATATATATATATATATATATATATATATATATATATATGTATATATATATATATATATATATATATATATATATATATATATATATATATATATGTATATATACATATATATGTATATATGCATATATATACACACATATGTATACATAAATATATAAGTACATACATATTATATTATATATATGGCGCACGTGCGGAGTGGAAGGGAAGACATACACGAGACAAACACCTCGGCTTATATTTCCTTTTAGCACAGTCATACGTAGCCCACAGAGACACAATGTTTTTCCTTCAGCATAAAATGATAGCCTGCCTAACACTTGTTCACTGACATAAAGTGATCCTCATGCTTGTTCTGTCACGCCAGATTCAATATGTAGGTAATAGAACCTGATTGAGTAGGGTCGGGGTACGCTGTTTGCATGTTTTGTGTTATTCAATACATGCCAGTTGTTCCGAAGTACAATTGCGTCGCTACGCTTAAATAAACCCATGGGTGTCCTATCGATAATTGTTGACTAGGAAATTCGTGATGGTTTTCAAGGGAATCTATAAGATCTACATTAAACAAGCATGAATGTTTTTTAACATATTTATTCAATCTTATCTTTGTATGTCACTGGTCTACCTTATGTAGCATCCCAATAGAAGAAAGTTACACCAAATCCGTCTTACCCGGAAAACACAGTCGATATGCAAAGCTGACACAAAATCATGCCCACTTTTATTTCTGCCGTCAAATTTGTCAACAATGATGGGCTATGGGTCACGGGAGGCTACGAGGTCACGAGATCACGAGATCAAATATTACCAGAAAAGACCAGAAAAGTACAAGTGAAATATCGGAAAATATTAGGTCAAATAAAATGTCATAAATACCCACATATTATTGCGGGAATGTTTTAGTTGATTTTTCTGAAATATATATCATTTCCCAACATTTCCTCCTCTTATATATGAGATACCTTTAGTCAAACCAGCCCATGCTATTTGAACTGAAATAATGCCAGAGGCTATAGCTCGAAATCCTTTGACCGAATCTGGCTGAAAATTGCACAGCCGTATTCAGAGCCAAAGGCTACCATGTGAGCGAATATTAGTTTCAAACAAAATGAGTGACGGATTGGTCGATCTGTCGTGGAGCGTACCGTCTGTCACTCCGTATTCCCCGAGTCCATCCACAATGTATTCACAGCTGACTTGCTGAAGGTTATAGCAACTAAGAATAACTTTCACAGAGTTTTTGGTTCGATGTGGTGACACTGAAATGATAGTTCAGTCGCGTCTCCCGTCGCAGTCTCTGATAGTGTACGCAAAGTCCACAGTTTCCAATGCCTTGTTCGCCTCCTGTCCGCTTCACAATTTCACCTCAAATGTACCATCTCTCAACATTTCACGTATTGGTCCCCCCACCCCCCCGTTACAACTAGCAGTTAGCACCGTGCGACCTCAGCCTCCAGGACTCCGTCAATCCCAGGGGCGGGCCGAAGGGGCGCGGATACCTCGACAACACAGCCGACGGATAGAGCAGGGGAAGCTGGCCTACCTTTTATTTTTTTGTTACTCCGTATCCCGGGGGGGCCGAAGGCGCGGATACCTCGACAACACAGCCGACGGATAGAGCAGGGGAAGCTGGCCTACCTGATCATGACGTGAGAGGTTGTTGTTGCAGGATTGGATGAAAGGCATACAAGGTGATGCTGGCACGTGATGGACATTGGAATGGAGAGAGGGATGGACGATGGGAACTGCACGAGTCCCCAGAAACACTTTCGTGTTTCCACACTCCTGGTGGGAGCGGCTGTGGTAACCCGAGGGAGCACCATTTCCCAAGCCAGCCGATTAACGATGGCTGACCCAACCACAGACGGAAAAGATACAGGCCGTCCAAATATCCTAATTACAGCGTATTAGCACTGCTTATGGTGACTGAAGTGGATGACTGCCATCTTGTTCAGAGAGAACCAGAAACCAGTGGTGTGGCATCACTTTCCCAACTTCCAACGTCCAGCTGAAGTTGTCTTTGCATGCCACAATTGCCATACAGCTCAAGTTTGATTAGAATGAACTATTGATTTGCTTTCAGAAATCAATGGATATATCAATGGATATAATCAAACTAGTATCTGATGACACTATTTTTGTAGCTAGAATAGGCTAGGTTAGGCTAGGTTGTGCTACTTTCCTTCAACATTATTTTTGTCATGCTATATTTCCCAAATCAAAGCCTATCAAAGCCTCAAAGCCTTTCTGTTATTTTTAATGCCAACTGAAAACTATCCATTTGCAGTTTGCAGAGAAAACGAGCGAAGATATCATGTTTACCACATTCATAAACATTGCACTGAAACAAACTCAAAGAATTCAAAAACTGCCTTAATACGCGCCCTGAAGGGGGAGGGGCGAAATCCGCCCACCCCTCCGGTTTTTCAAAGATAATTCCAGATTTTACCGGCCGAAATACGCCATTGTTTGTATACCTGCTTATAAATGACCGGCGCGTTTCTTAAGGTAAGAAAAATTAAAATCGCTATAAATTTTTTTTCGAGTTACGGGTCGCTAAAGTAAAAATAAAAATCATCAGCGCCAGACCACAAATATCGGCGAAGATGCGCTTCACGTATATTGGCAAAAATGAAGTCTTCTTCGCAAAACTAGCGACTTGTTTGATGTACATTGTCATGATATATTGTTTCAATGTCATGTCAGGTCATCGAGGTCAAGTCAGGTCAAATTCACGACAGGTTAACACGCTCTGGAGGGAGGATGGTTAAATCGCACACCCATCCGATTTTTCATACTTAACTACATATTGTACGGTCGATATATTCTAGTTATTTGTGTTTCTGGGCGCCTGGACCATAAAATGTGATCATTTAGCGCCCATAACGTTGGTTTGTAATGTTAGAGTCTAATTGTGTTACTGAGGTGAGTATATGGGCTGAAATCCTATCGCCCGTAGGTACCTGAGTATATTGCCAGAATGAATTACTTCCGAGTCATCTGCTAGAATGTCGCGAATGTTAAATATCTGACATCATTTCCGAAAAATAACCTTCGCTCCCTTGAGAAGTGTTTGCACGAGAAGAGCACGTATCGAACCGTGAGAGCTTCCAGACAGCGAAGCGTGTGTGTGGCCAGTTCGCAACTTACATAGTCACTTCATCATTCCTGGATCTGAGATAGCATGATGACCAGTCTCCCAGCTGTGTTTTTATGTACCGGTCGATATACACCATTTTTGCGTACCTGCTTAGAAATGACCTGCGCGTTGTTTAGAAGCAAGAAACATGAAAATCGGCAGGAAAGTTTTCAAGTTAGGGGCCGTTAAAGCAAAAACAATTCACAACGTCAGACAAAAATCGGCGCTGATGCGCTTCCCGTATATAGGCAAAAGGGAAGTGTTCTTGACAATATTAGCAACTCGTTTCATGCATATTGTTATGCTATATAATTTAAGTCATGTTAGGTAGCCGAGGCCAAGTCAAGTCAAGTTCATGACAGGCTAATGGAACCAAACTTGGTCAACTGGAATGTTGTCATAAATGCAAATGACTGTCATGCGATTGATGTCACTTTGCAAGTTGCTTCCTACACAAAAAAAAATATATTGCTTGTCATCGTGTACCTAAAGATTTCCATACTTTATTCATGTATTTCACTCCTTTCTTTGCAAAGCCGATTGTGCTGAGTCGCCCAACAGAGCAGTCGAGTGGGCACCCCGGTTCCGGTAACTGGAGTAGGTAATGACCTGATAAAGTGCTCCTATATAGGTGACCTGAGGTCAAATGGTGGATCTTTCATCTGTATCATTAGTAATGTCCAAAATATCATTAATGCCAATTTCGGAGCATTTAAACACAATCACAGTGATCCATAGCAATGAGAAGTAAAGCCACTCAAAACCAAAACCAGTTTTTTTGTTTTGTTATTTAGACCTCATTTGACCTTGAAGATATTGACTTAACATCATGAAATTTGCACACAATAGATTTCACTATCATGCCCATCCACCCTGCAAATTGTGTTGCTCTATCCTTAATAAGACCTGAGATCTTAGGGGGCGGAATCCGCCCACCTCCCCTCCAGTGCACATAATTTTATGAGGCCCTCCTGGGCATGTGTTGAAGTGCAAATTTGCTCATATTTCAACACAATAATAATTTAAATAGGCTAGGCTAGAGTTAGATTTTGTTAGGATGAGTTTCTATGGAATAATACATTATTTTCATCATATTTTACTTCACTCATAAGCATGAATAGGCAAATAGGCACAGGCTGTATCTAAATTTCTGGAATCCAGAACATTATACTCCCCTCCCTTTTCCCCAAAAATGACATCATCTCTCTCATTTTGAGGCTGAAATATGCTGTTTGGCAATGAACTACTCTGTGATAAGGAGCTCAGGATTCACTGGAAAATACAAACTGGGATTATCATCCAATAGATCTGAAGACAAATATATCTCCATAAGTGACTACACACCACTATTCTTATCCACATCCAGGACCACATAACACAAATCTGGCCATACACATCAGCCTCTTTTTCAGCATTATTTTACTCACCAACTAAAAACCAAGAAATTCCCATGGGAATAAAGATCACATCATCATGTTCAGAAACATCCTTCCATATCTTTCCTCAAAATGTGCTGTTTTGCTCAAAATACCACACAATGCCTAGAGTATCAGTTGGTTAGTTATTTGGGCTTCAGGGAACATCAACAACTATGACCATATTGTCCCCAGGCCTAGAGTATCATATCATCCTTGTTTCAACATATCATGCCAAATGAAAAAAAAAAACATTTCAACACTGATTTCCCAACATACATGATGATGGCATTTGTTATCAAAGGCCAGACTCCAATGTATGGGAAACAGCTTAATGACACACCAGCTGTGGGAAAAATAAATCCTCATAAAACACATAGGTGTATTGTAAAGAATCTTCTTCATGTTGAATACCTGCACCAAATGAAAAAAATGCCATCAGAAAATGAAGAATCTTTTCTGGCAGCACTTTCCTTTTCACGAATGCAAGCACCTTTTCTGCATAACCACATCTTTGAAATTAAATCAATACAAAAATGTACATGCTACCTACATGAATGAAGCATAAACAAGCCCTTGTAGGCCATGCTATAGCACCTCCTACCGTGCCATTTTGAACTGTATGGGACACTGAATTGAATTTTCTTTGTGGGTTCATTGTGTGGTAAACAAATTGTTTGGTTATCAACTGATGGAAATATGGTGCTCTCAGTTTATTTTCGCCACCTTTCTCAATTATTGTGATTTCCTTTCTTGTTATATTTAAAATAATGTGTGAATTGTAAGTGGATCATCGCAACCTGCCTCCTCAGGTATCCGGCCCTGCACAAATCACCACACCAACTGCACTGCTCCACCCACACATACCAATGCTATCTTGTTTGGAAGTGCCATGCTTTGCAGTCTGGATCACAGGTGTGCAAACAGATCCAATGTTCACACATGAATGTCATCTTACCCATGATATTGCCATGTTATATCAATGCCATAATTGGTTCAGGTTTTTATGTTTTCACAGCTCACCTCTTCACCATACACACACATACAATATCAGAACACTGGCACATGGCAGTAAGAACTTTGATACTGGTCAAAACTTGCACATATTGGTGGTGGTAGACTGGAGTTTAGGGGCACATTGACATCTAGGGTAATTTTGCATCCATTGCATACCTATATTGGCTGGCTGTCAATCCATCCAGAATACTCATAATACATACCAATTTGCTACCTGATGCAAGTACTTACCTTGATAAACATCCGAATTTGAACAGCCTTCATGGTATACCCTGTCAAATATGTAAGGCTGGCAGATTTCATTTCCTGTTGATGGATCTATTTGAACCAGAAACTTGTCCTCTTTTGTTTGCCAATGCTTGCTAAAATCATCCACTATTTCGCGCTTGATGAGTCCACGAACGCGCACAGACACACTAATATTGCAATCCACCATTTTATCCATGAGTATGAATAGGTAGGAAAGTGAACACTACTCGCAATCACTCCATAAAAATCACCAAACCTGCACTGACACCATGCCAATGCATGCTTTATCGGTACCGCGTCACAACTCCGATATTATCCTCTAATCAGAAAAATGAGCAACCTCATAATGATCATAAGCTTGTATGCACTAAAAAGCAATAAGACCATACGACCCCAACAGCCGCCACTCGCCCCTGCTGCACGATAGCTTCCTTTGGCAACATAAATTCATTTTCAAATTTGTAATGCTACCAAATCCAATGCTTCCAATTTTCGGGACATACTAGAATTCCCCTGCATGCCAAATAGCAAAAGTTTTTAAGTTTAGCAAACAGATTTTCTGTCTTTCTCTACTTATAAAGTCGGATACCGAGCAGTATTACATATTGAACGTCCCCTTGACTCCCTTTGAATCTAGAGGCTTCAGCACTGCAGCCGGTTGATGCTGGAGACAAAGCAAAACACTGGATACGGGAATGATAAGCATCAGGGACCAATGGCACAGCCAGGATTTTCCTAAGGGGGGCCGACAAAACTGATGAAAAGGAGAAAGCCTTCAGCTCAAGAAGCACACCAGGAGGTTTATTGTTTCACGTCATGAAAATATCTTCTTTTGATCTCGCTTCATCTGGTGTACTCTTGAATACTAAGGGATACTAAGGTTCTACTCTACACGGCACTCTACCAGGGGCAGCACATTATGGAGTCACGGATCTCAGCTGACCCCCAGTCAAAATTATGTTAGTGAAAGCTATCTCTTGACCCAATATTTTTGTGTTGGCCCATTACAATGGCAGGGAGGCCTATCGAACATCTGCTTATGTCAAATGTCACACGTTCCCTGCTTATACTTACCTATGCCAGCATATGATTATAAACTATACGCAACTGTAAGGGCTTTGAATTAAACTACGCCGACGACGAAGAAAACGCAAACGACTCACCGAACTCTCGATATATATTTTGTTTAGCATGCGTTGCTCCGACGGAGAGTATGTGGGTACATCCTTACCTACATACATATATGCAGGTAGGTATGTAGATAGGTACGTTCTTTCTCCCTGCTATAGCAGGGGAAAAATCGTATTTAGTTCATGGAACGTTTGCCTCCTCAACTTGCAAATTAATGCGACCGTGGGTGTTGCTCATATTCAACAATAACAAACGATCAATGATGTTGTTTTACATGCTTTTGAGGGTACACATTTCCATCAGTGTTGACTTTGTTCCCCAACCCCCTAATAATTTAAACTGTTATATATATATATATATATATATATATATATATATATATATATATATATATAAATATATATATATATATATATATATATATGCATATTCAGATATTTATATATTACTTCGGATTTCCGTCGATTAAAGAGTAGCATGGCATCCTTTGAAGTGTGACCATACCCAATCCAATTGGGTTTGCTCATTGCTTTCATATATTGTGCCCCTCCCCCAATAATTTACAGAAATCAAAATCTGTGTGAATGATGGTTATAAAAGTATTACCATTTGGAGAGGGGCATGTTATGAATGTTTCCGAAGCACAAGCATAGAGCCGTCGGCCAAAAAGTTTTATGAAATTCTGGAGCACAGGCTAAAGGAGAGGATGCTCTTCCCACATATTTATGTCATTTAACATTCCTCCTACTCAAATTTATTCTCTGTTTTCTCAGGGGTGTAAGATTGCAAGATAAGTTGGTGGCCTTAGCGCAAAGTCGATGAACCTCGGGTACCCCCAAATACCAGTTTCTCTCAGGATTTGGCCACTTGTTTTTGCCATCTTGAAAAAAAAATCATGAATCATTTTTTTTCATTTAATCAATTTTCAATGATCATAGCCAGGGATGCGGAGCCGGAGCCGGAGCCGGAGCCGCCGGGATATTTTACTCGGAGCCGGAGCTGGAGCCGGAGCCGTCAAAAGCAGGACGGCTCCGACTCCGAAAGAGGTGTAAATTGAACAAAATTAACAAACGTGAAATTAACACATTATACCTAGTATGGTATGGTATGGGATGAAAATGCATTTTTTAAATCCAAAATGTTTACATACGAGTAACATGCAAAAATATCATCAAATAATGGTGGAATAGCCAATGACCATATTCTAGCCTCAGTAGTCAATGCAATAGTTCCATGTTTAGTTTAGTTAAGTTCATTGTTTCCATCATCAACGGGTTGTTGTACCTTATTAGAGGTGAGGTCAAACATTACAATTTCCAACAATGGTGTCTCTTGGACCGTTCACGGCATGGGGATTGTTGCTGATTCGAGTCTCCCCTCTTCTGATTGTCAGAATATGGCACGAAGCGAGCGTCAGTTTACGAGGCCCAGTTTCAGATTCGAGGCAACCACATTATCGTCGTCTCCTTTGTTCTGTGTCAGTTCCATCTGAAATGCGTTTGCCTGAATGATTATGGCGTCAACGAAGAGTAGTGCATCTGAGCATTTCGTGCTGGATGATACTGACACCACCGGAGGTGAATGCCAAACCTGCTGAAGGCTACGAGGACTATCTTCGGGTATGGCAGACTGGGCAGCTCCCTGACGAGGCAAGCGAAGCGGTTGGAAATCTGGGGATTCTTGCGTAGGAAGTCAGCGAGGTGCTCGTAGCGGAAGAGCATAACAGAGGCCGCACGACTCAGGCAGCCGAATCGCTGGTCCTTGTACAAGACCGCTGGAACGTGATACTTCTTCAGGTAGTCGTTGAAGAGCCTGTAGTAGTTCCACATCGTGTGCGAGTACTCGGGGGCACATGTTCAGCGCTTGGCCTGCTACATTCGAGTTCTTACTGTTTACTTCCATGCCGACCATGAAACCTGCCAATACGTTCTCCATCTTCATCGCCGTCTCCACCATCCTGGCCATCTTGTTCAGTGCTGTGCTAAACCCCAGAGTGGTGTGAGTCCCGCAGAACAGCTGTCCCGCCGGGCTGTCCACTCCGTACATCTCCTGCAAAACCATGTTGAGGCCCTTGTTGTGCTGTGTGGAGTCGGTGATGTGGGTGTCGACGTGCTTGTTATATTTCCTCCACCGGTTTCCCCTTCACGGCAGCCAGAATATCGAACCCGAGATTCACCTGCAGGGCAATATCCTCGGTGGTCTCCCCACTGGTGTTGATCAGTGGCAGGGGGAAGGGGAGCTCTTGACCAACATGGACAGAAAACTGGCCCTGTTTTCAACATCAATCCCTGGACAGAAAACTGGGCCACCCTTTTCTTGGTGGTGAAGTCTATGGTATATGTAATCATTCTTACTTGGCCTGATTTTTTACTGACCTCATCTGCAGTCAGAGACAGAGATTCAGTCTTTAGCAAATTGAGCACCTCCACGATCTCTGGCTTGGCAGGTAGCGTATCCTTGCCAAATCGGTCTTCCTCGCTACCACCCAGCTTCCACTTCCTATCATACATTCCATTGCTGACCTCGCCCACAGCCTTGGAAACTTCGTCGATCGACAGACCGTGGCCTGACAGGTTAGAGACTGTGCGGTAGGAATTATCCTTCACCACTCTCTCCGACTCTCTGATGTGCCGATATTCAGGGGGAATCGGGTCCTGGACCTGCTGCACTTCATCGCTCTCCATGAGCAGCCTCCTCCTCTTTATCTGCCCCAGTTCCACATGATCAGTGTAGTCGCCATCTTTCGCTGGGGTCGGCTCTGTGCTGCTGCTCATCGACCGGATTTCTCTCCGCTCCACTAGTAGCTCTGCGATAGCGTCCAGCGACTTGAATCAGAACTGCTCGTCCCTCTGCTTCCTGCTCGTACCTGGCCACGCCCTTGAATGTGAACACGTCCTGCACGGTGCCCTCGGCCGGAGTTGGATTACTGTCTGCATCTCGGGTCGGCACGGGAGATGCGTCACTCGCTTTCAGCTCGCCTTACGAATCTACAAGTTACCAGCTATCGTCATGTATCCCATCAGTATCTGTGTAACAGCTCGACCGCTGGCACCGGAGCGCCGCGCCGTGTCGCCGTAGCTGCGATTTTCAGCCGCCAGCCGGCTCGCCAGCCGCCCGTATTGACGCCGCGGTGCCAGTATGAGCCGCGCGGCGCTGAACACAGAAAAGTGATTTGGGCAGGGGCGGGTGTTTATTTAAAGATAGATACAGGGTTTATATGGGAGAATTGCTTATAATTGTCTGAAGTTTGCGCCCCTGAGTGGTCGCGGCTAACTTTTTTTTACATCCCCTAGCTCTTACTTAATGGATCCATCACGTTTGGGATGTACGGAGCCGGAGCCGGAGCCGCCGGAGCCGGTACATTTTGCCCGGAGCCGGAGCCGGAGCCGGAGCCGTCGGGACATTTTACTCGGAGCCGGAGTCGGAGTCGGAGCCGGGATACTTACCCGGAGCCGGAGTCGGAGTCGGAGCCGTCCAAAATAGTCCCGGCCCCGCATCCCTGCTCCTAGCCCATCCTGGGGGAGAAAAAATCAGAAAATGGTTAATGGAACAAATGATTCAAAGTATGGAGAACCGATAAATGTCGAAACAACCTCGCTCTTTCGCTTCGGATTTTGATTAATTTCATTACTGTTTGAACACTATATGTATGTACATTATATATATATATATATATATATATATATATATATATGTATGTACATATATATATATATATATGCATATTCAGATATTTATATATTACTTCGGATTTCCGTCGATTAAAGAGTATCATTGCGAAAGTAAACAACATGTAATGAACACAATAAACTCCATAATACGATCAGGGCTAAATGAGAAGTATGATTATAGATTTGAGACAACTTAAAATAAGATTGCTTGTTTTATTTAAATTTATAAAAGAGGAGAGTCGCCACCAATACTAAAGCATGCTAAGCAGAACCGCTATAATACCGTCACCACTCATTAGAAACATTGGGCAATCTTACACCTTTCTAAGTGTAAGCAGCATGTCTCACTCATACAAGTAGCACATCTCACACGTCATTTATGCAACACTCGCCGCACATTTGTCTTGAAATGTTGAATGTTGAAAAACCGCGCTTCATTCCGGATTATCAGAGATACAGATGATATGCATAGTGATCTAAACATGGATTTTATATTGATTACGATTAAGGTAACTGGTCACCATAGTCATAGGAACGTCCGGAGAAGTGGGTGGGCCATGATGAACATCATGGGCTGTTCCGATAATCTTGATCACGAATTTTCCTGTTCCAATCCGATAATTTTAATAGCGACCAAACGAATTTCACAGCCAATGGATCCTTTTGTAATATTGGGTTTATATTTCTGGTCCAAGTGAAACCATCCGTATTACTGTGCAAAAAATAAACAAACTTCCGCTATGTGCGTGTGTGTGGAGTAGGGTGCAAGCTCATTACAACCTCATTAATGGGTATGCGGTGTGCCCTAGCTTCCATGATATAGTACTATACGTCTTTAACCCGCGCCGTCTTTCTGGTCAGATCCTCACACCCCGTCTCGGGAGGGGGCGGTTAGTAACCCACTCTAGAATCCAAGCTAAGCATCGCACGAAGACGAAAGAGGTGTCATCGGAAAGTGCTCGACGAGTAGTATCCGGGTCCACCCCCAAAACAATTTCCTCCCAAAAGTGACATCACCAGGGGGATAGATTTTCAAAACTTTTCAAGACTTACATCATGTTTTTGGCTCTGGGGAGTTCATTTCGGGATATATTAAAAAAACAAAATTAATTTGGAATGAGAAAAGGACAGCCAAATGGACCAGGGCTTTAACTTATTTTGGATCCCCAAAAATACAAATTTTTTTTTCTTCAAAATTTTGTGTTCAAATATTCTTTAATTTTCCTATTCCATTGGGTAGAGCAGTCCGATAAACGTTGTTGAAAGTCAACTTGCCCACACCCCCCTTGCGAAACGGGGTGTGTGACTGCAGGGACGCAGTGGAGTATTAGGGAATATATGTAGATTTTGCTTCATATATGACAATATCATTTGAAAATTCTATAGTCATTTTCACCGCTTAGACCGCTCAAGAACCTCCGCTTTACATCCAGAACACATTGCGCGGCGCCTACCCGCTCCAACGTGCTGCCCATATGCGGCGTTGTCATCTAGAGCTTTCTTAAGAGTCTAGTTGTCTGTCTAGTTGCATGTCAAGGTGAATGTACCTGGAAACCCGGCAGGATCCCGCTGCGAGCTCCGAACGCTGGAGGGAAAATTTGCTGTCTTCAACATTTTTCGAGGTGCAGACGTATCCACGTTTTTTGCTGATTTTATCGCTGAATGCGGACATTTTTGCGGACGTGTCATGCCAAACCAATTGGATCGTGCCAAGTTTAATGGAGTACCTGAATAGTTGCATGGCGCTATCTGATTGGTGCACGTGTACATTTGATGCTACACGCAGCTGCTGCCAACAGATGAGGCATATTCAGCGTCTTTGCGACGAACAGTTGGCTGGCACCATTTGTTTCAGCGTTGGCAGGATACTAACCTGTCATAGCTAAAGCTCCGTTTCATATTTGTGTAGCTGTGTGCAGATATATTTGGATTTCAAATTGATTTAAACTCAAGCTGCTGGTGAGGCCGAACCCAAGCAGCTATGCCTCATAGCCCTTCATTTTGTGGTAAGCTCTCCTGAATGGCAATGTGCTGCCTAATTGTAATTGTCAATGCTAATGAAGATTCTCGAAAGTGTACAATTCGTGGTTTTACAGCGCATTTTTGCTCTCCGACTATGTGGATTCAGAAGCAAGATAGAACGAGAAGGGGGCGGGGATGGCAGAGTGGTTAAGGTGTCGGTCTGTGGGTACCAAAGGTCCAGGGTTCGACTCTAGTGCCACTCAGGACATTTCCCAATCTCGCGGCCCACCGGCGAAACAGTGTGGGCGGCGCCATTAGCCGTGAACGTGCATAAAGTATGTCGTGAACCAACCAATAAACAAACAAACAATAGAATGAGAAGATGTTGCATAATGGTCTAAAAAATTGGAGGCGACGATGATGAAATTCCCATTCAGTGTAGGATTTCCATATTTTTTCTTGGTAGTGGAGTACAAAATTTTAAGCTGGATTCCAAAAAATAGCTATGCACTTGCTGACAACCTTGTTTTAGTGGGATGGAAAACGAATGTGAGGATTTTTGTATGCATAAACATCTTGGCAAACTAAGCCATGTCAAAACTTTGCTGCACTCAAAAAAGAGTTGTCCATAACCAGGTAGTATTGCTTTAATGGAATAAGAAGTAAATGTTAGCATTTCATGCTGTATGTACCATGCAAGCATATATCTACATCAATGCAGGATTTCCATATTTGTCCTTGGTAGTGGGGAACAAAATTTTGAGTTGGAGTACAAAAAATAGCTATGCATGTGCTGACAATTAACCTTGTTTTGGTGGGGCTGAAAACCAATGTTCTTACTCGCTTCTTACCCTGGCAAAGATGGTGGCCACCACAATGAATCAAAACCTCTTACCCCTAAAAACCACCAAACCAAGGCACAACATCACTTACCTGCTACATCCAGCACAATAATCTGCACCAGGTTATCCAGCCATGTACTGGGTGAATGCATTTTGATTGCTGGAAAATAGAGCTGGGTCTAATTCCCTTACCCCATTGACAATTACTGTGATTACCAGGCCAGAAAGCAGGAGATGGGTTGGAGTAAAATTGGTAACAGCTATTACAGATCCTTCACTGACAGTGATAAATATCAAATGCTGTTATATTTCAAGGCACATGATTTATCTGTGCACACATTTCGCCCCCAATGGCATTGGTTTCTCAGTGTTATTGCCTTGAGAACTTGCTTGCTCCTGGGCCACATAGGAAATTTAAAGTGACTTTTTGCATCAAATAGGCTCATTGTGTCTAAAAATTGTATCTAACAAAATGACCTTAGATTGTGCATTGAAAGCACCTTAATGGCCAAACAAGGCTTAAATTATTTACTCTGGCAATGCCAAGTACTCCCAGATTTGCCAACTAGGGATTTCTCGTACTTATTGGTGAGCACTCCAGCACAAGTATCTAATGACAAATATTGAATACATATTGATTAATATAAATATATAATGTATAAGAATAAATATTGATCAATTTTGAATCAACACTGAATAAATATTGAATAAATATTGAATTAATTATTGACTATATTGACACAAATAGCATCTTCTCACATGCATCTTCTCTATAGTGTCTTCTCACATGTCACACTGCCATTTGTGTGATGAGAAGATGTTTTTAGCACATAAATGGATCTAAAAACCAACAAACAACACTGGCACCAACAGATCCGAATGTTGTCTAGTTATATTGTGGTCACTGATGGGTTCGCAATTTGGTACTGCTGTAACTGCTATTTGTTTTCAGGTATGGGCTTTGAGCAGTAGCACTTGACCAAACAATGTTGCTCTTCCTTTTCCCTTCTGGAGTACAAAATATTTAATTTAGTCTAGTCACAATCCTAGAGTGCAAAATGTATTGATATGCATGACACATTGGTTTCTTGGTGTAATCACCAAATAATGTATTGGTATGCATGACACCAACAAATGTCAGTTTTTCCAACACTGTGGCCATGTCAGTTTTAATAATGAAATAAGTTTTGCTGTCACTGCTCAAATAAGTGCAATTAAGCATATCAACATCAGCAAATAACAATGCACCATATTATTTATGTGGATGGCAGAGTGGGAAACTTACTTTCTGGGTTTGGAGTCGGAGTGTGAACAGATTTCTTCCTGAGTACATTTTCATGGACATTATTTTTGGTGCATTGAATTTATTTGCAGGTAACAGACTGGAAAATCATATGCACCTAGTCAGTACCTCTGTAATATGCATAAGTAATACACATCATTTTTGGTCACATCAAAGCATAGAAACAAAGAAGTGAACAATGGATGGGCCAGCAAGATGGGGAGTTGTGATGATCAGCTCAGCTTTGTCTCTCATAATTCACAGGAGCAATCCTTTCCTTTCACTGTTTGTCTCAGTCAAAGGCTAGCCAAATGAAGAAACAAACACAAATAATTCACACTTCACCCTCATCTCTGGGTGCACACCTACCTACCTATGCAGCCAATTCCTTGCTTGATATGGACCCAGCACCGCTACCTCACATGTGAAAGTCGGAAGGGATAGAGGTGCACAAAGCAAAGGATCAGTCAAGGTTTTGTGCAAACATGTGTTCAAAGTTGCTAATGGTTATGACACCATATAAAAATGCCTTGCACAGATTGGTTGAAGGCCACTTTTCAGAACAGAAATGCTAACAAAGCAAATTCTGATCGACTGTCTCCAGGACTCTGGAAGACATTTCTTAGAACTGTCAATTTTTCCACTATACAGTGGCTCAAAAGTGGGTTTCTGGAGACATCTGCCAAATTTGTAGTGACCAGAGGCCACCGTTCATTGCCTAGGAGCAAGGTTTGGGATGTTGTCAGCATTTCCATTGGTTGTGGTTCAGTGTGGTGTGTGCTCAGATGTTGTGTGTGTGCTTGGTGGTATGAAAAGTGGCTAGTTTATTTGGTAATCATAAGTAGAATAACATGTTTGGTGGATGTTTTCTGCAATCTTGCATTCATTTTTTTGTGGTATTTCTGTTCCTTCTGCATGTTTGTGTCCAAGTATATGCAGAGCACATTCTATCCAGTATGAACCTAGAGTGGAAAATGTTTTGAGAGATTAAATATCTAAAGAAGTGCCTTAATTCCCACCCTGGTGGATAGTGTACTCAACTCTGCAGTATCTGACAGCCAACATATGAGTGCCAGATTTCAAATTAGGTACTGCTATGGTTCACATATCAAAGGATATGGTTAGAAGACAATTTCCTGAGCACCAACAGATATAATGATGTTAAAAGTATACTTCATCAATGTCAACCATCAATGTCCATATCTGATACTCTTGATATGCTCATGCCACACAAATAATAAATATTCACCACACAGCTCTAAAGTTGGTTACTCATGCATCAACTGATCTGTTGCATGCTGCATATTGGGGCAGGGTTTAAAAATATATAATTGCCTGTCAAAGGTATACTAATAACATTGTATAATGCTGGGGATGAGCAGTCTAGGGGCAAGTTCTCCATCTCACAATCAAAAGGTTGTGGGTTTGAGTCTCACCTGTCGCTACTCTTTCCTGCAACCAACCAGTGAGAGATTGGTGACTCTTTATGACTCAATGGTTTGTGTTGTAAAACCATTGACCATTTCACCATTTCAAGATGTGGGGCAAGGATGGTTGAGTGGTTAAGGTGTCGGCTATGGGTACCAAAGGTCCCGGGTTCGACTCTAGCGCCACTCAGGACATTTCCCAATCCGCGACCCACCGGCGAAGCAGTGTGGGCAGCGCCGTTAGTCGTGAATGTGCATAAAGTGTGTCGTGAACCAACTAATATACAAACAACAACCATTTCAAGCTGCAGACCATTTCAATGTTTGACCATTTACCTTGTTTTCAGCTTTGGCAGTCTTTTGGCTGTTGGCAGTGGCTGATTGTCTTTACACAGCAAGAGATGATGTAATAGACTTAACTCCCAGCAATTTCAACAAAGAAGTTGTCGACAGTGACAGTATCTGGATTGTGGAATTCTATGCCCCATGGTGTGGTCACTGCAAGAATTTGGCCACAGATTACAAAAAAGCGGCCACAGCGCTCAAGGTATGAATTGAAAATACAGTGAGTGCATGCAAGCATGTTAAGGATGTCATAGTACCATGGTTGACCATTTTCTTTTCTTTTCATGTATCCTATGCTCAGGCATTATTAGCAACATACATAGTGTAAGTGATACATATAGCTATTGGTTTGTGAAGATGGTGATGGTGGTTTTGGCAGTGGATAAGGGCACACAACCCCACATATTCCAGCATCAAGCAGATAATATATGACGTTTTTGGGAAAAGTTGCACATATGTTGATATTTAAATCACTGTGAAGAAGCAATATGATAGACACATATGAGAAAATGCTCATGAATGATCACCTGGAAAGTTTCATCAAGCAGAGGAATTTCTATTATAACGGTAAGGCTATGTGATCTGTGCAGTTAATATGCCTTAAACTGCAATGCGCAATAGTAAATAAGGCTGTTCCATGTCAGACCACCAAGGTTGAAACGTCTTTACTATGGTAACTCATGTTTTGATAAAAATCACTTAATTTAGTTTTTGGGGCACAGAATCCATATTTGCAAATCCAGCCAAGGGTTAACTCACACTGTCTTGGGAGGGGTTGATATCCGACGCCCTTGAAGGTTTTTATGCAGATAATGAACAAACAAGCACCAAAATCTGCATACCTTTTCCCACATCAAGTTTGCATGTTGTGACGAAATTTTTATGTCATGTCTTCCAGGGTCAATGAGTTAATCAAGATCAAGTGGGGTCTCTTCCAGAAAAGTTTAACCAGTCATCATGCTTTTGCAGATAAATATATTTTAGTGAAATTTTCAGCATTTGCATTTCCTTAGTGACGAAGCAAATCGCAACACAGGGACTTTTCTGTTTTTTATTTCTGATTAGTTTTGCATATTTGCTGATTAAAGCCAAAGTAGAAGATTGTGGCTAAAGTAAGCATTTTTGCTTTTATGAGAGTAAGTTCACTTCAAACAATGTTTCTCTGTGCACCTATTGGAGAAAAAAAAATCATAACTAATTTTGAAACAAAAATGGGTGGGCATAAGTATTAGGGTCATGGTCGATTTTGCCATCCTTTTCTGATTCCATATATATATATATATATATATATATATATATATATATATATATATATATATATATATATATGTATATATTTCCTTCAAATATCTCCAAAAATGAACTCCCACAGCCAAAAACATGTAGGTCATAAAAATCTAGGGCCAATAGTGAAGTCATTTTTGGTGGATAGCATTTTGGGGTGATGTCTCGTCGAGTGCTTTTCGACGACACCTCTTTCGTTTTCGTGCAAGCTTAGTTTGGAGATTAGAGAGGGGTTTGAAGGGTGATGAGGTGATGTCACAGAGGTGATGGGGTGGTACACGCCTCTATCTCGTCACAGGGTTGTTGTGATGGTACATGTCTACTGACATCCTCTGTCTCATCAAAGGTGTGTGGTGGTGGCGGTTACCTACTAAACTCCTCTGTCTTGTTGCAGGGGTGATAGGGTAGTACACAATTACTTACCACCTCTGTCTCGTCATAGGGATGAGGTGGTGGTACACACTTACTGACCATCTCTGTCTCGTCACATGGGTGACAGGGTAGTACACAATTACTGACCATCTCTGTCTCGCCACAGGGGTGATGGGTGGTACACACTTACTGACCATCTCTGTCTCGTCACAGGGGTGATGGGTGGTACACACTTACTGACCACCTCTGTCTCGTCACAGGGGTGATGGGTGGTACACAATTATAACCTTTCACATACATTCACAATTACTGACCATCTCTGTCTCGTCACAGGGGTGATGGGTGGTACACACTTACTGACCACCTCTGTCTCGTCACAGGGGTGACAGGGTGGTTCACAATTACTGACCATCTCTGTCTCGCCACAGGGGTGATGGGTGGTACACACTTAGTGGGCACCTGTCTCGTCACAGGGGTGACAGGGTGGTACACAATTACTGACCACCTCTGTCTCGTCATAGGGATGAGGTGGTGGTACACACTTACTGACCACCTCTGTCTCGTCACAGGTGTGATAGGATTGTACACATTTACTGACCACCTCTGTCCCATCACATGTGTGTGGACTCACCAGCTCTCTGTTCCTCCGCCAGGGCGTGGTGAAGATGGGTGCCGTGGATGCCGACAAGCACGGCTCTCTCGGCGGCCAGTTCGGTGTCAGCGGCTTCCCAACCATCAAGGTGTTCGGTGCCAACAAGCAGAAGCCGGAGGACTACAATGGTGCCCGCTCGGCGCAAGGCTTGGTAGACGCGGGTCTGAAGGCAGTGCAGCGCCTTGTCAACGCCCGCATCGGCGGAAAGGTGAGCCGTTCGTTCACCTGGGAACGTGGACACCACGAGCCGAGGATTTGAGAACGGTGTGTCGTAGTCACCGTATGTCGGTCGGCCACGGAACTCGAGACATCAATGGATGTGTCGTTCAGAGAGCTTAGCAATCAGCACGTTTACCTACGTTATCCTCTTATTTTCCATAAAGGTAAGGTTTGAGTCGCTACATGCACTCGCGTTTGCCCCTGTCGTGTGGAAGAATTGGCTAGAAACCGGGTTATGTAACCTATGCGGCCGATGCACCCCTGAACTCCAATGGCTTGAAACTGATCAGATAGCGTCCAGGCTACCGAATGGAGCCATTAGTTGCGCGTCAAACGGCCGATTAAGGTAATTTCAATGAATGTATGGGTACCAATGTAATTTTACGGTTTGTCTGCCACATTGGTGACTGATATTACTTCCAGAACTGGCATGATTTGCTCGTCATGTGATTCGCGGATATGTTTTCCAGTTGTCCAGCCTGTTTATCATTAAAATCTGAGCTGAAGAAGAGGTGACCTGAATGCGTACCGATCTTTTTGATGTTATTTAATTATCTTTTCTCATCAACGAGCGATGGTTATATCTTTCAATTCCTTCATTCCATTGAAATGGAATTACACCATAGTGTGGTGGATTCAGATCCCCACAGCAAGCTCAGCTTAGCGCAAGGTCTGTCCTATGCACGCCGAAGTTATAGCAGTTACCATGCCTCTACCGTCTCTCCGCCACCACCCCAAAAATTCAACATTTTTGTTCGGTTAGTAAATTGAAATTAGTGCAATGTGACCGGTGTGTTCATGGCAGTGTGCCGATCTGCGTTTTTGCCCTCAGATTGCGTGGCCTGTTTCGTCCAGTGCATGTGCTTCCTGCAGTCACCGTTGCCATGTCACAAAGAACAGCACATATTCAGAACGGCAGCATTCACGTTGCACGGTCTGGTGAGGTTATCATCTGGCACCAGCGACGCTGACGGTGACGGCATATGTTTGCCGCAGTCGTCGGGTGGGAGCAGTGGCGGCAGCGGCGGCGGCGGCGGCACCGACAAAGATGTAGTGGTGCTCACCGACAGCAACTTTGACAAGCTGGTTATCGAGTCCGACGACATTTGGATGGTGGAGTTCTTCGCACCCTGGTGCGGCCACTGCAAGAATCTGGCGCCACACTGGGCAGAGGCAGCCACCCGCCTCAAGGGCAAGGTGAGAATACTGCCGTCGCTCCGTCCTGGACCAGAGTCGCCTTGTTGTCGAGCTGGCAGGCTTGCTTACTTCACTGGCCAACAGCGTACATTTAAGTGGGTCACACCACGACCAGCGGAATGCTATGCTGTATTAATAGGAAAAATGGAGGTATTTCGTGGAGGAATAATCTTGCTGCTGAGCTACGGAGCGCGGAGTGAGTGAAACCGTAACGCAGTTTTGAAGTGTTCTATTACACGGTGATGTTCAATATCTGGGTACGGTACCCCTGCTGTCGTGGTTCTTGCAGTTATTCTTATGCTCGTTACAGATAAACGGGCGTGGAATACAAGAACAGTTTCAATATTGTATGCTATCTGCAATGAGCTTAAACATATTACCGGCGTAATGGTGTGAGGTGCTCGGCGACAGGCTCACTGACGTGTGGCTGGCCGTGATGTGTGACGCTCGTCGCCTCAGGTCAAGCTGGGGGCGCTGGACGCCACTGAGAACTCTGCCAAGGCGTCCGAGTACGGCGTCAAGGGTTACCCGACAATCAAATTCTTCGGAGCGGGCGCCAAGCGTGGGGGCACGGCGGACGACTACGACGGCGGCCGCACAGCTGACGACATCGTCCGCTGGGGCGAGGAGAAGGCCATCGCCAACCTGCCGCCGCCGCCGGTCAACCAGGTGGGTCGGATCGACACGAAAAGCGACAACCACACCGCTGCCGCCTGTGGTTGACCGTGCTCAGGGTCCCGCCTTGGGTGGAGCCATGAGTAGCTTGTCAGTGGTGTTGATTGTGATCAGTGTGTACAGTCACAAATGCCACTCACAAATTGCATTGCTGGTAGTTTTCACTGTGGCTGTAGGTTTCGAAGAGAACATATCCATGATGCAGATATGTCGTGGCGTAGAAACCCAGTCTCCGAGTATATTTTAAAACCCACTGATATCATGTCTGTCATACCCCTTCTGTCAACACTGAACCTGCCTGTTTCTCCTCTGCAGTCTGCTATTTTTCGTCTTTTCTCAGAGCTTCCTCCTCTTCGTCTGAAACCGGTGCCCATTACTTCGCTCCACACCCTGTCGGACTTTCGTTTTCGTTTTTGCCAGGTATTATGTCCGAACTTTCTCACGAGATTCGTATTCGTCTACTCTCTCGCCATCCAGCGATACGTCTGGTCTAACCTGACTGTACATCCTTTCCCTACCCATACCATTGTCCATTCGGTGTCAATGTCCCTGCTTATGTCCTTCCAACCCTGCAACAACCACCCCTCCCATGTCGTGATCGTGAACAGGTAGGCCAGCCTCCCCTGGTGTACCGTCCGCTCAGTTGTATCGGGTAAGTTGCGCCTCCCCGGTCCATCTCCCAGGGTTGACGGAGTCCTGGAGATAGGGACCCCCGTCGCAAGGTGCTTATGGTGGGGGAGCAACACGACTCTTTGATCGAGATCACAGAAGGGCGGGTGGGCCCGTAGGGCCCTATGCGGGCCAAGCGACTTGTCGCATCAGGTCGAAGGTCTGGGCCCCGGTGACGTGCCTGCTGGCCTGGCCGGGCTGAAGCCGTCCCCCTGTAGTCACACCGCCAAAACTGTGCCTGTCGTGAACAACGGAGCCTGGATGCCTACCGAGGACACACAAGGTTTTCACTGATGGCTCCAAGAACACCACAGGACCAGGCTGTGCTTTTGTGTGCAATACCGATGTATGTTCCTTGTGTTTACTTGCATACGTATCGGTGCTTGGCTTAGAGCTAATTGCGATCACAAGGGCACTGTCATTCATAAATATCTCGCAGGACACCGTATACGTGATCCTGTCAGATTTTGTTAGCAGCCTTTTGGCACTAACCGAATTTTATCACTGAGATCCTCTACTACTTAACACCTTATACGTCTAATTATATTAGAACGAGACGGGAAAAATGTCCGCTTGTGTTGGGTTCCGAGCCACATCGAGGTGTCCGGAAACGAGCGTGTAGGCACTGCAGCGAAGTAGGTAGCAGAGAACCTGCACCTGCGTATTTTCCCACTTCCTGTCGGGGATCATTTATCTAGGGTCCCAAGTTTCATACTTGGTAAGTGGCAAAAGGCCTGGGATAGAGAAGCTAACAGCAAGCTTCATACAAGCAAGCCACACCTGGGAACTTGGGCGTTGTGACTGCATAGATCCAAACCACAGGTTACACTTTGCATGCTACGTATCCGTACGCCCACCCTAGCCATCGCTATGTTAGCTACGCATCTTCTTTGGGGAGAAAAGACAACTGGATCCTCGCTGTCCAGAAAGCCAGACTTATACCTAAATAATAATAATAGTAAAGAACACTGACGGCTACGTACTACTTACGTGGCAGCGCTTTTTGCAGGAGCCCAGATTGTTTTACGAATGAAACTGGAGCTGTTTGACACATGAAACATTCCGGATGAACAATTCAATGCCGGTGTATTCGGGAAACTTGTTTCGTTATCTGCCGGCGATTACATTTACACCACGTACACACCGTGGCAATCGTTCTGTTCAGCAGTCAAGCATTATAATAAACGCCATGGGCGCGGATGATCAGAACTGTAGTCGAAGCGTCCTAAAGCCCAAATAACTAACTAACCTGACTGTGCGGCAGATAACGTCGGACGCGGTGCTGAAGGCCGGCTGCGAAGAGCACGGCCTATGTGTGATCGCGTTCCTGCCGCACATCCTCGACTGTCAATCGGCATGCCGCGACGCACACTTGGCCGACTTGAGTCGACTTGGTGACCGCTTCAAGCAGAAGGGCTGGGGCTGGCTGTGGTCGGAAGCGGCGACCCAGTCGGCGCTGGAGGCTGCCGTCGACATCGGCGGCTTCGGCTACCCAGCCATGGTGGTGGTCAACAAGAAGAAGGGCTCGTTCGCCACGCTGCGCGGCCCCTTCACGTTTGACGGCATCAACGAGTTCTTGCGCGATCTGGCCTACGGACGCGGCTCGACCAGCACCATCCGCGGCGCCACACTGCCCGCCGCCGAGGAAGTGACCGCTTGGGACGGCAAGGACGGCGAAATGCCCCAGGAGGAGGAGATCGATCTTAGCGACGTCGAGCTGGACGACGAGCCGGAGAGAGTGGAGCTGTAGCGCGCTCGCCAACTGCGGTGGCTTTTTGACGGTCGTTAGTTGTAAACAGTGGACAAGTGTGTGTCCGAAGAGGAGCGTCGTATCAAGGCTAACGTGATGTGCGCCATGTCCTGGCCGGCGGTCACACGGCGGCGTCGTGTGTTGGACGGGACGGGACAAGGTATGCGAGGTGGTCTCGGTGCCGTGCATTTTCTCGGTGGATGACGATGCGCGCTGACGCCGGCCGGTTGCCGATTGTGCTCGGCCGTCGCCGCGTGGCGGTGCGCTGCTGCTGCTGCTGTGGGTCTGAAATCCCGACGCCACCGGGATGCTAATCGGAACTCTTCGGTCATCCGTCAGGCAACTGTTTTGAGACCGCGTGGATGCTCAAATTTTGGCACCGTTGCCCGTTCAGGATCTGGTCAGTGTGTGTGATATTCGGGTAGCCATGCGACAGCGTGCTGTTTGTGATAGGAAGTTTTTTTTTCTCTTTAATTTTGAAGCCCATCAGCCAGGGTGAGTGTATTGTACTTATTTTTTTTTCTGAGCATGATTTCGTTGTGCACTGGAACAATGCACAAAAAACGATTTGGAAGCTCGACATTTGTGAGGTCGTGATGTTGCATTCAACCGAGTCTGTTTTGTCAAAGAAAATCAACCAGAGTTCAATGACTGGAAATACATTCTAGTACGACCTTTTATGTATGCTCTACACGATGAAGCGACCCGAATGAGGTTTAATATGTTGAGGTAAAAATGACGAATTAGTTATCAATTTAACACCTGTTAAAAGCATTTATGCATTGCTATGAAGCAGATTACAATCCATGGTGATGCATTCACACTATTTCCGTACAAAGGATTCGTAGCTTCCAGTTTTCCACAAGGATGGTCTTCATGGGTAGGCAAGGTACACGTTCTTTACTCATGTGTGGAAGAAATAATTTATAATAGGCATATGCGCAGTGAAGATGGGCTTCAATGTACCCGATGTACATATACATATATATATATATATATATATATATATATATATATATATATGCATGTATCCAGTGCATATAACACCTCTTGCAATGATTTTCCTTCAACCGGACTCATTTTATTCTACTGGAATGATTACAACCTAAGACAAAATTTGTTGTAGATTGCCTCGGGCGCCGCCTGGAAATCTACGAGGATTGGTAATTTTGTTCAAGATTTAATGCTCACGGCCAAATGAAATCACGTTATTGGGATACTGCTTGTCGCATACTAGGATTTAAAAATGCTAAAAAAATTTAAAAATAAAAACGTTTCTCGGCCTGCTCTACCCATTGGAAAAGGAACATTAATGAAGACTTGAAAACTCAAAACTTTGAAATGTCAAAAAAAAAAAAACTTTTATTTTGGGGGGCACAAAGAAATTATAGCCCTGGTCGATTTCGCTGTCCTTTTCTCATTCCAAATAAATTTTGTTTTTTCATATATCCCCCAAAATAAACTCCCCAGAGTCTAAAAACATAATGCAAGTCGTGAAAAGTCGTGAAAATCTAGCCCCCTGGTGACGTCACTTTTGGGGAAGTTTTTTTCGGGGGTGGACCCGGACCCTACTCATCGAGCGCTTTCCGATGACACCTCTTTCGTTTTCGTGCGATGCTTAGTTTGGATTTTAGAGGGGGTCTTCAACCGTCCCCCCCCCCGAGACAGGGTGTGATGTTTTGACCGGAAAGACGGCGCGGGTTAACGGCCCGGCGCGACTTTGGGGCCCCAATGGCATTTTCAGCAGCCTGGTCACATTGTCGGCAACCCCAGCGTCATGTTTGGAAGCCATGAAACGATTTTTGGGGCCCAATGTAATTTTCAGTGAATTGTTGCATTTTTCGGGGCCCCAGTCATTTGCATGCCCTAGAAAAAATTCCATTAGAAACCATTAGGAACCATTAGGATTTTCCTAATGGTTTCAATGGTCCCTAATGGTTTGACTGTTTCCTAATGGAATTTACCTGACGGTGTAGTGATCCCAATGGTCCTAATGGTATTCTGACCAGACCGACCGGAGTTTCCATTCGGAATCTGGTGGTTGTGTCGCTTTCCTAGTGGAAAAAAATATTCTGAATGGTTTTGATGGCAGTCTTTAGACATGCATAGATTGCCGTGAAATTTGTTTCATGCTTCCTCGGAAAATCTCACAGGACCTACGTGCTAGCGGATCTAGGGGATAGAGACATGGGGGCCATGGCCCTCCCCCTCCAAGCGATATGAAGGGGTACCAAAATATCTTCCCACTACAAAATTTTAAACTTTAAGAAGTTTTGCTTTGGGGATGATGATGACAAAATACACAACAATGTGATGAACTTAGTCGGGATCGGCGAATTCGCTTTTCAGAATGAATGTATTCAAAGTTCACCTGGCGAACTATAAACCGATAACCCGCGCCGTACCGCTGGGGGGGGGGGTCTTGAACCCCCCTCAGTTTTTTCGCGGATAGTGAAAGAATTCATTATCGCGACAACGCGCCGAAATTTGGCATACCTTTTCCCACATCAATTGGGCATGTTGAGTCAAACTTTTGAAGTCAGGTCATCTAGGGTCAACGAGTGAGTCTAGGTCAAGTGAGGTCACCTAAAAACGTTCAACCATTCGTCAAGCTTTAACTGATACAGATATTTTAATGAAACTTTCTGCGTTTGCTTATTTTTGGACTTAGGGAACCATTAGCACTACTATGTACCATTATGACCATTAGGTACCATCAGAACTACTAGGACCACTATGTACCATTAGGACCACTAGGCACCATTAGGACCACTAGGCACCATTAGGACCACTAGGTACCATCAGGGCCATTAGGTACCATCAGGACCATTAGGTACCATCAGAACCATTAGGTACCATCAAAACCATTAGGTACCATCAAGACCATTAGGTACCATCAGGACCATTAGGAATATAATCAAATAATTAAATTACTTTAAATGCAGGTTTGAAATAATTCGAAGAATTTAATTCAATTGAAATAATTTAAATACATTATTGCTATGCTAGGATATTTCGTTATCAGGCGAAAAGTGGTTTTACGAAACCGCCTATCTACACATATCCATCTCTATTGCGCATATATTTATCCATCACTAGCATGCCAATTTTATGTCTTTTTTTATGCCAATTTCCTCTAGTGGCGGTTGGTGCGGTTGCTGCTGGAGGTTCCCTAGTCTGGAGTTGTTTGGTTTTCTTTGAAGCACCGATCACGGTGATTTGCCATTCATGCATACATATCGGACGTAAAAGATAATTTGATAAAGGTACTTCACATTGGTGATATACAGGACTTCGGACCTAGGAAGAAGTACGATTTACGCCCATCTGCGCCAGTCCGGGTCATGTGGAGGGGCTTGCGGCGGATGAAGCGGACCGTTATACAGCACAAGTACTAAAACTCGCTGGTAAGTGGTAATTTCGGTGTGCTTTTTTGCATACGTTTCATTTGATAGTGTTTCTTGAACAAGACCACTAACTTCTGGCAACGATAACATGACAAATCGCTTGCCTTTGGCACCTAGTGAAAAAAAAACTTCTGATTTATGTACATTTGGGGAGATTTATGTATATCTGAACACTTAAGACGTCATGCAACAAATAACTACTGATGATTCTGTGTGGTTGAACCGGTAATTGCACGGTGTACTAAACATGAATATGAACAAGCTATCCAATGTTCAAAATGTTCCTTTTGATGAAATTATTCAACCGCTTGAAAAAAGCATCCTTGAAAATCACCATAATTTTTTAGCGGTGTGCCATATTCCAAACATGGAGATGTTGTACAGGATTACTTCACTGCAACTGTTGTGACGCTAGTCATTAGTAATCACTACAAAATATAACTACTGGTGCAGTTTCAAACAAAAAATAGGTAATTTCCTTGTGTTCTTTTTCAAGCCCACTGCTATCGGAAGCGATGGCCTCTGCGGACTGCTAGCTCCATGAGCAAAGAAGTAGTAGAACTATTTGGTCAGACTCATATTTCAGTAGAGAAAGGTCCATTGCTCATGAATACTGCCATCTTCTTTATTTACTCTGAACAGGATGCTGTGGACGTCCAAAGGTAGGTGTTAAGTAAACTATATGTTTAGATGCCCCCACTTCCACCTTGGGAAAGGGGTCCTGAACAGTTCTGTTTACTGAATACCTACCTTTTGTATGTCTCCTACATGACGTTTGGTGCATAAAGCACAAAAAGATGGTAGTGTTTGTAAGCAATCCACCTTTGTCTATCAAAATACAAAGCACTGATCATGTAAAAGGTGACTCTGAGATGCATTCAAAAGACCAAGTAAACTATTTTTAACTTTACAATTGCATCAAGCTTTTTGTGACAATTTAAATATGTACCCTAAAGTAAGATGTATGTGAGATATGATTATATATTCCTTGATTCTCCTCCCACTGTGGGCCATCTATGCTAGCTTCATTGAGTGGACATATCACAAGGATGCTGGGACTATGTGGTGTATTCTGCTAAAATTTTGTTTTCAATGTTCCTTTCTGCACATCAGCATACAAGTTCCTTTTTGTGTGTTGGCTATTTTTTGGCAGAATCTAGATGCATCATTGCTTTTGCAGTAGTGAAATGCGTGATAATCATGAGTACTGGGTATATAGCCAGAGCTGTTGGTGCACCAAAAACCTAGCTAACTAATCTGCATGATTGTAATTATTTGTGTATATTCTGCAGCAGCAGCTCCAGCCTGACGAGACTGATCAGTCGGCCAAAAGGTGCTAGGCTGCCTCTGATGAAGGTATCTTTGGTGGCATCTCTGTACTTCCAGATGATATCCATCAACCACTGGAAAAACAAGCAAAGTAAGTATATTTAATTAAAATAAAAAATAGGGGTATTTAAGCAGTAGTGGTTTCAAAGTATCAGCAGGTACTAAGGAATGTGTGAACACAGTTCACCAATGTTAAGTTGTGATGCTTCATAGATACGCTTGCAATGAAGAAGTTCAGATATGCTCCAAATATACAACTGGATGGAGAAAAGATCATTGTGTTTTATCCTGATACCATTTTCCTCTCAAAATATGATTTCAGTACAATAATCATTTCATTTCTACACGATGTATTTGAACTTTCATCTGGCTTGGACACCAATATATATAATTCATGTACAGTATTTCCTGAAGGTAAGTAGAGAAAACGAACTATAACTTGCTGGTCACTAGCAAATGTAGCCAGCTGATTGTGCTTGCCGCAGCCAAGTAAAGTGTTAAATTACACTTTACCAGTGTACAGTGTGCGTGTTGTGTGTATGTAGATTCAAAGCCGTCCACATAACTCAAGAGAGAGAGAGAGAGAGATGCTGATCCATGGGGTCATCATATTTTTTAATGGATGGAAGTTGTTAATTTGGGGGCATCGCCAAGTTGTATCGAAGCAAGGACCCCAGAATCAAGGGAAATTAGCAATAACCCATCACAATATATAGCACTTGTATGGTTGTGAGGAAGGATGTTTGATTACTTTCACCTTTAATGCTAATTTCTCCTGGAAGTTTCAATCCTCACTATCCCATGTCTTCAAATGATACTAGGTCCTTTATCGCAATGGCATTACTAATGTTGTGTATCTAATAGGTACTGGGCGCCAAATGACCCTGCTGTCGGGGCATCCCTAAACCCAAATAATCAATTTCTGATAGGTACAAGAAGTTCAGACTCCTGCAGAAAGAGATGGCAAAGCAGAATAAGGAGGTTACTCAGCTGAAGCAGCAGGTCACCCTCCTCGAGAGCAACAAAGAGGCTCTTCAGGATTATGCCAAGCAGCTGCAGGAGCTGAACCATGCATTACAGCACGAAGTGCTCGCTGCTGTTCAAGGACAAGGTGAGAATGAATGAAGACCGAACAAACCCAGAGTACTAATGGAAGACAAGATACGTCCGTAAGAAGCTCATAAGTTCATATCTCCCCAAATGTCTGTCCGCTGTTCCATTCATTTCCCGTTCGAGTCTCCCCGAACCTCTCCGATCTTCTTCTCCACTGTAGATTAATGGAATGGTCCCGTGGTCCTATTTACAGATGGCGCATTGGCCCTTTTCAAATTTCATTTGTTTATAGGCTATATATATGTTAGCGTTTTTGTTTTTGTTAGTTCCAACGTGGGTGCAGTCATAGTTTTATTCCTTAAGGTGATCGCCCTTGTAAACGTTATGGAGCAAAAACCCTGGATTAACAACACTTAATTGCATATGCATTAATGGCTGTTCAGTTTATATATCATATTATATTTCAGGCGAACTGTTTTCCACAGATGAACTAAAAAGACACCTGCAACGGACCGGGAGATCGGCTGACTACATAGCGCCTGTGGAATGAAAGGTGTCCAGGTTCCTGAATAAAAAAGCACAACATGCGCAGAAAACCGAAGTATCCTGCTGCACAAGAAATGCAGAAGGAAGCTGAGCCACGGTCACTCCGCTTCTCGCGCCCAACAGTCGTGCCACACGCCTTGATTTTGGCCTGGTTGTGATAGGAAAAGACCGCAATTTATGCCATCCATCCGTATGTTGTGGAATATATCATTGGAAGCTGGTAGAACTTTACCGCGCTGTGCGCAGAACTTTGGAACTGTTCGATTCCGTAGCTGACTCGCATACTGATGGTTTCAAAAGTATGGCTACTGCGTGAACCCCCATCAATAAGTATGGAAGGAAAACCCAACACTTCCAGTAGTTGGCATTTATTTATGGACCTGATTAAACGCCCGATTTTAACGTGGTGCATTGCATCAGGCGGCACAGTGTTGAAAAATGTTTACTTATATGTATGTGTGTGTGCAACAGCTACGGCAAAACGCTGCAAGAGTCATAGCGTTGCGTGTTGCCTTTAGGCATGAAATAAAACAAGGGAATTCGTGCCACGATTGATACATCGAGGGTAAACATCCAAAAACTTCCCAATATCAATATATATTTCTGCTAGAAAGGCCAACATTCACACCACTGGAAACCACCAGGGGATATTGGGATCTTGAGGGTCCATTAGGATCACAGGAATCATCAGGAAACCACTAGGTACCATTAGAACCATCAGGTACCATCAGGACCATTAGGTATCATCAGGACCATTAGGTACCATCAGGACCATTAGGTACCATTAGAACCATTAGGTACCATTAGAACCATTAGGACCACTAGGTACCATTAGGACCATTAGGTACCATTAGGACCATTAGGCACCATTAGGACCATTAGGTACCATTAGGACCATTAGGTACCATCAGGACCATTAGACCATTCGGAATGTTCCAATTTCCAAGGAGCAAGACCATTAGGAAATTTCTAATGGAATTTTTTCTAGGGTGGGTCTATGCGACGTTTTGGGGCCCCCGATCTGGTTTTTTCATGAGGTCTGGGACGATTTTTGTGGGCCAGGGGATTTTTAACGGTCCGGCGCAATTTTTCCGACCCCGGCAATGTTCTTGGGGCCCAAACAATCTTTTAGGGAGTGTGGTACAAAGGGGTGCCGTCCCCTTTGCCCTCCTTCAGTAGACCACTGGCTCGACCCACACATGTATTACCTATATGGGAAACCAGGAACTCGGCTCCAAACTCACCAACGTCAAGTAATTAATCCTGGGAAACTTATACCACTCCAACCTCCCCTTCTTCACCAGCGAAATGCTTGGACGCGGCCGATGCTGCAGAAAATTAATGTCATACTCGCATGCGTTGCCGCTCTGGCGGTTGCGTCGGGAAGCTTTCGTGCGTTGTCTCCCATTTAGCATTTGGCATGTGGGGTGAAAATGTTGAGGTCAGGTCATTTACAGCCAACGAGTTATTCAGTCAAGTGACTTCATCTCCAAAAATATTAAACCATTCATCACGCTTTAATGAATACAGTATATGAATGAAACTGTCAGCGTTTGCTTATTTTTAGGAATGCAACAAAACTCATTGGATTAATTTGTGAATTTCTTCGTTTTCAATGACGCTTTTTGCCATTAGGGTTAAAATCGAAGATACCGGTCGAGGTAATCACTTCTTGTGAGGGTACGTTGACTTAGATCTATGTTTTCCGGCCCGTTCTCCTCATTAGAGATGTAAATTCAACGCATCACTAAGCAACGCTTAGTTTGGAAATTAGATGGGGCATACAAGCCCCCTCCCAAGACAGGGCGCGGATTTCCCCGGAAAGGGTTAATTAATTTTGAAGCCTTTCTCTTTAATCTTTGCACTTTTTTCGTGTAATCGGTCTTTCGGACGAGATAATCTTTTTAGCATCAAAATCCTTCTTGAAATCAGTTCCCCAAGCGTATGGGAACAAGTGACTTTGATTACTGAGAGAAGGATCATAAATAGACATAATGGCTGTTTCAGGGTGGATGCGTTTCAACCTGCAGTTCGCGAACCAATGGACCAATGACCGCGAAACAGACACCAACGTGGAGCTACGAGTATAGGCCTTGCAGCTGAGCGAACGAGTTTTTAGTGTTTATTACTTTTTCTTTAGCTTTTGGGAACTTTATTACATATTTTTGAACATGCAGCAGAGCAAGTGCCGCAGCCAATTGTTTTTACTTAAGTGAACGTCACATCCAGTCGCACACGCAAGCACACACACTCGTTCTCAACGAGCGGAGCACCTACCGGAGAAAGGCCATGTGTTCGTCGGGCAGTCAGCAATCCGTTCTGACCTTCGCATATTTTCGACATTTGTTTTATTTACATTCATTTTCCTCGTTCATCATGGGTCTTATTTCCAAGCTTGTGTCGTCCTCTTCCGATGTAGGTGGCTCCTGCCATGCCTCTGTACCATCCTTTTCTATCTTGGTGGAACCTTACTCGTTTTGGTGCGTATGTTTGCGTCTCCGAAGCCTCATCTCATATCCACCAACTTTCTTTTCCGTCTTAGGGCCTCCTCTCATTTTCTGAGGCCTCCCTTCCCGTATCGGGGCCTCCTTTGCAATTCTGGATGCCTCCATGCCAATTTTTGGCAATCTCTTGATTTCTAGGGCCTCCTGCTCCCCCCCCCCTAGGTGAATCCTTCTTAAAAGCATGGGACTCCTTTCACGTCTTGGAGGCCTCCTCATCTGTGTTTGGACCCTCCTTATCCTCTCAGCAGGTTGCTTTTGCGTCCTGGACCTAAATCTTCTCTTCTAGGGTACTCGTCTTCTAAAATGTGGGCCTCATCTGGCTGGTCTCACTGGCCTTCTCTCATTCCCCCTAGGAATGAGAGAAGGCCAGTTGCCTTCTTACCCATGTTGGGGCCCCCTCTTGCGTCCCGATAAATATCTCTTTTCATCATTTTCTATTGTAGGGTCCCTCTCTTCCACCTTTTGGGCATCGTCTTCCAAATTAAGAATATCTGGACACCCATCGGAAGCCTTCTCTTGTAACCCTGGGTGGCTTCTTGCCCGTCTCGGTGGCATTCTTTTCGTTCTGAGGGCCTCCGCACAATCTCTGTTTTATGTTTCTTATAGGAACCTGATTATATTTCCTGGGGGCCTCGTTGTCAATCTTGGATCCTCCTTGACAGCATCATCTTCTCTCCCGTCGGGCTCCTTGCTCACCTTTTTGTCCTATGAATTTCTGGATAATGGTCTCCTCAAATTACAGGGGGCGTCCCCAAGTCCCAAGGCAAGGGGTGAAGACGATTGCCCCCGCTGCTTCAACCCGTTGGCGACGTCCCTGCTCCGAAACCTCATATCATATCCATTGCCTTTCTTTTCCGACTTAGGGCCTTCTCTCATTTCCTTAGGCCTCCCTTCCCGTACTGAGATACCTTTGCAATGTTGGAGGCCTTCGTGCCAATTTTTGGCGCTCTCTTGATTTATGGGGCCTCCTACCCTCCCATATGTTACTTATTTCTCAAATTATGGGCCTCCTCCCGGAGGCCCCTAATTTGTAGAGTCTCCTTTTCTTCCTGGGGGCCTCCTTTACGTCGTGGGGCCTCCTTTTCGTATTGGGGCCTCCTTTCGTCCTGGGGCCTCCTTTTCGTCCTGGGGCGTCCTTTTCGTCCTGGGGCATACCTTTCGTCTTGGGGGCCTCCTTTTCGTCCTGGGGGCATCCTTTTCGTCGTGGGGCCTCCTTTTCGTCCTGGGGCCTCATTTTCGTCCTGGGGGCCTCCTTTTCGTCTCGGGGGCCTCATTTTCGTCATGGGGCCTCCTTTTCATCATGGGGGCCTCCTTTTCGTCCTGGGTGCCTCCTTTTCGTCCTGGGGACCTCCATGTCATTGTTTGGCACTCTCTTTGTTTCTGTGGCCTCGTACCTTCTCCTAGGTGACTTCCTTTTCAAATTATGAGCCTCCTCCTGGAGGTCCATAATTTTTAGAATATCCTTTTCATCCTGGAGGACCTCCTTTTCATCCTGGAGGGCTTCCTTTTCGTCTTGGGGGCCTTCTTTTCGTCCCGGGAGCCTCATGTTCGTCATGAGGCTTCCTTTTCGTCATGGGGCCTCCTTTTCATCCTGGAGGGTCTCCTTTTCGTCTTGGGGGCCTCCTTCTCGTCCAGGAAGCCTCATTTTCGTCATGGGACCTCCTTTTCGTCCTGGGACCTCCTTTTCGTCCTGGAGGCCTCCTTTTCGTTTTGGGGGTCTCCTCAAATTTCAGGGGGCGGCGCCCCCCAGTCTCACGACAGGGGGAAATTTCCCCCGCTGCCCCCCCCCCGGTGGCGACGCCCCTGCTCCGGAGCCAATAACAATGGTGTTGGGCGCTCCAAAATGTGAGCTGGGTCCCCTGAAAATACCATCGTAGGCCGAAGAATTCGCAGCAGCGCCCACATAAATCACGTCATGGCTTCAAAAGGTCGCACAGTGGCCCCTGGAAAACCTACTGCAGCCCCAAAAGTTTCGCGTCCGCTGATGGAAAGCCCAGTATATTACCGGAATTCACACATCACCTGGGGAAAGATAAGTAAGTCCGGGGTGAGTTACGATTGATTGTGTGAACTGGGCTAATGCGAATATGAATGTGTTGCAGAGCTTACGAACTTCTACTAATCTTGCGCAGTAGCGGCAGTACCAAGGCGATAATATGTATGCTGTCTGTACACAGGTGCGAAGACGTTGAAGATTCCTGTAATTTTGAAGATTAACTTTGATAAGTGAAAATGAGAAATTTGGTTATTTCTAAGATTGATATCCAAAAAAGTATTCGGGCTGATGGCGGTTGCATTCAAGCAGACTGTGGAGGACCATACATCATCTCACCGGATCCTGATAGCAACACTGTATTTATGTCTGATTCGAAGCATGCTGTGAAGATCAGTAATGACAAGGTTAGTGGCTGGTATACCTATCACGTAAATATCTACCTGCCTACCTATTGAAGGTGTTTGAAGTGCTCATGTTGTTTATTTATTTTTTAATGTGTACATGGTGTGCATTAACCTGGGTAGGTAGGGGAGCAAGCTTGTGTGTGTGTGTGTGAGTGTACCTCAACACATTTTTTTCCAGAACACTTGTATTTGGATGTCTCCCACATTGTGTTCACAGCATAAATCAGAAAAAGATGGTGATGTTCATACATGATGGAACTTTCTCCACAAAAATATTATGGTCTGATTGCAGTGTTCTGTAGTTTTTTTTTGTATGTGTACAAAGCTAACAAAGTCTGCAGGCACCATTTTAAGCTTGTGAGAGCAGTTGGCTTCAGGAAACCACTAGAAGTGCCCTCCAATATTTTTTTGACTACACCAATATTTTTTAAGCTACTAATTACTTGCACCATAACAGCTACAGTGAAGTAATCCTGCACAACACATCTTTTGTCCTCAAAATATGGCAGTTATAAATTATTCAAGGAATATGATGGAATATACCACTCATTGAACACTGAATCAATGTCTTTCCCAAAGAAGTATCAACATCATGCTTCTTGGCACATGCTTGCAAAGTTGATGCTTTGCACCTTACAGCATCCTGCTGATATCATACCTACACTCAATCATAACAGATCCTGGATCATGATAACTAACATCCTGTAGTACAATGGTTTCAAGTAAAAGGATTAACTATGATGTGCTATGCTATAGAATACAAACTTTAACTGAGTAGATAGTTGTAAAAAGGTTGTTGCTTTTTTCAAGCCCAGTGCTGATGTAATGTTTCCAACAAAGATTGCATAAAAAAGTGAAAATAAAAAATTGTAGAGCTGTCTGGACAAAATGGAGAAAAACCCATTTTTGTCAATTTCATGAGCTCCTCACACCTTGTACATGGGAGATGGATTATTTTTATATGATGTGCCAGATAGCACCTTTCAAGCTCCTTCAATTGCAGTGCATCCATGCCAACCAGAAGTATGGTCTAGTCACTATGGGACATGCCACAATAGGTTTTTTTTCTCTAGTTTGCTGTTGTTATGACTTGAGTCAGGTTTTTGCAAATACTGTCTAAAGTTACTGACATATCTTCAATTTTTGAGCACCATTGGATCCAGAGTGGAAAATTGACCCAAACCAGTTGACACCCATAAAAATATGACTTCCATTGATGTATTTTGTGATAAATTAATATAAGTATTGCTAGCACAGTGCAACTTGTTGAAAAGTGAATTTTAATGGCATAAAATAGTAACATTATTGGCTATTCAGGGTGCTGTTGGTACATTGATTTAAGGCTCAAAGTCCTATGAGGACTTTGAGTGAGACTTAAATCAAAACCTTTTGGGGGAATTTCGACTTTATAAGTGTGGTGTCTAGACGAGGTTAGGCCGAAATGTCCGCACAAAAGTCAGACCCTGGGACCATAAAATATCTAACCTCCAATGACCAATAGTTTTTTTTTGTCACATTTCGGAGTTTGACCAACTTTGACCCAAATTTTGACCCAAATTTTAACCCACTTCCATCCAACCTAGGTAAACCTGGATGATACTGTTCGAAAGCTTCAATCGTTGGCTACAACATACGTGACATTCATATTTTTTCAAAGCATTTTTCCCTTACCAATAGGCCAGTTACAAACATTGACCAAACCCAGCTCAGGCACTTCCCCACCTAAGTCGGTTTTGCTCCCCGGGTGAGTCGATTTTGGTCTTTTCAACTATTTTTTTTCGGCAAATGGGGGGGGGGTAAGCCCAGGTCAGGTTAGATGATACTGCACTTCTCGACCGGCCGCCCGCTGACTACTGCAGTCGTGGACGCTGCATGACCAACTCAGTCCATGCTCCCGTAAGTCCAATTAACCAACCGACTACTGCAGTTGCTGGCCGGCTTCTCGCAAGGCTATGTCCGCACTCGGCACCAGCAGGTTCAGCGGTGTGCGGATGTTCCGCCCATACAGCATTTCTGCTGGTGCATGCTCCTTGGCCCTGCAGGCCATAAGTGCGCTGGCCAACTCGAGGTCCACTCCTCTGCCCGTAGCTACAGCACTCCTCAGGGCGCTCTTCAACGTGCCGACCGCCCACTCCGCCGATCCGTTTGATGAGGCGTGGTACGGAGCGACGCTAACGTGACGGATGCCATTGGCCCGCATGAAGGTGGCGAACTGAGAGCCTTTGTCAGTCACCACCTACAGTGGCAGCCCCAGCCGAGTGAACATGTCCCTCATTACGGCCACTGTCTGACCGGCTTTCGTCTTCATCGGCTCCGCCTCCGGCCGCTTTCCCGTCGTCCGCGATGACGAGGAAGCTACAGCCCAACATAGGGCCCATGACGTCGGCACGGATGCGCTGCCACGGCTCGCTGACGGGCTCCCAGGCGTGCCGAGTCGCGTGAGGGACCCTGCCCTCGTGGCGACGCAGGCGTCACAGTCGCACGCCAGCGCCTCGAGCTCTGCGTCCATCCTCGGCCACCAAACGAACCGCTGCGACATCTGTTTTATCCTCACGGATCCGAAGTGTCCTGAGTGCAGCTCCTTCTTTACGGCACTCCTTAGCCCACGTGGCACCGGGACCCGACCGCTCCAGAGCACGCAGTCGGCGTCTGTAGACAATTCCTCTTGTCGGGTCTTGAACGGGACGAGGTCGGGGTGCACCGCCGCTGGCCAGCCGGAGCGCACCGCCGCCAGTACTCGGGCGAGCACCGGATCCCACCGCGTGACCGTGGCCGTGCCACGTTCAGTCAGGTCTTGTCCGTCGTCCGCCACGAAGAGTACACAGCCACTGGCATGCTCCGCTTCCTCTTCTGCCTCCGCCCGCTCGTCCGCCGGGTTGGAGACCGGAAGCCGCGACAGGGTGTCCACCACCCGCATCGCGGTTATTACTACTGTCATACTCTATAGACTTGGACACAACTATTATCAAAGCAACTCTACATAGGACGCACTTCGACTCGCACAACGTCAGGAACTAGCCGAGGCATTCCGAGGTCGAGACATGACACGCAGGCATACCAGGGCACAGCAGGTAAGACTAACATGTGAACACACATTCGTGCATCAGAGTTATCCTTAATAATTAAACATGACACTCGTGTAATGTATTCGTGCCGCGGCCAGCCACGGCAACTCCCGGTCTGGGCTCCACATCTGCGACAGTAATGTTGTCCACCACCAGGGCGAAAGGCCGCCCGAAGATACACTGGGGGAAACGTTAGACCGCGAAGGACACACCACCAGGGCGAAAGTCCGCCCGAAGATAAACTGGGGGAAACGTTAGACCGCGAAGGACACTGCAAGTGCTGATATTTTCTCGTATTTTTATTGGGGGGGGGATAGGAAGAAACCTTAAACAGTGCACTTTATGCTATCCAAATAAAAATCAACCCATCCTCATCTAACCTAACAAAAACCTTCCTTTCAATAAAGACATTAAGAAATAAAAAAATGAAAAAGTTTCCAACCTCAAAAATACAAACTAAGCCAACGTAGCCAGACCTAACCCATTTGTTAGCTTTATGGAGCCGCAACCATGTGTAAAGTATGTCTAGTGAACACTTTAATGAATGCACAACAATACCCAGCATGTGTGTGGAAATGAGCACCTAAGAGCAGTTTGTTTGATCTCGAACATAATTAGAACTTCTCGAATTTATGTTGGTGAGATATGAACACATTGGTAACTGCCATTGTGTCCAATTTTATAAAATTGTATTTGTGCATAATTATTATGAAAGTGTTTTGGTAAAATTTGGATGCATGTTCCAGGTAACCACTTGCTTCAAGATATCTGACTGCAGCAAGCACTCAGATGAAGATGATTTGGTATCAATTGAGTGGCTTCCAGACCGCCAAGCTCTCCTCATTGTTACAAGGCGAGGAGATTTCTTTCTTTATCATAGTGTGGACGAGGTAAGTACAAGGGCGTCATACGTCTGATTAGTGTCTAAGTTCAAACTTTGCGATGGCTATATTGTTGAAAAATGACAGTTGAAGGTAATTTTTAGTTTCGTGGAATTTCTTTTTCCAATGCAATGTTTAAGGATATGGTTAATATGATACAACCACTTACTTACTATGCAAACGTAATATAAATATAAATATAGTTTTCAGTTGACATGCAAGATATAACCAAATAAGGGGGTTTGTGTTTGGTGATATAGCATAAAATAATGTTCAAATGAAAGAACATAAATCTGAAAATGAATGAAAATTTACACTAGCTTAACCTAAGGTAGCCTAACTTATCGTTCAAGAAAATAACCTTTAACTCTCAGCATCTTTCCAATCAGTTCCTCACGTCCTGTCTTGGAACCTTCTAATGTCCTAACTGAGCATTGCTCTCAAACAAAAGTAGTGTGATCAGAAAGGCTCTATGAGTATGGTCCGGAACCACCTTAAATTTTTTCCCTAAAAAATGATGTCACTAGGGGTGGGGGTCCATTGGATCACAACCAACATTATGTGTTTGACGAGGTCACTTTTTGGGTAGATTTTAAAAACAAAAATTATTTGGATCCGAAAAGATTGTCAAATCAACGATGATCCCGCAGTACTTGCCCACCAAAAAATGGACATTTTAAGTTTGGGAAATTTGTCAAAATATAGAGTTTTCAATTTCAAATTGTCTTTTCTAATAGGTAGAGCACACTGGAAAGTGTTGTTTCAATACATCCACATTTCTGAGTGTCATTATGCACCCCCTAATGTTGTCTGCAGATAGTGAGAAAAACGGCGCGTGGCAGCGTACCGAAATTTCGTACATTTTCCCCATAAATTTGGCATGTGGAAAAATATTGAGGTTAGGTTATCTACGGTCAACGAGTTATTGAAGGTCAAGTGAGGTCACATCCAAAAAAGTTCAACCAGTTGTCATACTTTAATGGGTAAAGCTATTTGAATGAAACTTTCAGCATTTGTTTACCCCTAGAGATGCAACAAAACGATCCAGATAAATTTGTGTCCCTATTTTTAATGATGAATTGGTTTTCTATATTTGCCCATTTGGGCTAAAATCTAAGATTTTGCCCAAAGTAAGTATTTTATGAGAGCAGGGTGACTTAAAAGGACGTTTTGCGGGCGAGCTATTTAGGATGAAATAAAAATTGACCAAGAATTGAAAACCAAAAATTGAACTCCCCAGAAAAAAATTATTTTCATCCTGATAACTACTAGTGATCGTCACACCTAGTGACGACAATTTTTGTGGGGGGCGGTACAGTTTTTGGATAGTTTCGCGCCCTACTCCTCAAACGCTTTCCGATGACACCACTTCCGTTTTTGTGTGACACTTCGTTTAAAAATTATTGGGCAGGTTAAGAGAACTTTGCATCATAAAAGTCTTTACTTTCGACTTTATTTTTGCCAGAATTGTTTTATGTTGGCTCCGAGGCACAAAGTATGCAAGTATGCAAAATTGATTAGTTCTCAAACATGGACAAAAATTCTTGCAAGTCCTGTGGTGCATTTTTATATGTGCATAAGTATAAAGAAATGGTGAAAGTTTCATTCAAATAACTTTATCTTTAAAGTGTGATGACTGGTTGAACTTCTTGGGGTGACCTCACATGGCCTTGACTAGCTCGGTGATGATAAACAACCGAACCTCAAAATTTGCGTACATGTCAAATTGATATGGGAAAATGTGTGCCGAATTTCTGTACACTGGGCCACGTCACTTCTTCAATATGCACGGAACACCTTCGGGAGGGGAAGGGGGCAAACAATTCCCTCTGAGATGGGAAGGTTAGAAATGGAAAAGTTTTAAGCACATTTTCTCCCAAATTTTAAAATAAAAATTTAATGGAACCTAACCTAGTTTCAACTTTTGTTTGGAGAAGAAAAAGCAAAATTGTGAATAATTTTGCAAGCAGAAAAAGGAAGAACACTTTTCATACTTGATAGGAAGGCTTAACCCACCCTGACCAAACCTAACCAATTCATTTTCTTCCTGGAGCTAATACGTAGGTAAAACTCGTATGCCTTAAACTGCAATAATACCTCATTCGTAACACTGGTTATGCACCATACATGGTGTATAACCCTGTTGTCGTGCACCATGTATATCATGTGTAACCTGAGCGATTATGATCTATGCATATGGTGTGTCACCTTGGTAGTTATATGCGATATGTATGACACTTAGCCATACACACCAGGGCCAGTTCCAGGAATTATCAAGGGAGGGACACGTATGTGTTACAATGATGTGATGCATAATTATGTGGACAGGTGGAGCTGGTGGCCTCTATATCAGACAATCTGCAGACACTGGCATGGAGTCCCGACCTCGAGCTTGCTGCACTGGTGTCTGGTGGACCCTCCCTCCTGATGATCACAGCCAGTTTTGAGCCCATCCTAGAGGTGCCAATCTTCACAGAGGAATTTGGGAACAGTAAGTATACAAGGCATTCATTGTTTATGTTATCTGCATAGCTGCTGTTGGCAGTGAGATCATTACGGGCGTGACTTCGGGGTCATGATATCAACTGCCCAGGACAAGACCAAGGCTTGGACAGAATCAAAATCCATATGGGCTTCATTTCATAAACCGATTGGTTTGTGTTCAAGGTTCCCTGGTTGCAGCTACCTAGCTCATATTAGACCATGAGTGCGTCAGATTTGGGTAAAAAGGTAGATAACCTGGATATTTTGCTTGCACAACATTACCTGTATGCATGCTGCACATGGTGAGAACGGGTTTAGCGATCCGAATGTACCCTGAACCAAAGGCTAAGGTTTGCGATGCGACAAATGCTCAAACTCTGGTCACGATTTCTCTTTCTTAATATTTAGAATTTTTGAGTGGGAAATAAGTGTCGAGATAGTAGTTATGTGTCACCTTAACTAAATGAACCACACCTTATTTTTTTCTCGAAAATTCAACAAAACGTTTATGATTACTAGTAGAAGACCCCTTGGAAACACCACCTTTTTGGATGCACAGCCAGGAGTTATCAGCACATTGGAGACCTAGCGAGCACACCCATTAAACTGTACCGCTCAACCATTCACGCTCTAGATCCACAACGATCTCTCTGTCGTATGTTATGGTATTCTGTAGTCACTTAGCAATATTGAGATTAAATTTGTTTTCATTATTGAATGCGGCAATGTTTGATATGCTCGTTTTACGTGTGATGTGTTGTTTATGGGCACAGCCTGAAGCGGCGTGTGATCTGCAGTGGAGCCGGTGACCGTGGGCTGGGGGCGGAAGGAGACGCAGTTTGCTGTTTGATGCTGTGTTGTTTATGGGCACAGCCTGAAGCGGAACGTGTGATCTGCAGTGGAGCCGGTGACCGTGGGCTGGGGGCGGAAGGAGACGCAGTTTGATGTTTGATGCTGTGTTGTTTATGGGCACAGCCTGAAGCGGAACGTGTGATCTGCAGTGGAGCCGGTGACCGTGGGCTGGGGCGGAAGGAGACGCAGTTTGATGTTTGATGCTGTGTTGTTTATGGGCACAGCCTGAAGCGGCGTGTGATCTGCAGTGGAGCCGGTGACCGTGGGCTGGGGGCGGAAGGAGACGTAGTTTGATGTTTGATGCTGTGTTGTTTATGAGCACAGCCTGAAACGGCGTGTGATCTGCAGTGGAGCCGGTGACCGTGGGCTGGGGGCGGAAGGAAACGCAGTTTGATGTTTGATGCTGTGTTGTTTATGAGCACAGCCTGAAACGGCGTGTGATCTGCAGTGGAGCCGATGACCGTGGGCTGGGGGCCGAAGGAGACGTAGTTTGATGTTTGATGCTGTGTTGTTTATGGGCACAGCCTGAAGCGGCGTGTGATCTGCAGTGGAGCCGGTGACCGTGGGCTGGGGGCGGAAGGAGACGCAGTTTGCTGTTTGATGCTGTGTTGTTTATGGGCACAGCCTGAAGCGGGACGTGTGATCTGCAGTGGAGCCGGTGACCGTGGGCTGGGGCGGAAGGAGACGCAGTTTGATGTTTGATGCTTTGTTGTTTATGGGCACAGCCTGAAGCGGGACGTGTGATCTGCAGTGGAGCCGGTGACCGTGGGCTGGGGACGGAAGGAGACGCAGTTTCACGGCTCGGCTGGTAAAGGTGCAGCGGTGGCCACCAGGCCGGACGACACCGCTCACGTTGAGCCGTGGGATGACGGCCGGCCGCGCGTCACCTGGCGGCCAGACGGCCAGGTGCTGGCAGTCGGTGCCGTCTGCCCCGCAACAGGTGAGTGGCTGCACATGTCGGCGGGAGGTGGACGGCACCTGGCGGGGAACTGGGACGGCCTGGCCAGATGGCCAGGTGCTGGCAGTCGGTGCCGTCTGCCCCGCAACAGGTGGGTGGCTGCACATGTCGGCGGGAGGTGGACGGCACCTGGCGAGGAACTGAGACGGCCTGGCCAGACGGCCAGGTGCTGGCAGTCGGTGCCGTCTGCCCCGCAACAGGTGGGTGGCTGCACATGTCGGCGGGAGGTGGACGGCACCTGGCGGGGAACTGGGACGGCCTGGCCAGACGGCCAGGTGCTAGCAGTCGGTGCCGTCTGCCCCGCAACAGGTGGGTGGCTGCACATGTCGGCGGGAGGTGGACGGCACCTGGCGAGGAACTGAGACGGCCTGGCCAGACGGCCAGGTGCTGGCAGTCGGTGCCGTCTGCCCCGCAACAGGTGGGTGGCTGCACATGTCGGCGGGAGGTGGACGGCACCTGGCGAGGAACCGAGACGCTAATGCACCCAGGGAAAATGCATACTCTCAACAGGCGTGCAATATTGCAACGCGATCTGAACCAGTTGTCGATGATGATGCTGTCCCGTTAGCTAAATTGCCTGAGTGTTATCCGGTATTCGCATTGATTCGCCACATTGGCTGCCATTTGGCTCCTGGCTACGTTCAGCTGGTAGGTAAGATCTGATAAGGTCGGCGATGCCACAGCATTTAGGTTGTGTCATAGCTTTGACGGCACCCTTTGTGCTAACGTTCTGCCATTGGCATGAAGTGGAGGGTGCAGGGTCTGTCTGTGTAGGGCTCTCCTTACTGTCCGACCCTTTTTCGTACATATATTTATGCAAACATTGGAATTAAGTTGAATGGTGAAAAACGCAGTGAACAGCTGACCAGACACTACACGTCAGCAGCTGATCATGTATGCAGTGTCAGCGATCTGTCGTGACAGTCGGTGGCGCGCAGTGAGGCAGTGAGGTGTCATTTGAGCCGTTGTGTGTGATTGTTCAGGCGGCAGGCGGTTCGTGGTGTTCGCACGTGACGGAAGTCGTCTGTCCACCTCCGAGTTGGTGGCCGGCTTGGGCCAGAGTCTGGCGTGGCGGGCGTCCAGTTCGCTGATCACCGCAGTTCAGCGGCTACCGAACAAGCTACAGGCGGTCTTTTTCGAGAAGAACGGCCTGCGGCATGGCGAGTTCACCCTGTCGTTCCCGCCTCCGGACACTGTTCACGTGAGTGGTGCGCGCGGTCGACACTCCCCGGCCGAGAATACATTGTGCCTTTCCTCGGTCATTAGCTTGGATGGCAAACGAAGCGCCAGTTTGAATACGGCTGCAAATGCGCGTGAAATCTTCACTACTCTGCTGAAGATGGAGTTAACGCAATGAAAGACATGGAATTGAACCATAGTTGGGTCAATTTAGCATTTCATAGACGGAATTTGATGGAGGGTGGGGGAGGGATGTGGAGTTGATTGTACATGTGAGCTGTTCTCAAGCAACAAAATCAAAGGAGCGAAAGCAATTCCATTCATGTTCCATTGCCTTTACCTCCTGAGGAAGCCTATGTTGTGACGACCCAACTGTCTTGTTCCTTGCTCTCTGGGGGTTCACGGACGAAAGTCACGGGTGCAATAATGACAATTTTGAGTCAAAATTGTCATTGTCAAAATAATAACTCCTAGCTGAGTCAAAATTTTTGACTCGGCTAGGAGTTATTATTGAGGTTTAGGGGCGCATCGACTACAGAGGCCATGCAACGCCTTTCACGTCGTCAGTCATACTGAAGTATCCAAGCGGAGGCTATTCGAGACGACGTACTATGCAATGCATTGTTGAACCCGTGATGCTCAAAACATGCAGTAGACTGGTGTAAGTAGCATTGAGCGGGCATTGAATGAGTCATGCACATATACCACATAAATTCTTATCACGTGATCGTTGTATGGAAAGTAATCGAGTGGTGAACAATAAATGCAAACTGATCGACATGGGTCATGGCTGCACTTCGAAGTCCGGAAAATGGATCAATCAAAGAATGAACCGAACCTAAGATATTGACATGGAGTTTTTCACATAGTGCAGTCACTAAGTGTAGGCCGTTTTATTGCTAACTGGTGCCGGATGTAAGTTACGTGGGTGGGTGTTCTGCTGTGTTTTATGCTGGCATTCCGACATGGCGGCAGGTGTGGGATGTGTGAGCGTGTGTATTGTGACGTTTGACTAGGTGCGGGAGTTGCTGTGGAGTCCTGCCTCGGACGTGCTGGCCGTCTGGTTGGAGGCACGCACCGCCGATGCCGTGGTGTCCCGCGTCCAGCTGTGGACCACCGGCAACTACCACTGGTACTGCAAGCAAGAGCACGTGTTCCCCGCTCACGACTGGGTTCTGGCTGTCTGTTGGCACCCAGGCCCCGACTGCAGGTTAGACCTAGCGATGTGAAGGTTGACTTTAGACCATGTCATGAGATGCTTACTTTGCGATCAGTACGGGCGCCATTATACGCCAGTTAAATTCCATACTGATGTTGGACGATAATAAGGGCTGTAACATGACGGCGTGAAGGCAAATTAAGGTTAGTGGCGCCACAGGTAGGAACAGATAAGATCAGTGCTGACATCACAGTGCATGCAGAGCGAAGGTCAGTGGCAGAGTCGCTGAGCGGAGGTGCAGTGAACGACAGTTTTAGCACTATTTGCGAGTGTGGCGAAGGTCAGAGATGATTTTGCCAAATTTGAGGGGTAGGCCCGTCAGCAATGTCTCAGGTTAACTATACCCTGTAGTACTTCCAAATACAGATTCAGATCCAAATTCTTTGGCTGCTCGGTAAGCCCTCAAGCCGAAATATATGTACTGTATTTAATGTTTACTTCATGTAAATGGGGAGGCGACTGGCGCCTGTCGCCTATAGTGGACCCAATACGGACATGCAGCCGTTGACATCAGTGCGGCGTGTGTCCAGTGTCCTAAAATTACTTCGCCATTAACTGTGTGGATGAAGAAAGAAGTTGCTTGGGAATAGTGAAAGATTGGAAGAAAATAAAGGATCGCCACCTAAGGATGAAATAAGTGGAATGCCTTTCACTTCAGTCAGATGCATTTTACATTATTTAGCAGTCGTGTGTATGATGACTGCCCACACATCATGTGGCAAAATGGTAAAAACCCAAGACAGGGATGAAATAGCGCAATTCCATTAACTGTGAATTTCCAGGCCACATGGTCAATTATTTTACCCTGCGTGTGTCGGCCGGCAGGCTGTTAGTGGCGACACGCCAGGGCCGCCTGCTGCATCTCTCCTACCAGTGGCAGTCGGCGTGCGCGGCCGGCTCGGCCACGGCCGCCGTGGTGGACGGCTGTCGCGTGCTGGTGACGCCTCTGGCTGTCAGCACCGTGCCGCCGCCCATGTCCGATCACCAGCTGCAGCTGCCGGCAGCCGTCAACGCGCTGTGCCGCGGTCCGCCTCACACCAGCCGCCACATGTGGGTCGTCACCAGCGACCAGCGTCTGCATGCCTTCAGACAGCGTAAGTGGTGTCGGCTGCACACACCGCGAGTGGTGCCGGATTATAGTGGTGCGAGCGACCTTCAGGGTGTTTTGCTCTTGAGTGGAGATGCTCTCTCACTCGCACTCTCACTTGAGTGGTGTGCCATGGACCTATTCTTGTCTTCGAAATTTAGTAGTACAAATTCAATCTCCAGATACTCATTTCGCCTGATTTAAAATCTGGGGGCATGCATAGCAAAACGTTTCCTTGCCTCACATTATTTTGGGAGAGGCGCGGGCAAATGTATCCTTTCGAAATATTGCAAGCGACGTATTTCCAGCACTGTAAAAGAAGCACCGATATTGTGTGATACCCCATCGCACTCCAAGCGGCTTCTCCACTCCATTCTAGTAGTTACGTCGTCTCGTGATAGCGTTTGGCTCCTGCCGTCTGATGTCTCGACCGCTGTTTATTGTCTCGGCTGTCGTCTGATGTGTTGGCCGCTGTCTGTTGTCTCGGCTGCCGTCTGATGTGTTGGCTGCTGTCTGATGTCTCGGCTGCCGTCTGCTGTGTTGGCTGCTGTCTGATGTCTCGGCTGCCGTCTGATGTCTCGGCTGCCGTCTGATGTGTCGGCTGCCGTCTGATGTCTCGGCCACTGTCTGATGTCTCGGCTGCCGTCTGGTGTCTCGGCTGCCGTCTCTTGTGTTGGCTGCTGTCTGATGTCTCGGCCACTGTCTGATGTCTCGGCTGCCGTCTGGTGTGTTGGCTGCCGTCTGATGTCTCGGCCACTGTCTGATGTCTCGGCTGCCGTCTGGTGTGTTGGCTGCTGTCTGATGTCTCGGCTGCCGTCTGATGTCTCGGCTGCCGTCTGATGTCTCGGCCACTGTCTGATGTCTCGGCTGCTGTCTGATGTCTCGGCTGCCGTCTGCTGTGTTGGCTGCTGTCTGATGTCTCGGCTGCCGTCTGATGTCTCGGCTGCCGTCTGATGTCTCGGCTGCCGCCTGGTGTATTGGCCGCTGTCTGATGTCTCGGCTGCCGTCTGTTGTGTCGGCTGCCGTCTGATGTGTTGGCTGTTGTCTGATGTCTCGGCTGCCGTCTGGTGTATTGGCTGTTGTCTGATGTCTCGGCTGCCGTCTGATGTCTCGGCTGCCGTCTGGTGTATTGGCTGTTGTCTGATGTCTCGGCTGCCGTCTGATGTCTCGGCTGCCGTCTGGTGTGTTGGCTGCTGTCTGGTGTCTCAGCCGCTGTCTGTTGTCTCGGCTGCCGTCTGGTGTGTTGGCTGTTGTCTGTTGTGTCGGCTGCCGTCTGGTGCATTGGCTGCCGTCTGATGTCTCGGCTGCCGTCTGGTGCACTGGTTGCTGTCTGCTGTGTCGGCTGCCGCCTGGCGGCCACAGGCCGGCCGCGGGTTGACGCGCCGCCCGTGGGCCGACAGTGGCGGCGGACCGCCAGTCAGCCGCCGTCACGGACTCGCCGGCCCGTGTGACGGCCAGCGACAGGCTTGAGTCGGCCTCAGCTGCGCCGCGGCACGAGTGGCTCGCCAGCTGCACGGTGGACGCGGCGCCGGCGGAGGCTGCCACCTGGGCGTGGGTGCTGGTGACGCCCGACCGGCTGGCATGTGCCGCCCGCGCCCCGGCTGGCTACCAGGTCTGGCTACTGGACGCCAACTTGCCGGACACGGGCGATGACAGCCCGGCCAGCGTCAGCGTCAGGTGCGATACAGCGACTGTCATACCGTCATCCTCAGGCATATTACAGCGACTGTCATACCGTCATCCTCAGGCACATTACAGCGACTGTCATACCGTCATCCTCAGGCACATTACAGCGACTGTCGTACCGTCATCCTCAGGCACATTACAGGTGCTGTCGTACCGTCATCCTCAGGCACATTACAGCGACTGTCGTACCGTCATCCTCAGGCACATTACAGCGACTGTCATACCGTCATCCTCAGGCACATTACAGCGACTGTCGTACCGTCATCCTCAGGCACATTACAGCGACTGTCATACCGTCATCCTCAGGCACATTACAGCGACTGTCGTACCGTCATCCTCAGGCACATTACAGCGACTGTCATACCGTCATCTTCAGGTACGATACAGCGACTGTCATACCGTCATCCTCAGGCACATTATATCGACTGTCATACCGTCATCCTCAGGCACATTACAGCGACTGTCGTACCGTCATCCTCAGGCACATTACAGCTGCTGTCGTACCGTCATCCTCAGGCACATTACAGCTGCTGTCATACCGTCATCCTCAGGCACCCTACAGCGGCTGTCATACCGTCATCCTCAGGCACATTACAGCGACTGTCATACCGTCATCCTCAGGCATATTACAGCGACTGTCATACCGTCATCCTCAGGCACATTACAGCGACTGTCATGCCGTCATCCTCAGGCACATTACAGCGACTGTCATACCGTCATCCTCAGGTACGATACAGCGACTGTCATACCGTCATCCTCAGGCACATTACAGCGACTGTCATACCGTCATCCTCAGGCACATTACAGCGGCTGTCATACCGTCATCCTCAGGCACATTACAGCGGCTGTCATACCGTCATCCTCAGGTACGATACAGCGACTGTCATACCGTCATCCTCAGGCACATTACAGCTGCTGTCATACCGTCATCCTCAGGCACATTACAGCGACTGTCATACCGTCATCCTCAGGTACGACACAGCGACTGTCATACCGTCATCCTCAGGCACATTACAGCGACTGTCATACCGTCATCCTCAGGCACATTACAGCGACTGTCATACCGTCATCCTCAGGCACATTACAGCGATTGTCGTACCGTCATCCTCAGGTACGATGCAGCGACTGTCGTACCGTCATCCTCAGGCACATTACAGCGACTGTCGTACCTTCATCCTCAGGCACATTACAGCGGCTGTCATACCGTCATCCTCAGGCACATTACAGCTGCTGTCATACCGTCATCCTCAGGTACGATACAGCGGCTGTCATACCGTCATCCTCAGGCACATTACAGCGACTGTCGTACCGTCATCCTCAGGTCCAATGCGGTCACTGCCATACTGTCGGTTATATGGCAGCAGGTGCGGTCGACCTGTGTCGTCAGTATAGCAGTACCTGTGTTGCATGTACGGACAGTTTAACAGCACTGCTGCATGACTGAAGCAGTCGAAGCGCCCCTAAGCCCAAATAACCCAGCCTAGCAGCACCTGTGTCACATATGTGGGCAATATATCAGCACCTGTGTCACATGCTGGCAGTATGATATCACCTGTGTCGCGTATAGCAGCACTTGTGTCACATGTACGGACAGTATATCAGCACATGTTGTGTCACATGTACGGGCAGTATAGCAACACCTGTGTCACATGCGCGGAGAGTATGGCAGCACCTGTGCCACATGTACGGTACAGGTCCAGCACCTGTGCCACATGTACGGTACAGGTGCAACACCTGTGTCACATGTACGGTACAGGTGCAGCACCTGTGTCACATGTACGGTACAGGTGCAGCACCTGTGTCACATGTACGGTACAGGTGCAGCACCTGTGTCACATGTACGGTACAGGTGCAGCACCTGTGTCACATGTACGGTACAGGTGCAGCACCTGTGTCACATGCTACAGGTGCGCACCTGTGTCACATGTACGGTACAGGTGCAGCACCTGTGCCACATGTACGGTACAGGTCCAGCACCTGTGCCACATGTACGGTACAGGTCCAGCACCTGTGCCACATGTACGGTACAGGTGCAGCACCTGTGCCACATGTACGGTACAGGTGCAGCACCTGTGTCATAGCAGCACCTGTGTCATATATGTAGGCAGTATAACAGCACCTGTGTCATGCGCTGGCAGTATGACATGACAGCACCTGTGTCATATATGTAGGCAGTATAACAGCACCTGTGTCATGCGCTGGCAGTATGACATGACAGCACCTGTGTCACGCGCTGGCAGTATGACATGACAGCACCTGTGTCATGCGCTGGCAGTATGACATGACAGCACCTGTGTCATATATGTGGGCAGTATGACAGCACCTGTGTCACGCGCTGGCAGTATGACATGACAGCACCTGTGTCATATATGTAGGCAGTATAACAGCACCTGTGTCATGCGCTGGCAGTATGACATGACAGCACCTGTGTCATATATGTGGGCAGTATGACAGCACCTGTGTCACGCGCTGGCAGTATGACATGACAGCACCTGTGTCATATATGTAGGCAGTATAACAGCACCTGTGTCACGCGCTGGCAGTATGACATGACAGCACCTGTGTCATATATGTGGGCAGTATGACAGCACCTGTGTCACGCGCTGGCAGTATGACATGACAGCACCTGTGTCATATATGTAGGCAGTATAACAGCACCTGTGTCACTCGCTGGCAGTATGACATGACAGCACCTGTGTCATGTATGTAGGCAGTATAACAGCACCTGTGTCACGCGCTGGCAGTATGACATGACAGCACCTGTGTCATATATGTAGGCAGTATAACAGCACCTGTGTCACGCGCTGGCAGTATGACATGACAGCACCTGTGTCATATATGTAGGCAGTATAACAGCACCTGTGTCACGCGCTGGCAGTATGACATGACAGCACCTGTGTCATATATATAGGCAGTATAACAGCACCTGTGTCACGCGCTGGCAGTATGACATAACAGCACCTGTGTCATATATGTGGGCAGTATGACAGCACCTGCATCGCATGTGTGGGCCGTACAGCAGCACCTATGTCACATATGGGGGCAGTACAGCAGCACCCGTGTCACAGGATTTGTCGCGTTTGTCGACAGCATGGTGGTGCGGCTGGAATGTGCGCCCGTCAGTCTGACCCCGACCGGGTGCTCGCCGCCGGAGCTGGTGGTGCACACAGAGGACGGCCGCTTCCTGTTACTGGACACCAGCAGCGGTGCTCTAACTCCAATGACACATCACAGCACCGGGGACGGGCCTCGTCTGCCTGTACCTGCTCATCAGGTGGGTGTTGTGGATGTGTCCTAACCTCGCCACACATCACAGCTTCAGGGATGGGCCTCGTCTGCCTGTACCTGTTCAGCAGGTGGGTGTTGTGGAGGTGTCCTAACCCCCTCCACACGTCACAGCTTCAGGGACGGGCCTGGTCTGCCTGTACCTGGTCATCAGGTAGGTGTTGTGGAGGTGTCCTAACCCCCACCACACATCACAGCTTCAGGGACGGGCCTGGTCGGCCTGTACCTGCTCAGCAGGTGGGTGTTGTGGAGGTGTCCTAACCCCCACCACACGTCACTGCTTCAGGGATGGTCCTCGTCTACCTGTGTGTGCAGTAGTGCAGTGGATGGTGATGTATGCTGCAGGTGGGGTGGTGTGAATGTATGGGTAGTGTGCGGTACAGCTAGTGGTGACGTAAGGACAGGGTATTATTGCATAATCCAAGTGAGCTATTTTACTGAGCAAATGACCACCTGTGTTCACGTGTCTGCACCTGTGCGACTTTACTGCACTTTTTGTGTCCAAGTTCGGTGGGGGTGTTCCAATTTCATTAGTAGGGTTTATTGACTCGGGGCTTTCAGTATGTCGATGGCAACATACGGACGCCTTATTGGACCTTGTTGAACGCTTGCCATGCTTCAACGAATTTCGTCAGATGTGCATATAAAATGTGTGTATTTTTATGGAAATTCGTTCCACGATTGTTATAAGCCTAGTCTCCATTTAACCATGTAAATATGTATGGAATGTAGTGGCTGATAGCTCAATTTTGAATATACTACTGATTTCCCCAAATTGTTCAAGCATATTGCCGAATGAATTCAGGACACGAAAACGCATGTGCATGGTTCGGATCGTTATAAGAGCAAATTATCCGAGCGTCATGCAGTTGTCCTCAACTCATGCCAGCACAACACGTGGAGCTGTCAGAGCTAGTGGTGGGTTAATCAGAGCAAGGTGCGATATTTGACCTCACTTTGTGCTGGTCTGTGTGGACAGGTGTGTGTGGTTAGTTTGGCCGGCGACCGTCGCTGTGTGCTGGCGCTGACGTCGCAGCATCGGCTGTACATGGACAGCAGGGAGGTGCTGGCTGGCTGTACGGCCTTCTCCGTCGGTGACGACTTCCTGCTGGTCACCACTCTGGAGCAGACTCTGCGGTCTCTGCCGCTGACCGCGCTGCATGGTATGTCCTGTTGGTCACCACTCTGGAGCGGACTCTGCGGTCTCTGCCGCTGACCGCGCTGCATGGTATGTCCTGTTGGTCACCACTCTGGAGCAGACTCTGCGGTCTCTGCCGCTGACCGCGCTGCATGGTATGTCCTGCTGGTCACCACTCTGGAGCAGACTCTGCGGTCTCTGCCGCTGACCGCGCTGCATGGTATGTCCTGCTGGTCACCACTCTGGAGCAGACTCTGCGGTCTCTGCCGCTGACCGCGCTGCATGGTATGTCCTGCTGGTCACCACTCTGGAGCAGACTCTGCGGTCTCTGCCGCTGACCGCGCTGCATGGTATGTCCTGCTGGTCACCACTCTGGAGCAGACTCTGCGGTCTCTGCCGCTGACCGCGCTGCATGGTATGTCCTGCTGGTCACCACTCTGGAGCAGACTCTGCGGTCTCTGCCGCTGACCGCGCTACATGGTATTTGCTGCTGGACGGGGTGCGCACTGTCGGCAGTACAACATTTTCGTGTAGAACAATGAACCTGATCCTCCACGTAGAAGGTGGCAGCAATTCGTCGTATGCACGTGTTGCGGCCAGGGATCTCATTTTGTGGTACTCATTGAGGCCTAAGGGGGGCTGGAAAACAGCTATTGTCCTAGATATCAGAATCAGAGCGTTGTTCGTCCCCGATAATTGTTGTTTCTTTTCTTGACTGGATGGGCGCTAAATGACCTAGTAGTCGGGCGCCCTTAAACCCAATAATCAATCAATCAATTTCTCCACTGAAAATTTGGATATTCTTGTCTGACCGACAATAAAAGAGCAATCATATTGTTCTAAACAAAAGCGTCAGGACATGTCGGCTCCTATATCCCAACATTCCTTTAACTCCGCGGGACATGTTTTATATCATAAGTGCATTGGTGCCCTACAGCCGCTTGCTGGTTCCCCATAGCCCTCCCGATGTTTACTGATCTGGCTGCACTGTCTGATCCACTGATAAATATATCACGTGCCCTGACTTTGGTGCAAAATAACACTGCCTGTTCGCGTGAAAACCATTAAAAGTATCACCCACCAATTAATGCGTCCTAATTTGTCCGTAATATCCTCCCTATCGGCTTTACCCTGCCTCCATCTCCTTTACTTTGCTGTTACCCTGCATGCCATTCTCTTTGCATTGCCCTAGATTGTGCCTTGCCTGCCTGCTCTCCGCTTTGTCCCGCCCTGTCCTCTGCCCTGCTCTACCTTGCTCTGCCCTCCTCTGCCCTGCTCTGCTCTGCCCAGCTCTGCCCTTTCCCTCCCTGTGCCTTGTTCGATCTGTGTCGCCTGTGCCCAGTGCCACAAAGCGCTATGCCCCAGTGCCTTGCCGTGCCATCTACTTGGCCGGTGACCTTTCGACAGACGTGTATGCGGGTGGGGACTTGGCCCGACAGATGTGTGTGCAGATGGGAACCTTACCCGGTGGCTTCCTGACAAATGTGTGCCGGTGGTGACCTGACACGGTGACCTCCCGACAGACGTACCGGTGGTGACGTGACCTGGTGACCTCTCGAAAAACGTGTGTGCTAGTGGTGACCTGACCCGGTGACTTTCCGACAGACGTATGTGCTAGTGGTGACCTGACCCGATGGTGGCCTTACTCAATGACCTCCCGGCATACGTGTGTGCCGGTGGTAACCTGACCCAGTGACCTCCCGGCAGACGTGTGTGCCGGTTGTGATCTGACCCGGTGGTGGCCTGACCCAGTGACCTCCCGACAGACGTGTGTGCCGGTTGTGGTCTGACATGGTGACCTACCGACAGACGTGTGTTCCGGGTGGTGACCTGACCCAGTGACCTCCCGGCAGACGTGTGTGCCGGTTGTGATCTGACCCGGTGGTGGCCTGACCCAGTGACCTCCCGACAGACGTGTGTGCCGGCGGTGACGTGCCCTGGTCGTCGGTATGGTCACGTCGCCTGGAGCGTGGTGCCCGCCTGGTGACGGCCGTCGGCGGCGGTACCAGTCTGGTGCTGCAGATGCCCCGCGGCAACCTGGAGGTGATCCACCCCCGGCCGCTGGTGTTGGCACGGCTGGCGCGCCTCATGGACAGGTGAGAGGGCGGCCCGACAGCGGCGGCACTGACACTGCTCTGAAAATTGGATTGGTGTCGCACTGGTCGGCCTGAATTTTGGCACACTTGGGGCTGAGGGTAACATCTTTTCAATATTGTGATGTTAAATATTAGGCACGTGCGCACGGCATCAGAACGGTGATCTAATGCCACTGATAATCCCGTCGACCTCTTCATTAACCTTTCATTCTCGGGGGTCTTCAACCGCCCTGCCCCCTCAGGTTTTTCGCGGATAGCTGACGAACGACGCGCGGCAACGCCCCAAAATTTGGCGTACCTTTTCCCACATCAATTTGACATGATGATTCGAAATTTTTAGGTCAGGTCATCTAGTGTCAACGAGTTAGACAAGGACAAGTGAGGTCACCTAAAAAAAAGCCCAACCAGTCGTCACGCTTTAACGGATACAGATAATTTAATGAAACTTTCAGCGTTTGCTTATCTTTACAGATGCAACAAAACGTACGAGTTGAATTTTTTTTCGTTTTTGACTACATACAAATTTTGCGTATTTGCCATATTGCAGATCAAATGCAGGATTCTGGCTAAAGTAAGCATTTTTTATTGGGACTAGTTGACTTTCAACAACATTTCTCGGTCTGCTCTACCCATTGGAAAAGGAAAATTAAGGAAAACTTGAAAACAAAAAATTTTGAAGTTTAAAAAAACAAATTACTTTAATTTTTTTGGGGGCCAAAAAACAATTATAGCCCTGTTCGATTTCGCTGTCCTTTCTCATTACAAATAAATTTTGTTTTTCTCACATTTCCCCCCAAATGAACTCCCCAGAGTAAAAAAAATAATGTAAGCCATGAAAAGTCGTGAAAATATAGCCCCCTGGTAACGTCACTTTTGAGGGAATTTTTTTTGGGGGGGCGGACCCGGACCCTACTCGTCGAGCGCTTTCCGATGACACCTCTTTCGTTTCCGTGCGATGCTTAGTTTGGATTTTAGAGGGGGGTCTTCAACCTCACCACCCTAGACGGGGTGTGAGGATTTGACCGGAAAGACGGCGCGGGTTAACCCTTGTCTTTCCGGTCATTCCCACAGCCCGTCTCGTGTGGTCATTATATGCCTCCCTGCAATATGTAAACAAAACGTCGCACGAACACGAAAGGGGTGTCATCGGAGAGTATTCGACGTGTAGGGCCAGAAACAATCCCAAAACTATTCTCCTCTGGAAAATAATGACGTCACCAGGTTGGGGATGGGCCACATTTATCATGTGTTTAACTCTTGGAGTTCATTTTGAAGAAGATCTTAAAGACGAAACTGATAGGCCGTAATCAATCCCATAATGTTTACCCACCTATACTAATTTTGTTAACTTTGCAAAATTATGAGTTCGATTTTGTAAGTATTTACTTTTTAATGGGTAAAGCGCACCCAGAAACGTTGTTTTAGATTAACTTAGCCACATAAAAGTGCATACTATGGCTAGAATCTTAGATTTTAATCATAACAGGCAAGTATGTAAAATATATGTCGGTGAAGAATGGAGAAGTAAATATTCCTCCATCTCTAAAGATACGTAAACGGTGAACGTTGTATTGAAATATCTTAATCAGTTGAAGTGTGACGATTGGTGAACGTTTTTGGAGGTGACCTCACATGACTGACTAACTTTGTAGCCGTGAATGACCTGATCTAAAAAATTTACACCATATTCCAAATTTATGTGGAAAAAGGTATGCCAAATTTCCCTGCGTCGCTTATCGCAGTTTTTCACTATGTGCCGAAAACCTGGGGGGACGGCTAGACCACCGAGACGGCACTGGTTAATCCTGTGACATGTCCTCTGCTTGTGGACCATGGGCGGTGAAGATTGGAATAGTGTAAATCATTGCCAAAAAATACTTTCGGTGACATTTTTAGAATAAGCGTGCATTATTTTTCTGGCTAATACAATTATTTTTCATTCAGTTCACTCCGACTGCACTGTGTGCCAGCCGAGGTCAAATGCAAAGCCGAAGCTTAGCTTATATAAAGCTTGTTGGTTAGAGAATGGACAACACAGTCTCAAATGGTTAGTGATCTTGACAACATCAAGTAGCAGCAGAAGTGGTAGTAACAGCAACAGTAGCAGCAGCAGCAGTTGTAGTGGCAGCATCACTAGCATTAGGTCCGGTAGTAGGAACATTTGTTCTTTATCCGTGGACTTGCTGATTATTTATGTCCACTTGTCCTTCATGTATATCCACTGCGAAACCTGTGGGTGAGCTCATATTTGCATTGCGCTCTTCACTGCATGCAACTGTACCGTGTTTCTTCCACAGTGGTGATTATTACACGGCGTATGCCGAGATGCGCCGCCACCGTATCAACCTGAACCTGTTGGTGGACCACGCGCCTGACACGTTCCCGGCGCGCTGTGACGACATCTGTCGCAGTCTGCGCGGCGAGCCCAACTGGCTGTGCGTGTTTATCTCCGAGCTGAGGTTAGTGCTGCCTCCTCAGTACCCCTGCAAGTTGGCAGCGGACTAACACAATCACCGTCAACATGGCTGCTTCGAACGAGACAGTTCACTCGGATGGTTAGGTTTGAAGATTGCGCCTGATCGCGAAGGTTGTGGTTCTGTGATGCTTTTGTAGCGACATTTCCCCTCAGTATTTCAGCGAAGATATGCTTCGCGGTCAACCAATATAATATATTTTCTTATCTTGCAGTTGTACTCTTGTGTCATCTGTAATTATTTGTTTCTATGTCTTTTTCTTCACTCTGGTCAACTTTAGGATACAATTCCTCTAACCCGATTGATTTGCGCTCGTCTGTTCGCTCTCATCTCTCACACTGCGTCTGGTACATTCGTGTTTTCACCAACGTAAGCCATCAAATAATACTAAATGGTATAGGGAATTGTATGAGTTGACCATCATTGCGATATTTTGAAATACAAGTATTTGCTGTCAAATTAATAATTTTGACTCAGCTCCTGATCACATGAAGCTCGTGATCATACCCGGGTCGGCGGCAGGCTGGCCAAACTCACCCACACACACACAGACATACCCTGGCCTTCCCGGCGGGTACTTTTCAATGTGTGCCTCTGGCTGAAACATCCCAGGCCGTTCACTCAAAGAGAAATTGGGTCCCCCTCAAATAAGGGTCTTTTCCTTCCAAGAAGCGCTTCTGGGTGAATTATTCGAAGGGGATGCACTCAAGCACGCTGAAAGGCCACGTTTTGCTATAGGGAAAATTCGATGGGGATGCACTCGAGCTTTCCCTGAGTGGAACCTTTTCCCGACCGAAAGGGAGTCAATTTCCATGGTGGCATGCGCATTCAGTGCCGCCCCTGTGTCCACCGTTGCTTCCAAATACTTCCGCAGTGGCGCCCCTTCGAAGATATGGCACGCATTCAGATAAGTGCCCCCATAACAATTCCTAAATCCGCCCTTGATAGATGTCCCCGGCGCTGGCAGGGCCGCTGCGCTACAGATGATAAAGTGGTGGGTTTCGAAAATTGCTTCTTTTGCACATCTTCGTCTTTTTCCCGGGTGTACAGCATGGTGTATGATACAACGCCCGATACACAATCTCCATAGTGTGAATATTTATTTTCACATGTTTTTTTTTGGCTACATGTGTGATAAGATACCTTCTTTTATATTATCCGTGACGTACCACGACTACTTTGCCCATTTCGCAGGCACGTACCTACTTGGGGAGTGGCGACTTATATGCATTTTATCATATATGACATATAGGACATATACAACTGAGAGACAGAATGTGATGTTTTTAGAGCAACCACAGATAACCGTAAAATAGTGTAGAATCAGTAAAATATTGGATATCCAGTGGATTTAATATATTACAAATTGAAACCATTTTAATCCCGTGATATCTGGCGCTAAATGACCTCGTAGTCGGCGCGCCCTTAAACCCAAATAATCAATCAATCAATCCCGTGATATCAGGGAATCAGACAGCCAGGCAGAGAGTGGCGCACATCTGATATCTTGTACTGCACTTAACTGCTGTTATTTCGGCCTTCCCCCGTGTGCAGAAACTACGCCTGCTCGCATATGGCCAGGTTTTATTCCCAGCATTGCTCTTTCCCCTGCCCATGTGTGTCAGCTTCTTTTTCTAGATAGTTGTGGGGTCTCACATCCTAAGTACGACTTCATGATTGCTAGTCCACGCAGCAAGTGTGCGTCTGTGATAATACGGGCAGCAAGTGTGCATCTGCAAACCTTTCGTTTACCGGTGGTGACGAAGGCCCAATTCTATTTCGACATATGTTCTGCCACTTTAGTTTAGCAACGTTACGTGACATGCATCGAGATCTCATTCGCATCGTTCACGACGGCTGCTTCATTCCACCCCATGCGTACCCTTACTAGTAAGGCACTGGTACTGGTAAAGGGGTTGAGGCTACACGGTTATCATGTGATCGGTTAGAGGGGTGTGACATGGTCACACACATGCATTTGTACACCTTGGTATTGTAGTTTGTCTGTTGGTGCGAAGCCGCGGCAGATGGCAAATGACGGTGTCGTTCTCAAATACTTTTGAGTAATCATGTGCCTTCAGATTATTAAAGGCGTGAAGGCGTTGTATTATTTTCTTCATCAGGGAATTTTGCAGTAGCCAACACATCTTTATATTTTCATGAGAAGCCACTAGAATTTGAAGACCAGGATTTGACGCCCTCTCCCCCCCCCCCCGTGTGCACGTGTTGGGCGGCCACATCTTATACCTACATCAATCCTGTAGCACTTTGCCCACCAAATATTTTTGATAAAACAACACCTATGAGGAGAGGGTGTAGTACCTAGTTGTAGCAACCCAGAGGGTGGCTAGTTCTCCGCACCGAGTCAGCACAGTCTTCCTAGCAAATCAGAAACATGATCGAACCTTTGTGGCCGAAAATTACTTTATGAGTTATTCATTTTTATTAAATGCCGGATGGGATCTTTTTGGTTTCGTTACCGTACACGGAAATACGGTAGCGGATCTGCGAGAAGGCCAAGGCATTGACGAGCGCGAAGGTGACAGAAGGTGCCCCCTTATATGCGATAGATCACGCAGAATTCCAAAACAACGCCGAATCACTTCAAAGTGCGAGTCCCAGCTGAGCGAGCGATGGAAAATAAGTCCGATGTTTTTTTTTTTGCAGAGTGGTAACCGTAAGTGGAATAACCAGCGCTTTTGTGGGTACCGTTCTGTGTTTGTTTTTATTGATATCTATGTTCCTACCACATTTGCGTCGGAATACACGTGAAGCACATCTGATCTAGTATGGACCCGGAGTGCAAAAATGTTTTCAGACATGCAATGTTTGAAGAAGTGCCTTAATTCATACCCTGGACAGTAGGGTTGCTACTTTACTGAAGAAAATATGACTCAGCGTCTGTGTTTCAGTGAGGTGAATCGTCCCTGCAGTGCCCCAAGATTTCCAGATTTAAGTGAAAGATTGGCGCCCAGCTTAGAGCCGTTTTACTCATGTCGTCCAATATTGCCAGTTAATTTGAAATTTTTTACACAACGTTTTCTGGTCGTACACTCAAAATAACAATCAAACTGAAAAGCACCTGCGGACCAGGGACGGGCGTACCCTCTTTGACCTTCACATACACAGACTAGATTTTAAAGTGGTCAGGCATTGGGCAACCATGATTTGTTATACATTTCTTAAATATCGTGTTGCTTGCTGACAATTTCAAGTCCTGTGCTCCCATTTCAAGAGTCCGTGTTTGAGTTAGGGGGACATGATTCAGTCTGCATTTGAGTGAGGATGACGTGACCCAGAGTCTGCGTTCCAGCGATGCGGACGTGACTCGTAGCCTGTACCGGGACTCGTACCCGGCGCGGTCTGCCACCGCTACCGCCCCCGCTGCCGCCAAGGTGGACGAGACGTGTCGGCTGGTGCGAGACTCGCTGGAGCGGCTGGACCGGTCCCAACTGATCCTGCCCATCCTCACCACCATGGTGCGCCACTCCAAGCCGCAGCTGGAGCAGGCGCTCAGGGTCATCTGCCAACTCAGAGGTAAGGTCCAGGTCATGCTTGAAGCAGCCGCCCAGGGCTATTTGCCGACTCTTGTAAGATCCAGGCCACGGACGAATCAGCCGCGCAGGGTCATCGCTGAGCTCTGAGGTCAGATTGACAACGCACGCTTCGTATATATTTTGTATATACGAAGTTGTATATACTTCGTATGTACAAAGTTGCATATACTTCTTTTATACAGCTTTGTATGCTCCTTTTGTATACTTCGATGTGACTGATGATGTTATAAGCGCTACATGACCACTGCAGTCGATGCGCCCTGAAAACCCCAATAACTAACTAACCAACGATGCGGACATTCTGACGATTTACATAGATGACTAGACTAGCGCATCTGCTAGAAGTTAATTGTTTGTCTTGCTATGCATAATATTTGCTTGTCCAACATGCTATATGTAGCTTATGTCGCGGGCGGCGAATTATTTCCTTATGTGATATGCTCGTTGAGGCCGAAGGTAAGAGGTAATACTGACATTACTTGCAGTGGAATGCTTTGGAACGGAACGTGGCCGCTTCTTTGGAACCCCATCGCCCACCCAGGTGGAACTACTGGGCGACGGTTCACACTATGTCGCTGAACTCTTCTCATTCCTTTCTGCGGTTGGATTTGGCGTGGTGTACTCACACCAACAAATGTAGCATACAGACGCTATAACATCGCAAAATACCGTCACCATGAAACGCGCCAACGTGTTGTGACTCCTAGTCCTCTCATTTAATGGACGCCGATACGCTCATACCTGGCTTGACTGACGAAGTTATGGGCGCTGTATAACGTATGCGGTTGATGTGCTCCTAAACCCCAATAACGACAACATGCTATGAATGTTATTTGGCGAGTGCGAGTTATCAAAAGTAGTGCTACACACTGAATATTGTTTCCTATAATTTGACAACTTAACTGATACCAGCTCTGGGAGCTATGTTGATTATTTGGGCTCAAGGGCGCGCCGACTACAAGGTCATTTAGCGCCCATGCTCTGGGAGCTATGTGACCAAACCTAGTCGGCGCGCCATGGAACTTAAATAACCAGCCGGATACCAGCTATGATTGTTCTGCAATAAGCTTAAGCAGCCGATCGGGTTAATTGAAGCTTTGAAAAAATTTGGGAAAATTATATTTAGTGAAGCCATCGGTGGTCGTTCGAGTAGGCTACATCCTCGAACTTAATATATGCTCGGCTTTAAAATCGTATATATGTCGTATATTGATCATTCGGAGCTCTTCGAATAAACTGTGTGGTAGACGTTTGACGTCTATCCTTTTCAGCACCAATGAACTTCGCGTTTAAGCGTCATGCTACGCAGGCTGCTGTGACATCAAAATTATATGTGGGAAAAGTTATTTTTTTGTGTCTTACCTCCGGGTTTCATTGTTGATCGTGATATTGTATTTAGTTATAATGTATGAAGTTTGTTCCTTCTAACCAAGTTTTTTCATTGCTTTCTCACCAGGATTAGGCTCTGAACGTAACTCAGCTACAATGCTTCAGTTCTTTTGGTGCTGACTGTTATGATGATGTTATGGTGCGAAGATGTTAAGCGTCATCTAAGCCTCTGGATCATGACAATCTTGTGTGTGGGAGAATACTGTTGAAGTCTTTTAATGCCGGCATTAGCTTGTTCCCTCCATACTTTCCAATACCCGAAGACTCTGACGCCAAGTGGTGACAGTCAGCTAACACCTCGCCACACAGTACCGTTTGGCACGCGCCTCTGACCCAGCTGGTGGTGGTGTCTGTCCTCACCAGAATGTCCGCCAACTGAGGGCGTCACCGCTGCCGAGGCGCTCCGCTACCTCGTGGTGCTGGTGGACGTCGAGGAGTTGTACTCGGCGGCGCTGGCAACGTACGACTTCGACCTCGCCATTATGGTGGCCGAGAAGTCGCAGAAGGTGGGGCACGGGGAGAGCGAGTTGTGTAGTGTGCTCAGGCTCTTGCCGGAACTACCAGATTGAGTTTTGAATATGCGATGCACGTCCAAAAAGCGTAAGTTCGGTGAGGCGTAGAAAATTACATACATAGAACATGAATGCATGTTGCATGACAAAAGTTGACAGAACATTTGTGGTCAAGAACGCCCCTCATGACATGGCGTCGGCAACTCATTGGTGAAACTGAGCTTATGGCATGCGGATTTCGCCCCCCTCTCTTCAATGCATGTGTTAATGTATTGTGGTATTCTTGTGTGGGTATGTATAGTTTTATACATATTGCTTAATGCGTATTTACTTCTCAATTATAATCGTTTTGCTTCTAATATGTTGACTTGAGTAAGAACTGCTATGTACATGTGCGGCTAATGTGCGACAACAAGAATAAATAACTCCCTCTAGGATATGGAAGTCCGTGTCGTTTTATGTGGATCCCTGGCACATAGGTATGGTTGACAACGGGATTCTTGACATTAATGCGAAGCTGACTACAGGTGAAGGTTGTGTGATTTGTTTGGCTTCCCCTGGATGCTGCAACCCATTAGTTTCGTCTTTCTTGCATACACAGTGATAACACGTCTGGACGGTGAAGCCCAGCGAGTTCAGACTAGTAACTATCTATTATGTATCGTCACAGACAGACACTGGTGACACAGGCACCTTTTAGCAGGAAGCCACCGTCCCTTCTCGCACGCTGTTCAGTTCTTTGACCCACTAACACTCACTTCATCATTCGGGGGACAGTCGGAGGCGGAGCTTCGCAGAAATTGTTGAGAGGTGGGCGCCACATAAACTCGCTGCACCCTTCAACACCCAATGACATGCTCAAGCTGGTGACGGCATAACGCATTGAACAGACTCGCTCATAGCATCCGATATGATAACGTAGTAAAATCGGTAATTATTGGAGGGGCTCAATCAAACATCTGAGGTACTCGAGCTCTTCTAGAGAGGCGGAGGCACCACCGTACCCATTGAATTGTGTATATGTGTGATGCCATTATATGTGACAGTTGCTGACGTCGATGTGACTGGTGCGTCGCTGTCTGCAGGACCCCAAGGAGTATCTGGCGCTCCTGAACGAGCTGCGAGTACTGCCCGAGCAGTATCGACGCTACCGCGTTGATGCGTATCTCCGTCGGCCGCTGTCAGCGCTGCGCCACCTGGTGGCCGCCGGCGCTGACAACCAGCAGGAGGCGCTCAAGTACATGTCGGAGCACCGGCTATACGAGGCGGCTCTGCGGCTGTACAAGGCCGGCAGCGCCGAGTACAGGGTCAGTGCAGCAGTGATGCCGGCTGGTGCAGGGTTAGTCCCGCCTGGCGCATGGTAGTGGCGCCCGGTACAGAGCCAGCACCAACCGCCTGGTACAGGGCTAGTCCCTCCCGGTGCACGGCTGGTCCCGCCTGGCGCATGGTAGTGGCGCCCGGTACAGAGCCAGCACCAGCTGCCTGGTACAGGGCTAGTCCGCCTGGTGCAGGGTTAGTCCCGCCTGGCGCATGGTAGTGGCGCCCGGTACAGAGCCAGCACCAACCGCCTGGTACAGGGCTAGTGTAACCTGGTACAGGACTGATGCCGCCTGGCGCATGGTAGTGGCGCCCGATACAGAGCCAGCACCAGCCGCCTGGTACAGGGCTAGTGTAACCTGGTACAGGACTGATGCCGCCTGGCGCATGGTAGTGGCGCCCGATACAGAGCCAGCACCAGCCGCCTGGTACAGGGCTAGTCCCGCCCGGTGCACGGCTAGTCCCGCCTGGCGCATGGTAGTGGCGCCCGGTACAGAGCCAGCACCAGCCGCCTGGTACAGGGCTAGTCCCGCCTGGTCCACGGTTAGTCCCGCCTGGCGCATGGTAGTGGCGCCCGGTACAGAGCCAGCACCAGCCGCCTGGTACAGGGCTAGTGCAGCCTGGTCCACGGTTAGTCCGCCTGGCGCATGGTAGTGGCGCCCGATACAGAGCCAGCACCAGCCGCCTGGTACAGGGCTAGTCCCGCCCGGTTAGTGGTTAGTGCCGGCCGGTGCTGGGATAGTACCGTCCGATACGGGGTTAATACCGCTGGCTACAAGGTCAGTACCGTCCGAGCGGGGTTTGTGTTGTCTGATGTAAAGTTAGTGTCACGCAGTGCTGGAGATTGCCGTCCGATACAGTTGGTGCGACCATGCGCAGGGTTTCGGCAATTGGGTGCCCGCAAGTGCGCGTCTCGCGAGGCCGTGCTTTAGCGTCTGCGAGATGTGGGGTGTGTGCTGCCGCTCATCGCAGTTGTGTGGTACACTATTAATTGTGCTGTACACTGGGCATGGTATACAGAATTAGCACTTTTCGTGGTGTATGGCTAAATGTGGTGTACGGTGGCCAGTCTTACAGAGCTGATGCATGCTTGTGGTGTTATGTGTAGTCTGGTGCAGGGCTAGTGATACTGTGTGATGCTCTATGGCACAAGTTTGGTGGGGTTGTCCTCGCTGAGTTGTAAGGATAGAGTCAGTTGGAACGCAAGCATTCGTGGTACGCAAGCACAGAGACATATAATTGATTGATTATTTGGGCTTAAGGGCGCGCCGACTACAAGGTCATTTAGCACCCAAGAGACATGAGATTGTGAGTTTCTCCTTGCTACAGGGTTAGTGGATATCATGGCAGGACAGTATGACCAAAGAGTGCAGACGACCAGTGCATTGAATGTGTTAGTTGTTTTATGAGTAAACAAGTTCATCTAAACAAAGTGCAGTCTGCATCAGCATACTGGGATTGTATTGGCTAAAATCGGAGCGCCAGTACATTAAGGCCGACGTACAACGGACATCCATCGGTCCACTCGCAATGAGAGGTATGCAGTGCATTTGTGCTTTGTACTCGCGATATGCTTGTGTATTCTTCCTTTGTGCAATGTGTAGGTGTAGCTTTGTGTGTGTGTGTGTGTGTGTTCATGCATGGAGGCATACGTACATCATCGGTTGTTGAACACACTACCTAGGGGTTATCTGGGATTTTTGTCATGTATTACGTGAAATAGTTAGTGTTTCATGTGGGGGTTTATTGATATCATTGACCGCCTCGGATGTTATTTTCAGAGCGCGGCTCCAGCCTTTATGCTTTCTCAGACGTCCCAGTGTCGGTGATTGACATCACGGTCCGTCCTGGCTGGTTAATGACGAAATTAATTCATATTTGATGTTTCCGCGCCCACTTTACAGATACCTTGGCATATGGTCCGGCGTGGCAGGTCTTCCATACAGGGTCCTAGTCCTGGGGATGATCAGTTGACATTTGTAGATTGGTAATATATAACTATAAACAGGTGCATAACTTGACACTTCTCAAGGGACGGTGAAGCTGACAGTATACATCTATAAATTTCGCAAGGGGCTGACCTGGAGCCTTTAGTTATCTAGACCCTCCCATCAAGTGCTTAGATGTTGGCAGAATGAAGCATTTGCAATTTTGATCTGATCATCACCATGATTATCCGGGCATGTCATCTTGGCATCGGAAACGTTGCCATCCGGGCCAACGTTTCCGAACGTACCCCCTCCTTGGAAAAGAAACGTTTGACGACAGGTTTTTAAAGCCGAAGGCGGCGGTAGCTCGGTTGGTAGAGCGTCGGACTCTGGATTGCAAGATTGTGGGTTCGAATCTCACGACCCACGACATTTGCCGAGTCCACCAGAGACCAATCGGCGTGAGAGGTTGGCGACGCTATATGACCTAGGGGTCGAATGTGTCGTAAAAGAACCCAAGGTTCTTCTTCAAGGCGAGGTTCCCTCGGCCTATGCATTTCGTCCCCTCTTGTCCTTTCCAGCCTGAAAATAAATCCGGTGTGGTAACACGACACCAGATGCGCATTCCGAAGTGGACCTGACGTCTTGCTTCCCCTCACTCTTTGCTACTTACACCTGCCTAGTGTACACATCGAGTTATTGACTTCCTGTAAGGAATACGTCCATCGACAATCCCATGTGAATGCAGTGCAGTTACTACTCTGGGATCGACACTCTTTTCTTGAAGCATTGTCAAGAAGGACTTGTAATATCCAGTCAGAATTATACGAGCTATGACATCAGAAAATAAAATGTTATTGATCAGTCAATCACAGACAAGTCGTGCAAAAGTCGTCCATGCTCCTCGATCCAGACGACTACTAATCTGCGCAAATGTCCTCTATGTTCGGGCACACGTGAAAGCCCACCATGGCTCTATGGCAAACGCTATTGCCGTCGCGGGGTTGTGAGCTTCTCTGGGATACAGGAACACTGGGACTTTATTTGGCGCACAGGGTCAGTAGAAATGTTATCGTTTCTGTGGACAGGGCTGGAGGACGTTTCAGCGTCCCGGGGGTGCAGAGTTGGTGATCGGCGGACAATCTCTGTCTGTGGTGATTTTGATCAGATACCGTCTCCAACAGGCAGTATGTGGTAGCACTGAACGGGTACCGTCTCTGATCGAGCTGTTTGTGGTGGTGTAATTGACACAAGCTCTGCCCCTCGACAAAATATCGCTGTCTGTGCTGGTGGCACTAACCTGGCACAGTATCCGACAGGCAGTCTGTGTTGGTACTGACCAGGTACTACCTTCAACAGGCAGTGTGTGGCCTCTATGCGGACTATCTGGACCAGAACGGCCACTGCTGGGAGGCGGGCACCTTCTATGTCCGTGCTGGAGCTCAGACGTCTGCCGTGGATGCCCTGCGGCGGGCCGGCGCCTGGCGAGACTGTTTGCATACGGCAACTCAGCTGGGCATGCCGTGAGTGCCTCGGCATATCCCTAGTATCTAGACATACCTTGAGTGGCCGGACATGCCATGAGTGTCCGGGCATGACGTGAGTGCCTCGGCATATCCCTAGTGTCTAGACATACCCTGAGTGGCAGGACATGCCATGAGGTTCCGGGCATACCGTGAGTGCCTCGGCATATCCTAGTGTTTAGACATACTCTGAGTGGCCGGACATGCCATGAGTGTCCGGGCATGCCGTGAGTGCCTCGGCATATCCCTAGTATCTAGACATACCTTGAGTGGCCGGACATGCCATGAGTGTCCGGGCATGACGTGAGTGCCTCGGCATATCCCTAGTGTCTAGACATACCCTGAGTGGCCGGACATGCCATGAGAGTCCGGGCATACCGTGAGTGCCTCGGCATATCCATAGTGTTTAGACATACTCTGAGTGGCGGGACATGCCACGAGTGTCCGGGCATACCGTGAGTGCCTCGGCATATCCCTAGTGTTTAGACATACCCTGAGTGGCCGGACATGCCATGAGAGTCCGGGCATACCGTGAGTGCCTCGGCATATCCATAGTGTTTAGACATACTCTGAGTGGTCGGACATGCCATGAGTTTTCGGGCATACCGTGAGTACATGGGTGTGAAGTGGCTGGGTATGCCGTGATGTCGAAGACAAAATGGATCATGCCGTGAGTTAGTATATCGTAAGTGCCCAGGCATAGCCTGAGGGTTTGTGCATATCCTGATTGGCCAGCCATACCATGGGTGTCTAGGCGTGACATGGGTATCTGGGCATGTCTTGAGTGTCACGGCATGCCGTGATGTCAGACAGGGGAGATCATTCCGTGAGTACCATGGCGTGTCGTGACAGTGATAAAATATTGATGCAATAGCGTTGAACATACCATTTTCTGAACATTGAATTGACATTCTTCTCCAAGAAGTACCGACATTCTGCTTCTTGACGCATGCTTATGAAGTCTTCTTGAGTCCTTTCTAACAGTATTGTGTTCATAAGTACCATACTCATGCTCTCAATATGGGATGGTGATACACAAGCATTTCACAATGCATTTTCATGTAAAGGGTTTACCTATAAGTGATTGCATACAATAACAGTTTATTACATAGGTATTTTTCGCGCTATCCAGAATATAGCTTTTCCAAAATTATGCATATCAATACCAATGGCAAAGGTACAGTCATAAGTAAGTGTGCTATTGGTTAAAATTTGAGTCCGAAAGATGTGAAAATCATATTAAATGACTAATTTCATGGCAAATTTCGACATCCTACTGTGCTCGTTTCGACATCTCACACCTAATGTAAAAAAACATTATTTGACCACAGCCTTGTTTGTTTGTTTATTGGTTGGTTCACGACACACTTTATGCACATTCACGGCTAATGTCGCCGCCCACTGTTTCGCCGGTGGGCCGCGGTTACCACTGCCTTGAATGCAGGCAGGGAAGATCATTCCGTGAGTGTCACAGCGTGTTGAGGGCGTTCTGTCAGCTTCGGGTGCTGGATGAGATGATTGATTGGGGGTTGATTGTTGGGCATATTTCCACCAAGATAATGCTTGTCAGTCCTGGTGGTGTGTGTTTGCCGATAACGGTTTGGACAACGCGTGTGGCCGGACCCGCGACTCCCCCATTGTCGCTGCCAAGGGGCGGGCGGGCCATTTTACTACTACGTTTCAGATCCAGCTGACTTGTTCTTGCCGTTGTAAAGTTTATGAAAATATCTACTTAACGCTTGCCGTCATTTATTTTTGTGGTGATGGGGATCACCGTCATGCCTAATTGAAATACTTTCCAGTCAGTCTGGCCGAATTTATCCAAAGTGGCCAAGTTCTTTGGTGACCCGAACTAACGAAGGATAATCATGATCTTCGAACTTGTGAATCCTATTTCCTTAACATTCGTGACACTAGCCATTTTTCCTACTCAGACCTTAAGGATGGGTTAGTCAGCCAAGGTGTTATCAACATCAAATAGCGACTGTCCACCGCTTGTTTTGAAATCTTGAAGCCAATTAATGAGTAGACAACTTGAAGAGTAGTGGATGTGTTACGTATGTAGTCCACCCGAGACCATTCGGTAGTGACAACACACTGCAATGGTTGAAGCCATATTAAAAGAGCTAAACGAGTACGTGGTACCTGTGACCCCTCAGGTGGGAAGACTCTTGGATGCATGTGACTCATGCGATCTCTGTAACACGCCAGACGGGACCAGTTCTGGGAGCTGTGCGACTCGCTGGCGTCTGAGCTGCTTGCAACAGGCCACTGCAGCGACGCTGCTGACATCTATGAGCGACATTTGAAGCGGCCGGAGGAACAGGTGGCGTGCTTGTTGGAGGGCCGACTCTGGGAAAACGCCACCCAGGCCTGCCACCAGGCCAGGAAACCCCATCTTGTTGGTGAGTACACGCAAGCGACCGCAACCTCGTCTGAATACACCCGGTACGTCACATGTCGTGTTTCGTTGGTACGGAAGGTTTCCTTCATTAGCCAGTCTACCTCAATAAACCACATTTCACCTAGCCTCACATGGGCAATAAATTCAATCCAGAATAGTTATCGAATTGGTGAACCACGACGAGAAATCACACTTCCCGGCCAGACTAAGCAAAATATCATCTGCACAGTGAGTTTTGACTGCGTAGTGCTCTTCAGCTATCCTTTGTATCAGCACGCTGCCGCATCTCACAGTGTAGCGTTCCTCGGAGATCCTTTGTATCCGCACGCCGCCGTCCCCCCAGTGCAGTTCTCCTCGGAGGCCCTTTGCACCCGCACGTTGCCGCCCCCAGTGCAGTGATCTTCGGATATTCTATGTATCCGGACGCTGCCGCATCTCACAGTGCAGTGCTCCTCAGCGATCCTATTTATCCAAACTTTCTTTTCGAGGAAATGTCCTTTTTATAGAAGATTAGTTCATCCTGAAGTGTGGCAGTAGGTATGAAGCCGGCCTTCTGTACAAGCGTCACGATCACTTTACCAGCGAGCAAAGATGAGGCGCCGAAAAGACTAAGGATACGGAGCTGAACTGGATGAATGTGGTATGGCACCGAAAAGACTGAATATATAAATCGGTCTTCGGTATTGGGTTTCACTCTGATAGCCTAGCATATGGTTTTCTCCGCAAACAAGACGGAGCATGATTAGACATGCGTCACTACTACCATGCCTCGTCTGAGCCTTCTCATCTGGTGCCTTCACATGGTCCTCGATAGTCGGTGCCCAGTCACAGTCCTCGCTCTGCACGCCTTACACGAATAGGTGTGCATGCGTCCGTCCGTGCGTGCATGTGTAAGGCGGCAGCGTCCCGTCGACAGGTATCCTGGTTGAGCCTGCTCTACAGCGTGCCGCCGTGTGTGTGTGTAAGGCAGCAGCGTCGTGTCGATAGGTATGCTGGTTGGGCCTACTCTGCTGCCTGCCGCCGTGTGTGTGTGCAAGGCAGCAGCGTCGTGTCGACAGGTGTATGTGTAAGGCAGCAGCGCCGTGTCGACAGGTATCCTGGTTGAGCCTGCTCTACAGCGTGCCGCCGTGTGTGTGTAAGGCAGCAGCGTCCCGTCGACAGGTGTGCTGGTTGGGCCTGCTCTGCTGCGTGCCGCCGTGTGTGTGTAAGGCAGCAGCGTCGTGTCGACAGGTGTGCTGGTTGGGCCTGCTCTGCTGCGTGCCGCCGTGTGTGTGTGCAAGGCAGCAGCGTCGTGTCGACAGGTGTATGTGTAAGGCAGCAGCGTCGTGTCGACAGGTGTGCTGGTTGGGCCTGCTCTGCTGCGTGCCGCCATATGTGTGTGCAAGGCAGCAGCGTCGTGTCGACAGGTGTGCTGGTTGGGCCTGCTCTGCAGTGTGCCGCCGTAAACACATTGGAGACGTTGGCACGCATTGCCGACACCTTGGAGGAGCGGCAGGTGCGACTGGCTGTTGTGAGGAAACAGCAGGAGCAGGATCAGCACCGGCGGTCTCAGCTGTCCGGTGAGGGTAACAGCCGCAGTTGTATGTGGGAGGTGAGGGTAGCAGCCGCGGTAGTGTGGGAGGTGAGGGTAGCAGCCGCAGTAGACTGGCAGGTGAGGGTAGCAGCCGCGGCAGAGTGTGGCAGGTGAGGGTAGGAGCCGCAGTAGACTGTGACAGGTGAGGGTAGCAGCCGCGGTAGTATGTGGCAGGTGAAAGTAGGGGCGGGGATGGCCGAGTGGTTAAGGTGTCGGGCTATGGGTACCAAAGGTCCCGGGCTCGACTCTAGCGCCACTCAGGACATTGCCCAATCCCGCGGCCCACCGGCGAAACAGTGTGGGCGGCGCCATTAGCCGTGAATGTGCATAAAGTGCGTCGTGAACCAACCAATAAACAACAACAGGTGAAAGTAATAGTTGTCATACCAGTTCGCGACTGAAATGGCAGGTACTATCAGGCTATGAGTTGATTGCGTCTTGGATCTGTTCCGACCTCACATAGTGGTTCTCGTCGCTACTCTATATCCTGAGGTATGGCAGCGGAATGTGGTATCCCCTGCCAGTAAAGGTGAATGCGGGGGCCGCAATGCCTCAGTTGGTAGAGCGTCGGACTCATGATCGCAAGATTGTTGGTTCGAATCTCAGCCGACGGTTTTTACCGAGTCCACCCGCGACCAATCGGCGTGAGATGTTCGCGACGCTATATAACCTAGCGCTTGAATGCGTCGTTAAAGAACCCAAAGTTCTTCTTAGAAATGAATGCGTACTCGGGCTGCCCATTTTTTAGTCGCCCTGCTAATCTCCGGCCCGCTGGCTGCGCCGGACAGCGCTGGCGGGGACCTTCAATCGATCGTTTTAAATTGGTGAATTTCAGTCCATTTGATGGAAAGCAAGTGTAAAAATACACCATGGGGTCCTTAGTTCCGAACTTTGAGGTCGGAAATTGCAGTGGGGTGAGAAGTTCAACAGTCAAGATTTTGAGTATCGTCAGCATAGAAAAGCCAGCGGCGGTAGGCAAGACGAGAGACAAGGTCATTGCAGATAAGGAAGAGGGTGTAGCCGACGATTGAGCCGTGCGGGATCCCTTGCGTCCGTGGCTGGTTGCTGCTGCGCATCGAAATATTTTCATCTTCAAAAATAGGATATTGGACGGAAAAGCGTGGCGCACCTGCGAGAACACGGTAATATAGGTGCTCAAGGATTCACGCGATCTTGTCATGGTTCGCCATGCACTTGAAAATGATAACAGAAGCAATGTATGCCCACGTAGATGCACGAATAATCTACATGTGCTGGAACACGAAGTTAGCCGATTCTTATGGCAAGTTTCGAGCATCCATTCCCTAGAGGAATTATGTAACGCTCTATGGGATATAAAATCCGCCACCTCTCCAGAGTCCAACAGTCTCACTGCCAATTTCTTCTAACATGTCCTGGCGAAACTTGAAACCTTTGTTTTTCCGATCCTTGCTTGGCTGTCAGGCAGGCCATACTTCGCCGACATTCAAGGGAAGGAATTATAATATTTATCCGTACACGCCTCATAAGGTGCATATGCTCGATGGTTGGCGAGCAGCATAATTTTAAACATCGAAATGGACTGGCTCAGGTTGAGCAGGAAATGGGCGGCAAATCACTCTGTGGTTGACGCGCCCTTAAACCCAAATAATCAATCAAGGTTGAGCAGGAATATCGATTGCCGTTAAAGGGGACGAATATCGGGGGATGACTTCTCGAGGCAGAATGTAATGTCGAGTCACTCTCCTCATCCGAAGCGATGAGCGGCAACCGCACCAATAGTTTGTTGATTGTGGCTTTACGACGCACTCAGCAGTTGACGTCATATGGCGTCGCCTGACTCTCACTCTGGAAGGAAAGGCACACTCGGGTAAGCCACCGAGCTATCGACGCCCCAACACACCAGTAAATGTAGGGCTAATGTGCACCTACTCTCGAGGTGATGGTTTCTAACCTGCTGTCGATAGTTCACCTGTCCACTCCTCAGATGGGCACGGTAATGCGCCGCTGCAGCCGATCAACTCATGCGCATCTCCCCCCTTTGTGTCACGTCGCACGGCAATGTTCCTGAATCCTACGGTTCACAGCACAAGCGTGGTGGTAAAATATTCCACTTCTGGAGATGTCATGATGTCTTTTGATACGTCGTTTGATCCTGACGCGTCATATGTTGACATCCTGGGCTGGGGGTGGGGAGGGTCACTGGCCCCATCGATCATAGATTACCCCTACATCAGGCTGAAACCTAATCATTGGGCCCATGGGCGGACACCAGATAAAAACGGTTTCCTGAGCGGGTTTGGTTATCAAAAATGTCCTTCCCCTCCTCCAACCAACCTCATTAAGTGACACCCATGCATCTCGCTCTCAACAAGTAAACTCATAGTTGCCACTCATGCTTCCAGACAGAGCGTTGTTGTGACATGTCCGTGAGTAGTGGCCGTTGGATGCAATATTGGCTGGTGTTGACCGGGATGTACGTCGCAGACCGTGAGCTGGCCGCCCCAGAGAGTGACCTGTACTCCGACACGAGTAGCGTGTCCAATGTGTCCGGCACTTCCGGCTCGTCCAGGTGAGCGTGTACCGCTGGTCGGCTACCTCGCCTCAGACCCATCGGTATCAAGCAAGGTTGCCTGTCGGCGTCTTCTGGGCATGATTTTGATGCTTAGCTGTAATATTTGGATGAACTGGAATTATAATGTAGATCATTATTGTCGCATTGCATAGCATTGCACACGCACGGATACTGCACGATAATTAGCTTCGACATAGATGAATATAGGATGGGCTGGATATGGAACAGGCCATGTAAACGCTTCTCCGCTGCATATCATGCGCCGAACTTGGATGCTATTCTGGTAAACTGCAGTGTAGATACTAGCCCAGCAAAATGCAGTGTAAATAATAGCATAGCGAATTGCGGTGCAATGGCATCAGACGCCTGAGCTCTGCGCCACGTTTCTCAGCAGACAATATTCCAACGCCGTTGGTGACATCATGTCACTTGAAAGTGGCTTTAGGCTGTTTACAACGCAAATATCGGTTCGGTACGGAGATGGGGCGATGCTAGTATTGAAAAAGAGTTACTGATTGCGCCTAAGCATGCACCTGTATTTATATGTATATGTATATATATTTATATATATATATATATATATATATATATATATATATATATATATATATATATATATATATATACATATACATATATATACATTAGATCCACTCAGTACCCCTTTCTAAATGCTACTAGCACCGCCCCATCTTGGCTCGGTATCGCACCGAACCGATATTTGCGTTGTAAACAGCCTAAAGACACTTTCAAGTGGCGTGATGTCACCAGTGGCATTGGAATATTGTTTGCTGTGAAACGTGCAGAGCTCAGGCGTCTGATGCCATTCTAATGGTCCTAGATGGACATGCTCTTTACCAATCACCATTCGCGTGCTGCAGATTACAAGCTTATCGAGCGGTATAGTGACACGTCGGGTTGATGTTAGCACGTCATTTGTTGAATACGGTGACCTTAAATATAAAACTGAAGTGCGTTCACCCACAAATTATTTTTCAAAATAGATGTCAAAACGTCCTGCCTTGGAACAAGGCGGCGTCGTGAACGCTTGTAATCGGGGAAAAAAACATGTGGTTCATTCTTATGAATACATACATGGCTCTTCCTCTTGTTATATCTCTTACAGTATTGCATGGTGTAGCGTTTGGTATGGTATATTGTATATTGGATATTGGTATTATATATTGCATAGTGCAACGGTCCTTTGCATATATGTTCGTAACGCGTTTTGTGGTGCCAAAGTAGACTACGGTGTGGTGAAACGTTGCCTTTGATTTCTGTATTTCCGCCCCTCCTAACAAAGTATTCCGGAGTATTTGGTATCCGTCCACTGACAGACCAGTTTCAACACAGCGTAACACAAGCCGTATCCACCAACTATTGCTCCTGTCATCGTGTTGCACTCAGTCTCACGTTTCAAGTACTGACCCCGTCGCGTTACTGCACCCAGTCGCACGTTCCGCTCCAGCAAGAGCCGGCGCAAACAGGAACGGAAAAAGTACAGTCTGCGGGAGGGCAGCAGTATGGAGGACCTGGCCCTCATCGCGGCCTGTCACTCACTCATCACTGAGGCGTACAGCATGACAGGTAATTATCCGACCAACCTGACCGGTGGCCATCATCCAACCAACCTGACCTGTGGTCATTCTCTGACCAAGCTAACCAGTAGTTATTCTCCGATCAACGCGACCGGTGGCCATTATCCAATCAACCTGACCGGTGGCCATTATCCAACCATCCTGACCGATAGCCATTATCCAACTATTCTGACCAGTAGTCATCATCCAACCAACCTGACCGGTGGCCATTATCCATCCATCCAAGTTTTAACTTCAATATCAATCCTTTCAATGTTATCGATCACTCAAATGTCACAACATTGCAACCAATATATATGTATGTATGCATATATATATATATATATATATATATATATATATATATATATATATATATATATATATATACCAATCGATTATTGCTCTTGGCACACAGCCCGACTTCACCGATTGTTCAGCCACGTGCTCTGCTTCAGACGACATCGGACACCTGCTGCGCGCGCTGGTACAGCGCGACATGGACACGTCGGCGGCCGACATCCAGGCGGCGTTCTCCGCGCTGTTGGTAGCGGCGGCGGCCAGCGCGACCCAGGTGTGGCCGCAGCCCAGCACCGACGCCGAGCCGGCGCCCGTCTACGGCCCCACCGCCACGGCCAACACACTCATCAGCCGACTGCAGAGCGACCAGTCGGCGGGCCAAAGCCGGCTCTGGCAGCTCGGTGAGACCACGCCGTACGCTGCTCTGACGTCATTTCTCATGCTGTCACAATCGTCAGTGTAATCTAGCTCTGTCCTTTGGCTGCTACCTTCACTCCTTGTTTTGTTACCTATGTCGTTAACTTTTTCTTCTGTTGCTGATCAATGATTTTGCAAATGCCATGCTGCACCCATAGTTATTGTTGGAATAAAACGCAAATTTTACCAAGCTCCTTGGCCTCACATATATCAGCGTTCCTGAGTGCAATTTTGGCAGCAATGCCATGGGAATTCCAATACATACCCCCGATCGTTTCAGAGCCCCACCTGCGATATCCCCCACTGGTCAAGAATGGCACAAGTTGGAAACTGCACTGCCTTCAGCGACCAGATTCAGCTGGCGAGGAGGGCAGCGCGAAGAGCTCACGTCGGCCTGACGCACATCACAGCAGCTGAGCGGTGCCGCCAACACGCCGCCATGTACTGCCCACGCCACCTGGCGTCAGCGACCGCTCACCACCAGCACTCACCTCCACCAACCAGCGAAGAGCGACACGTGGCGTGTGCGCCTCGTGCGACATATTTCATGTTGTTCCGTGCGGATTTCCCAGGTGCCCTTCAAAATATTGACTGCGAATCTGCGACTTCTAAATATTGTAATCTAAATACTGCGAAGGTGAAAGCAAAATTGCTCTGTTACTGCTGGGCGCATGCTTGTGAAATTTCAGTCATACTTTCGGCGGGACAAAAACAGTCCCAGATAGACTGCAGATACACTCGGTTCATATGTGCCACGTTTTAGGTGAACCGTGATGTCGGTGGCGTGGTGTAATACACGTGCATGTTGTTGACAATACTGGGTTTTCCATGTGAATTCCGAGCGGGCCAATCGCGATGATTATGTCGTGATATGGTGGCGTGTTGACGGGTCGGTGTCTGGCAGTGTGTGGAGTGGCTGGTCTGACTCATGGCGTACAACACAACGGCGTGAATGCGACACGTGCCATTCAGTCGAGTTGACTGGGTTGACGTCCAGTGCGGGCGGTTGCCGCCTGGTTGGGCGTGGCGTACTGCGGACCAGTAACATCCGGAGGTGCGCTCTGTAAGCAGAATTAAATTCCAAATTCCCCTAAATTCCAATCCACCACCACTGTAAGCAGAATTTTGTTATTCCACCTTAGCGGTGTATGACCGACGTGATGCGCCAACGTGGTGGGCCAGCACTGCGATAGTCGGCACCATCTCCCGGAGGAGCCATTCTCAGGCATTACTGTGCATGTCTGTCACCTGGGACCAGTGTCAAAATAATGGTTCTTCGCGAGGTGAGAGGTGTCAAAACGAGCACAGTAAAATGTGGACATTTTCCATGAAATTAGTGTCATTTAAAATGCTATTGATGCCGTTCGAACTCAAATTTGAGGAAACGGCATACTGCACCTTTATCATTGGTTTTTATATTAATAATTTAGGAAGAAATATGTTCCGGTTAGCGATAAAAAACACCCATGTCATGTACTGGTACTGTATGCCATATCACACTATAGGTAATCTTTTTGCCAGAAATTGCATTGGGAAATGTTCGTTAGTCATTTGAGTTTTAGGGCGCATCGACTGCATTGGTCATGTAGCTTCCGCTAGTCGCGGAATGTTCGTGGACGCCGTCCCTTTTAGAGAGCACGAGCATGGTACTTATGAATGAGACATTGTCAGAAAGGAGACACGTAGACTTCATAAGCACGCGTCGGAAAGCAGGATGTCGGTACTTCTTGGAGAAGGATGTCGATTGAGTGTTCTGAAAAGTGGTATATTACACACTATTTCACGAATAATGTATCGCTGCCTGGGACTACACACAGCCAGATAAGTACCAACACTGGTCCGGTGGGCGCCGCCTTCCGGGGAAGGCGCCAGCTGAAATATGATGACCGACAACCGACAGACGAAATTTGTCATGGATGCGATGTCGCTTTGCATAACTTTTAAGTTCTTCCAGCACAATTTTGATCCAACAGCTACTCATGCGTGCACCTTTTTCGTTTGTTGTCAGATACCTAATTCAGGGATAGCTATTCTAACGACAACGGTACAAAATATCTATACTTACCAACTGATTTTATAAACAGACTACATTACAGGCAATCTTTCCTCGAATTGTGTTGACAGGCGTTCGTGTATTATGATTCGCAATGGTGAGCATAGGCATCCCACTTGATGAATCATGGCACGGATGAAACGAGATACTATTAAAAATTAGATATGAAGGCATCGTACAGGCTTCAAGTAGCACGATGTCGATACTTCTTTGGAAGGGATGCCCAATCAATGTTCGGGAAGTGGTATACTCCACCATATTTCACGAATAATTTATCACTGCCCACCACTAACAAGCTTCTACTGCAACGCATAAGTTATTGCCTTAATTACCCTGTTTACATGAGCAGGTCGGGCGAAAACGGAAATTTCCGATCTGGAGGATTCGTAAAAGTTACGATCGCGAGGGCCCGTTTACAGGAGCAAAGCAGCCACCTGTGATTTTTACGCTTCTGACGCGCCTGCTTCGAGCAACGGTGCACACAGGGACAAGGTATCAGGGATCCATAGATCCATAGATCCAAGATATCACGAGGTATCCACGTAGTTAGAGGTTGTTAGACAAGATCAGCGCATCTGTGAATTCGAAGGATTCACGTGGCCTATGTCGACGTGTCACGTCTTTTTCAAGTCCTTTCTTCGTAAATCCAACGGTGCATTGCTTCTAGACTACATCGACTCTGCGATAATTTAATACGCAGGCTGATTCAGGTTCACTACGCAATCCAAGATATAAATCAACAAAACCCAAACGCTTTCACAAATCCGGAGTTGGAACGCTCCGCACCCTGAGCATACCGATACTATTTCCCGCGAAAGGGCGACAAGGCGATATTTTCATATACGAATATGCAAAAATGGCCGAAGTTCTTCACGACCGAGGTTAGCGCAAAATGCTTCTCAGAAAGGTAGTCGAACAGGAGACTACTCTCGGAGCGAAACTTCACTAAAGAAGATTCGACAAATACCTGCCTACTGTGCCGGGGCGGAGCGGAAATGCCCGGTGCGTACGCCGCAGGAGCCCACTGACGATGACGTGAAGACGACAGGAGTCTTCACCGGATCCGGTTCGGAACCTGGTCCGGCGGCCGCTGTGCAAAAACCCCTCGCCGATAAGGCGATTGAGCCGAGACAGGTCACGTACTGAGCGTTTACCACGAGAGGCGAACTGTACTTGCCTGCAAGGGTCGGGTCGGTGATTGGATTTTGTGTACTGAACGTGGAGGTGTGCGTCAAGAGGGGAATTGGTTGATTCGTTAACCAGTGCAAAAGCGTGTGATGATTGTGTTTAATTAAAGCTTGTAGTTGGTCAAGGAGAACATATCCGACTACGCACGCACGCACGAAAGCACACCCAAGCAATGATCATAAAGCAAGACATAGCGATCAGTCTGTAGGAAAAGCTCGGTGATGACCTAAGAAAATTATAGTTTGAAATATGCATCCATCATGAGGCGGCACTCGACAGCACAGATATCCACCCAGCGCATGCATACTACATAGGTGTGCCGGGCGTTACTTGATGACGTGAACAGTTATACGGATTTAGCGTCCGCAACACCGCATATATCAATATATTTATCTGTCTATCTACTTTCGCTTTCGAAATATATTTGTATGTCCATCTAATGCCGCTTTCCAAAAGTGGTGGTGGGCAGTTAAAAAAAAATGCAGAACAGGTGCTACAGTCATTCTCAGATATCACCACACAAATGTTGACTCTCAAATGTTGACCAGGAAATTCCGAGATCCACATGCTATCCCAACTCCCTAGCTTGAAACACAAATTTGCACACACTTCAAACTGCAAGTGTGGAGTCTCACCCGATCTTATTGGTAAATGTGAGTGATTGACATTCGTCGGTAAAACGTTTGTTAGTGAAAGACTAACACTGCCACGTATATGAAACCATCGTTGAAGGTTGGCAAACGTTTTGAAAACATGTTGGTGTAAAAAGAGCAACACTAGCTTGCATGACAAAAACTGTTGGAAGCTGGCCATTTTTGTTGTGCGCTTTCCTTCACCTTCACCCTGTATTTGAAGCCATTTCCACTACCAAAAGTTATCCTAAACTTGACACTTGTTCTACGAATGGGAAACAATATTTATATCACCCTTCAGAACTGACACTGCTACACGTAAGGCTGCCGAAGTTCATTGTTATAATTGTAAATTTAATTGTAACTACGTGGGTATGACCACATCGTCATTGTAACTACTTAACTGCGGCTAAATGTCGCCATCAGATATCGCCATTTCTGGCAAACAGCATCACTTTTTAGTACGCTTCTGTGTCGTGCGCAGACGTGGTAATCACGTGACCTGGGTCTGGGCGAGAGAAATAGTACTGAGCCCGGTGGCAACAAGGTCGTCCCAATCTTCCACCTCACGAAGCAACAACACGAAAAACACTGCATTATATAACGTTCCTCAGTATCTATATTATTCAACTATCTCGCCGACTTTCCCAACGCAGTCTACTCAAATAATCATTTCTATTGAGATTCGGAGTGCACTTCACAAATATGCGAAAATCAAACAAGCAGTCGCGAGGACGGTACAGTACTAACGGCGGAGATCCAGAACACAGTGATATAGAGCACAGTTCGATGGCCATTCAACCTACCAGTTGTGGATGTGTCATGGAGCCTTATCGATGAGTCATTGTTTCAGTCATGGAGCCCTATCGGGTGGACCATGCTACGATCCTACTACGATTGCAGTCGGAAGCTTTATTAATCTGAGCACAAAATCATGCGCCTAAAAATTCATAGTGAACAGTGTTTTACTAAATGTTAGGCAGATGGATATCTTGTATAATTTGGGCCCTAGATAAGCTTTGAAGAATACACATAGATGCTGGCGGATAATAAGTTGAGTACTTCTTTTCGACGTCAAGATTATCTCCTGGTCTCACATTTGCGGAGCAATCACACGGTAACGACTACAAAGACAATCTAGTGTCAGACAAACAAGTCGTGAATGCAGCTTGTTAGCAACGGTAAATGATTGTCCATTGTCATTGATTTTAGACTGGTGGGAACAGTGGTGAGTAGCTGCCATCTCCCCTGGTGCCACGCATGGCGCCAGCTATATCAACACTATAGCCAACGGGACGCTTTATCGCACACATTGAACCTGGGAAGGTACCGCATGTGATGTGCTGTTCAGTTATCGTTAACAGCATTCCGAAATATGTTCCATAACAGTAGCATCACGACACACTGGAGCACGAGCACGCCATTGCTTGGCCTGCCGCAACATTACATTCTGAGAGGTGCCACGCGCACAAGCGGAACAGCCGCGTGCCGCAGTTGATGTGCTCGAGCGACTCACGGACACGTGGCAGACGGGCGGCCGCCGCGTCGGTGACGGGGCTTCGTGCCCGACCCTCGCCCGGTCACGTCACGTCGCCCGATGACCTACTCAGGTGACGAAGGGAATCTGAGACGGCAATTGACGGTGCAACAGTGATCCTTCGAAAAGAAGAGGATCGGACCTGTGCACAGATTATCATGCTTCAGCACCAGTTAGCTGTGCAGTGTCGCCTGCTCCTTTGATGTACAGTGGCGACTTGCCGCCAAAGGCACATGGTTGTCGCGCGACTCGGCTCGCTCACGAGACCGCCTGCGCTACAGCGCGATTCTGTTGTCCTTTGCCCAGCCCTTCATAACCTGAAAGCCACAATGAGAATCAGCGTCTACCAAAAAAAGGCAAATATGAAATACAATAGAAGCATCAGGACGCCAGAGCGTTGCCCTTCTCATGTGAATGAGCAGATTTAAAATTAGTTCTATGATATGGACGGAAAATAAACTGCCTTAAATCTAGCGTGCACTTCCCAAATCAGTTGCAACCTAGAGGTCAAGTTTTATGGTTCCGCGTAGGAGTCATAATCAGCATGGAGCGGAAGAGGCGAGGTTTCATGCGTGGGGAAGGACATGATCTGGCGAAGCTGCTGAAAACCATGGCTACGCTCTCGCGTCATTTCGTCCCCACAGCCAGTATTCGATTTGTCCTAAAATAGAGAAATCAGTAATGCAGCTTAACAAAATGAAAATAAGATCTTCATGACTGGATTCGTGGTAGAAAACATACCTAAGTCAGCTAAATGCTACTGAATTTCCTCTCATTCCAATGGACCTAATAAACCCAAGATGGATTACGATATGGGATATCTTGTCTAACTTATTTTTTTGAATTTATAGTGTGTATGCAACTACGGACGTTGACGATGGAAACAAGATAGATATGACGCGGTGTTGTTATATATGCGATAAGGAGACAAGTGCCCCTGGATGTTGGCTTTGATCCCACTAATTTCAACATTTAACATGGTTGCCTATGGAGTGTACCGCCCCATCCATTTGGGCCTACCCATTTCATTTATGTATCCCACAATTTAAAAAAAATATGAACATCCGTCGATGCAGTCTACTTTGACACCAGTTAAGCTTTTCATAATGTTACACGGAAGCGCCTAACTCATCAGTTGGACCACTATGCGATTGATATAAAATTATTCGGATGGATTGAAGCTTGGCTAAGGGAAAGGAAACAAAGAATAACATCTGTATATGTAAATCCGAATGGAATGATGCCCTGAGTGTGGTGTCATAAGGCTCTATTCTTGGTCCACTTCTCTTTATCATCTTTGCGAATAACATTGAGGTAAGGCCGAGAAATAGGGAGTCAATATTTAATCATGGCATCGGATTGCTAGGGATGGCTGACAGCAGTTATTAATCTGGTGGTATTCAACTGTACATAAGATAACTTCAAAAGTGGGCTAATAACAAGCAGATGACCTTCTACTATAAGTGTAAGGTCTTGTATCTGTGGTTTGAATACATGTGGTGGGTATACAAATGTTAGGTCAAAATAGAATGTCATTGAGGAGGAGAAAGAAATAAAAGTGGCAGTGAGTGAGAGTCTGAGTGAGAGACTGAGCGAGAGAGATACCAAAACAGAGACAGTGTGCCACATAGACAGAAACATAGGCGAACAACTCGTTAGTACGTTCTTACCGCTATAATTGGTTCCACTTGCGGGTTCGGTGTGTTTCGCAATAGAGCCAGTATGTCTCCCAGGCTCTCCCTAAAACAAGACATGTGGATAAGCTTAGTATAGAAAACGACTGGTAGTACTCACGCAAGTATCAGTGTTCTGAACAAGAAGTCAACAAGGGGCAGAGTATGAAAGCGGAAGCCATCCAGAAACCTCCACCTCGTGACCTGAAAGTTTGCTTTACAAGCACTAAATAGCAATGCACACGAGCGTTCGACGAAGTCATGCCGGCAACAGCAGTGACTACAACACGACACTACGTTAAGGTTTTTCCGTGCTGCTTTGGTTATATTTCGTGGTCTCCATCTTTGGAGCAATTTTCTCATGCATCCCATTTTAAATCGCCAGAAGGCAAATACTTCTGACAAAGAAAAAAGAGGAGAAAGAGGCAAATGATCTCATCCGATGTCTGCTGCCTACATTTTTTTTTCAACCACGAATAATTAGTATGATACCGACTGAATCATGAAGAATGCTTGCCGCTGATATGGCCGCCGATGGGGAATTAACTACAAAGGCCGCGAACCGACATCCTCAAAGTTGTAGTCCTCATTGTACGTATTAACCGATGCGTAAAACAAACTTTACATCATACGATTGAATAGAAAATCAGCATACTATAATTATTCTGGCCCCCGCGGAAAGGATGTTGACGCATCAGCGGCTGCACAGACTGTCGTAGATCGTTTAGTTAGCTGTTCTTGATGCAGGGCACATCGACGCCATTGGCCACATCGCGCGAGTTCCATGGGTCCGAATGTACCGACTTGTTTACGCTATTTCACTGTCGTAAGGGGTACGGGTAGCGTCCCCTTCCAGGTGCAATGGTGAACACGGTGCAACATTTGGTACGCCATGCTCAGCGTTTCGTTGCGATGCGATGGTTTGGTGTCGACACGAGTCATTGAGCGTGCCCAGCATCAGTGTCGTCGCATTTGGACCGTGCCAGTTAAGACTGAGTGTAGGCAGTGTCGCCTTACTTGGGTTCCAGGTTGGCGATAATCAGCTGGAACAGACCGACGCAGGCTCCGCGCTTCCCCTCCCAGTACTCGGGGTTGGGGTCGAGCCTGTCGTCGGAGGCCATGTCTGAGACACACCGAACACCGAGGGCTCACGGCGCCCATCTCTCTCTCTCTCTCTCTCTCTCTCTCTCTCTCTCTCTCTCTCTCTCTCTCTCTCTCTCTCTCTCTCTCTCTCTCTCTCTCTCTCTCTCTCTCTCTCTCTCTCTCTCTCTCTCTCTCTCTCTCTCTCTCTCTCTCTCTCTCTCTCTCTCTCTCTCTCTCTCTCTCTCTCTCTCTCTCTCTCTCTCTCTCTCTCTCTCTCTCTCTCGCTCTCGCTCTCGCTCTCGCTCTCTCTCTCTCTCGCTCTCGCTCTCTCTCTGGGTTTGCGAAAGGAAAATTGTTGGCCATAACATCTAAGGCACAACTTCCCTTCTGAGGTTCAGATTAGGTCTGTTACATACTTCCAAGTACATACGGGATTTTTATCAACGAACGATACGCTTGCAGTTATCGACAGGCAAAACAATGAAATATTCTGGCAGGTAAAGCAGGTGATTATTTTCTGGACAACATAATGCTTTCGACCGAAAACAAAATAGGACAATGCTGCTTTGCTGACCCCGCCTCTCACGCAAGGTTATGTGTGGCTTTGTCCAAACTTGCTTGATTGACTTTTGTACTGAATATTGGAAAACATGCCAAAACAAAGACTAATTAAAGTAATGATGAACGACAACGTAGTGCTCTAAAAGGGGGACAACCTTCGACTGCAACAGGTGCAAATCACATATCTAGCAAGCTTTTACTCAGGATTTCTTGAGGATAGCTTACATTTTCTCGAACCCTCACACACACACACTCCCCCTCACCCCAGCACATTTTTCACGCATGGAAAAATGTGCTGGGACGACGCACGACGCGACGCGTCGTGCTGTCTGGGACACCCAGACAGCACGACGCGACTGACGGCCCATCAGCTCAAGACGACGGCCATGTCCGCTGGTCCGGCCTCAGAGCTGAGCAACAACAGCGCCGACCTGTATCTGTGGCCTGTCACCTCGGCCTTCAGCGTCCGGAAGACCAACTCTACAGCACACATCTGGCCCATCACCCGGGCAGCGGCGACCGCGCCGCTCCAGCGGGCCGTAGTACCTCTCGAGCACGTCGAATGCCTTGGCCGAGTAGTAGAACTGGCCCATCTTGTAGCAGTCGTTGGCAATGACCTGCAGCAGGGAGAACGACTCGGCCGACGTCTCCATCTTGAGGTAGAGCTCCCAGGCCAGCCGACCCTTGCGGTTCATGATGTCTGCCGGCCACGACATATCGCACCGGTCACGTTACGGCTTCTGATCCCGTCGTACTGGTGCTTACTTTCCTTCACTCTTGAGAAGTGATCACGTCTTGGAAAGAAACAAGAATTGTGGAAGAAATACAGAAGTCAACCAGGTTGCTACTAAATGTTTTTACTGAGACTGCGAAATCATAAACTACTAAGAATTATAGTACCGACATCGCCATCTTCTGTTATCACATGCATTTTTTTTTTTTACTTCATCTGGTTTATAAAGCACAGTTTAATAATCAGGATCAGTAATATGACGAATTAACAGTTTTTACCCGCTCAAACCGCGTGAAGTTTAGCATGCCACACAAACCATGTGTGCAAAAACCAAACAGGAGAGACTGTCAGGGCACTCACAGCATCTGGCTAGCCAAGACAAATACACGTAGTCACTGCGGATCTTCTCGGCCTGGATGAGTAGGAACATCTCCTCCGCCTCTGCGTACGCCCCGGTTGCAGCCTTCGCCTGTCAGCAACGTCAAATGAGTATGCGCACTCGACCAGCTAGGGACGTCTCGGCAGCGCTGCGCGTGTATTGCCTACATACAACCTATGCCGCTCCCGTTATGTACTTTGCATAGGATTTACTTTGCTTTCATTTTAACCATATGTCGAAGATGGTGGCAGTTACTGACGAAAGGAACCTTTAAACACCGCCTTCAGTTGAGATGAAATTCCACATTAAACGGTTGCTTATACACAATAGCGACGTGGCACTAAAATGAGCGGAGTAACAGGCCATCATCAAAGCAATTGACTTGTAACCAACGCCAAAGGTCTGATGCCGTGATTCGCTGTTTAATGGAGGGGTAGCGTCCTCATAAGACTCCGCCAGTTCTGATTACACAGCATGGATAGCATCTATCACACAGAATGACAGCCCGTGGGAGAGGCTACCGACGTCCCACACATAACACTGATCGCATTTATCATATAAAATAAATTACTTGGCATATGTGCCATCTTAAAGGTATTCAGGTGTGTGTTTGTAAACATCACGGGTCGAAGCAGTAATTCGCTGTAATTTCAACTAGAGATCCACCGGACGGGGAATTTTGGCATCCGGCCGGAGCAGAAATTTGTCGGATCTGACAAAGATATCGGGGCGGATTATCCGACCGCAGACAGATCACGGGCGTAGCGGAAATCTCGCCCACCATAATGCTGCCAAATGCTGGACATCGTCTAATTTCTTTCAATGATCCTACTTGAACTTATATTTTAGTTCCCTCAGTTTTAGTGAGGTTTTTTTTTAAACCCGAATGTGCCATAGCCAACTTGGTCCCCACACATATGCTTACACTCGCATACCAATTTCTAAAATAGTGGCATAACACTGTTGATGTAACAGACAACTACACCACTTGTAGTCATCATACGGTACATTCGAAAAACCAGCTATCTGACCGGATGCTTCAGCCAGAAGGGATATCCAGTGCATCTTTAATTGGAACACTCAAATTTCGTGATGCGATACAGTGGGTTTTGGACCAGTTCCCTGTAATTATTGAATCTGAGTCGAGGCCTACACTTAATCACAATTGTTCTTCACATCACTTTTTCCATTTTGGCATCATTAAGTGTCATTTTTGCTTCCTTTTTTCTTTTACTACAGGCTATGAGTGATATTTGCATCTTCAGAAGTAGATATGGCTTCTGGTAGCAGCACTACTGACTGGTGAAGGCAGCAGATACACTATTGACGTCATCACCATCACTAAACAGCCAACACAGCTGCAGTTACATTTCACAGCTGACCTGAGCATAGTTGAAGTTGAAGTTATCGTCGTTGGGGAAGTACGTTTTGACGGAGCTCAGATAAAGAAGCACGTCCTCGAACTGTTTCATCAGGAAAAACGTAGACGCCATGCACTGTCGTCCTGGAACCGGCAGACAGCTGCTTCACTTCCGGGTCACGCCACGTGCCCTACTACCGCACAACAGGGCGAAACTAAACAATAAAAAGCATGCGTCGCATGGCGTGACACATATACGTTACACATACACATGTCACATATACAACACATATACGTAACACATATTCCAGCACATACGACATTAAGCTAGGTATTCATAGGCAGTGATAGGGAGTGGAACTTGCTAATTTTGGCGGAACGTTTTGTCCCCAAAATGTAATTTTTTAACAATGGTAAATCTGAAAAACAGACCTTCAATATGAAGTGGCTGAAAAACGTTTTTTTTTTTTTTTTGGGGGAGGTGTATGGGGGGGGCTTACCTTTCCATCCTTCCCAAAATTACCCCGTCTCTGGTTTATCCCGTCCCCTCCAATGTCAAAACCGTGGCAACACCCATGCGTCTTACTTTTTCAGCCGTCAACCTCCGACAACATTTGTACACATTTGCATAGCTATTGTTTCCACACGTAGTGTTGTTCATGTTCGTGGACTTGTTATTATATCAAGCAATATCAGCATTCCACTTTCCATTGGAGTGTGGGGCTGATGCATTCAGAACTTGACTTCATGTATTAAACGCCTATGCCTAATGGTTAAGAATTGCAATCATTGTAGATTGGAGGAAATCATGGTCGGAGAGCTGATAGGTAAGGACAAAACGGCTTCTCAGTGACATAATCTTCAACGATGTACGGCCATAGCCACGATTTGGGCTGGCCAGAATGAGCTTATGTGAGCACCTCCAGAGACATTGCATATTGCAACCAGTTTATTCAGCTATTTTGTGTATTCAGGTATCCTGTGCATACCAGTTTTTTTCAGCTACCAGCTATCTTGTGTTTACACCAGGTTATTGTAGAATCGCCTGTACCTGTTGCATGATGCATGCGATAGCCCATTCAAGTCGTACATCGACACCGTTTTTCATCTTCACTTCACGTCGTCAATAATTTGTCACGATGCCGTGTGCCCATACTATATTGCTAACATCCAACTCGAGTTCGTGCCAGTTGGTCAGGATACCGGATACACGACACTCACCGGGTATCGTGTCACACTCAGAGGCCGACCCGCCCACCAGCTAGTCAGGATACCGGTTACACGACACTCACCGGGTATCGTGTCACACTCAGAGGCCGACCCGCCCACCAGTTAGTCAGGATACCGGATACGACACTTACCGGGTATCGTTTTACACTCAGAGGCCGACCCGCCCACCAGTTAGTCAGGATACCGGATACACGACACTTACCGGGTATCGTATTACACTCAGAGGCCGACCCGCCCACCAGCTAGTCAGGATACCGGTTACGGCACTCACCGGGTATCGTGTCACACTCAGAGGCTGACCCGCCCACCAGCTAGTCAGGATACCGGTTACACGACACTCACCGGGTATCGTGTCACACTCAGAGGCCGACCCGCCCACCAGCTAGTCAGGATACCGGTTACACGACACTCACCGGGTATCGTGTCACACTCAGAGGCCGACCCGCCCACCAGCTAGTCAGGATACCGGTTACACGGCACTCACCGGGTATCGTGTCACACTCAGAAGGCCGACCCGCCCACCAGGTAGTCAGGATACCGGTTACGACTCACCGGGTATCGTGTACATCGAGGCCGACCCGCCAGCATATCGGTTACACGACATCACCGGGAATCGTGTCACACTCAGAGGCCGACCCGCCCACCAGCTAGTCAGGATACCGGATACACGGCACTCACCGGGTATCGTGTCACACTCAGAGGCCGACCCGCCCACCAGTTAGTCAGGATACCGGTTACACGACACTCACCGGGAATCGTGTCACACTCAGAGGCCGACCCGCCCACCAGCTAGTCAGGATACCGGTTACACGCCACTCACCGGGAATCGTGTCACACTCAGAGGCCGACCCGCCCACCAGCTGGAAGTACTGCTGCGCCACCTTCAGGTAATCACGCTGCAACACAAGTGTGGTCAAGTTGAACTCATCCGAGACCAGCGGCGCTGGAGCAACGAAATGAATCAAGGCATGTGGTGCCTTGTGGGAACCCCAAATGTGCAGGGTTGGGGTTGCTCTTGGTCAGGACTTGCAAGGTCAAACCAAGTCAAGCATCCTTCAGTTGCGGTTTTTTTCCATGCAGATTATTTTTTTTGTTGTGTGCAATCCATTTAAATTAGCGCTAGTTTGCAAATGCACGTTTTAGGGAGAATAAGATTCTGCATATTTTGGACATATTTATATTAGCAATTCACAAATACCTTATCCTGATATGGTCTCGAAAGTTGAAATTGGCTGTGGATCGCTATAGTTTTGTGTAGTGTCACACCATTTGCTTTATGGGCACTGAGGAGGTAAATTCTGGCGGCGAATAAATCAGCCATAAACTTACCATGAATAAATCTTTTATCATCAACTTGTCACTTAGAAATATTAACCAAGTTCATTCCAGATCGTCTCAGTCCAGTGACCATACATGGCCTTGAAAAGGTCAAAACCGCAGTAGCATGCAACGGGCAAAGCAAAAACATCACTATTCACAACGTGAGACGAAAATAAATTCAATAATCAAAATTGCATCGCTATATTTCCAGCCCATATTTATTAGCTTCAGCTAATAAAAACAAACAAGTGACATTAAACGACACATTGAACGCTTGCCAGAGTATACATCCGCAATCCTGAATGTTACACAAAACAGTACACAAACATTAAACAAACACTATATAAACATAATAAGCTTAATCCAACTTCAGAAACATCGTAAGGAATCATTTTAAATGTGGATGCTGTGAATGTATTCTTAATTTTAGAAAGGGTAGGAAAGGTGCAAAATGTTTTCTTTATACCAGCTCCAAACACGTCCCGAAAATTGTTTTCCCAGAACAAGTCTTACTCGACCAAAGCTGTTCCGAAGTGTCCAAAAATACAATTTTCCACCAGACCAATTTGAGGAAACACAACAAGTTCATAAGGCATTTCAATAACTCAGCCCTTGACCCGCCGTCACTCATCCACCTCATCCCCTGACCTGAGGTTAATCACGACCCCCACCGATGACCTGAAGTCATTCACCGCCTCCATCCGCTTGTCCGAGGTTACTCACCGACCCGGTCTCTTGGCCCATGGCGGCGTTTACGACCCCCTTTAAAATGTACTCCTGAGGCACGGTCGGCTCCAGATCTTTGATGAGGTCGTACGATTCTTGCAACTCGTCCTGCCACACACCGACGCACTGGTTCAGGCTCCACCGGCGACAGCAACACATGGGTTACTTCTCACTAAAAAGACGCATCATTTACATGGAACACATGACACGGTAGAGTTTAACCAACTTCAGGTAGTACATGGATTCGTATACTGTGACTGAAGATGGCTCCAGAGTGAACTTGGCACACTTTGCTGCCTGGCATCCACACTGCTACGAGAAACACCTCCCAGCACACCGACCCAGTGATCTGTGTGCATATCATCACAGTACAGACGAGCCAACTACGGTACCAAACGCGGCGATATACAGTGGATCGGTGGCTCGCCTGCTTCAGGTGGTAAATGACGAGGTTCAGTCGCGCCTCAGGGATCACGTCGACCAGGTCGGGCAGCACGGAGAGCGCGCCCTCACCGCCTCGGAACACGACCAGGTTGTGTCGGATCAGGTCCTGGCCGAACGTGAAGCCCGACGACGACTGGTCCTGCAGCGACTTCAGCTCCTGCAGCATCACCGGTGCTGTCCCGTCAGCTACCTCAGCACTGCCGTTACGCGCACCTTCTCGCGCCCGTAAATTATAATTTAACCAGCTTCCACAGCCGTAGGAGTTTAAGTGGATGTGCGTACCGTGTTCGGTAAATAGCACGAACAACGGTGCTTCCGCTACAACGTTGGCGCTCGGTAGACCGCTGATCGGTTTATCGTATCAGAGTGAAATAGGACAACCCCCTGTCTGACAGAAGCAGCATGTCCTGAGTGGTTTTGGGACTGGTGCAGCCGAACAGGCCGCGGAGACGCCGCCAGGATGTGCCGACACCACTGACCTGCTCGGCGGCCTTGCCGTTGTACAGGCGGAAGTGGTTGCAGGCGCGGAGGTTGATGGCGATGGCCGAGTCGGAGAAGTGCTGCAGGTAGACGGCCAGCACCTCCTGCGACACGTCGTAGTAGTCTAGCTTGTAGTAGCACATGGCTACGTACACGTTGAGCGCCAGATGCTCCCTGCCGCCGCACAGACCACAGTCTGATGCGGGCCCAAGTGCCACACTCCAACACCATGAACAAAATGTACAGCACAACTCTAGTCAACCGTCGCGAGCCACAATCGTCACACGAGTCGAAAATCCCGCCTGCAGTCGGCGCCGAGGCGCGCTCCCTGGTCACCCCAAGCGTCGCCGGCACAGCCGGTGCAGCTGGAACACACAGCCCGGCGACAGACAGACGCTGCGCCGGTCAAACGTGCAGTACGCCGACCTCCCCAGCCGGGTCACCTGTTGTCGAGTAGGATGCGCTTGTAGATGTCAATGGCTTCCTGGTAATGGCTACGCAGGTAGTGGATGGAGGCGAGACAAAGCTGATCCTCGATCACATCCTTCAGTTGCTGGTGAAATGTCATCAGCTCCTTCTCGTCGTTGAATTTTTGCGCCAGGTGGAACTGCAGTCTGGACTTGAGGTTGCTCACCTTTGGTCCCTTCTCGGCCATCTGCCAGAATGTGTACCTCATCTAGTCTCAAGCGATCACGGCAGAAGCTTCAAAGACAGGCTCCGAGCGGTCGTGTCAGCCACCGATCTCTGACTAGGAACCGTGCAATGAACACAATGTAATGAAAAACACTTTTAGTCATAGTACCCCAGAATAGTGGCGTACCGAAGGGAGGGGCAAAGGGGCAGGGCCCCGAGGTTGTGGGCCAAAAAAACGCGCCGAAGTTCGGAAAAATTGTGCCAGACGCCCTCCAAAGTCCGGCTGGGGCCGCCAAAACCGCACAGGGCCCCTAAAAGTCGCATTGGTGGGCAAAAAATCGAGCAGGGTGATATACATGTATACATATACATATATATGTATATATATGCATACGAATATATACATATACGTATACATATATATATATATATATATATATATATATATATATATATATATATATATATATATATATATATATATATATATAATATGTATGTATAGGTTGGTTCGGTTTGCACACTTTTTGCCAAAATCAATAGCAGCTTCCTCTCATTTTATGCATTTTGGGGCGCTGAACACGATAGAACCATGAGCAATGCTAATTTCTCACATCTTTTGATGGCCCCGGCCACTTGAAGATTTTGGCCGGGACCAAATTTTGGACATTTCTGTATCTCATAAGCGGACTGGTGGGAAAATAAGTCCGCTTGAGCATTACATCGTCGAGGCAATTCATTTTAGATCATTTGGCACCGTTCTCAAGATTCTAGCTGCCTTATTACCTCAGCTCAGATTTCGCCTTTTGAAGTATGGAAGGTTCGAGCGGTTCCCTGGGCTGCCAACAGATGACACGCCTAGCGAGCCCGACTGCCTTCCAAATGCCTTATGACGGACGCGTTTGTACCTTCCACCAAGCGTGGTTTGACGTCTTGATGCACTGGTACCGTCTCAACTAACTTAATGGTTGCGTTTTATGTGTATTAGGGATGCAAATACACAAAAATAACAGGTAACCGATTCCACAGTGAAAAAATCGCACATATTGGTTGAACAGAGGTGGTACTGCGCAGAACATGCCCTGCGAAGCCTGGCCGGAATCGCAACAAGGTAATCAACATGAATCCAGTGTCACCCCTGATATCTGTGTGTATTTTGTAAAAGGTGTATTCTATGTATTCCGTCCTATCATCTGTTATCACCATTCCGCCGCCGCCACCGGGGCACGCCGCAACAGCCCGCCGCGCTGAGACTCGCCGCAGCGGCGCTCACTCACTCACTGGCCCGGAACCGGCGACGGAGGGCCACTTTATTCAGGCTATAGCCGCTCCGGCGGTCCTTGCCGGTGACAGCCGCCGCTAACTCCATGGTCACCTCTGCACTTCGCTCCGTCGCCTGCATGTGGCAGGGAATGACAGTTCACAGAGGCTCGTCCAGCAGACGTGCCAGCTCATCGCCGCCAAGTGGGCGGGTCAGTGGTGGCTCGATATCTGCCTGGTGGTACTGCAAATCTACCAACTCCATGAAGTTGGTGGCCCGGATATTGATTTCCGGGCATTTATAAGCCCGGACTGGCTGCCCAAGCTGCCGGTGGTGGCGGCGGAAGGGTGATGACAGATGATCGGACGGAATACATAGAATACACCTTTTACAAAATACATACAGATATCAGGGGTGACACTGGTTTCATGTTGATTACCTTGTTGCAATTCCGGCCAGGCTTCGCAGGGCATGTTCTGCACAGTACGACCTCTGTTCAACCAATATGTGCGATGATTTTACTGTAGAATCTGTTACTTGTCATTTTTGTGTATTTGCATCTCTAATTCACATAAAACGAACCGATAAGTTAGTGGAGACGGTACCAGTGCATCAAGACGCCAAACCACGCTTGGTGGAAGGTACAAACGCGTCCGTCATAAGGCATTTGGAAGGCAGTCGGGCTCGCTAGGCGTGTCATCTGTTGGCAGCTTAGGGAACCGCTCGAACCTTCCATGCTTTAGAAGACGAAATCTGAGGTAATAAGACGGATATAATCTTGGGAACGGTGCAAAATGATCTAAAATGAATTGCCTCGACTATGTAATGCTCAAGCAGACTCATTTTCCCACCAGTCCGCTTATGAGATACCGAAATGTCCAAAATTTGGTCCCGGCCAAAATCTTCAAATGGCCGGGGCCATCAAAAGATGTGAGAAATTTGCATTTCTGATGCCTCCATCGTGTTGAGCGTCTCAAAATGCATACAGTGAGGGGGAGCTGCTATCGATTTTGGCAAAAAGTGTGCAAACCGGACCAACCTAATATATACGTATACATATATATAGTATATATATATATATATACATATATATATTATATTATATACATATATCTACATATACATATATATACCCTGCTCGATTTATTGCCCACCAATGCGACTTTTATGGGCCCTGAGCGATTTTTAGCGACCCCAGCAGGACTTTTATATATATACATATACATATATATGTATATATATAGGTATGCACATATATAATTTATATATATATATATATATATATATATATATATATTTCGCTATACCTCACGGAACATATGCTCTTACTGAAAGGGATCACTGACTTCCGGAGACACAAAACGATCAAGAGAATATACAATACGTTAATGATTACTATCATCTACCGGGTAAAGTTGAATCACTGCACACCCATTCTATATTCCTGAAGTCATTGCAACTGTAACTGTAACTGTAACGTTCTGACGCTACTTCTCGCGCATGCCAATGTTACCTCTTTGGACTCGTCGTACATCCCGAGGTAGAAGTAGCACACGGCCTGGTTGAGCCACAATTCCGGCTTAATTTTCTTCCCTTTCTTTGTGATTGCTTCATATTCCTGGATACAGGATGTAAGTGGTTATAGTGATCAGGCGGTGCTTCACCGAGGGGAGATGCAGAGGGGACCATTCTGAGGAGCATGAAACCCCTAATAGTCTCCACTTGTTTCTCATGCACACGTAGTAGCTAGTTCAAACAACTTGCCATCCAATGTTACATCCCGTAGCATTCACGTCAGTATACGGATCCAAATGGAAGCAAATGCTAGCATTGCATTCTGGTTTTTTTATTATAACTACGCAACCAGAATGAGACGACTCAAAGCCAATGCCATAAGACCTCCATGAAGTTTTAGAGGCCGTCGATAGCATCATAATCACTCTGAAGGAAAAACCGTCTATCCAATTTCATACGATCATTCAGCAAACTATACGTCACACATGCAACACATAAATCGTAGCCAGTCAATGCCAGTCATATTTCCATTCGGAATGTCTTGAGGACAGGAGACGGCGAAAAGGGAATTGGGTGCTGAACTGGGATGGAGCAGCGATGCTGATCCGTTGTGTAATCAGATGCGTTCAGCTAATTGCATTTTGCGTCATTGCATTATGCGTTATTGCATAATTGCGTTCTGAAATTGTCAGTTTGCGGCGAGTTGAACTACAGTATAAAATCGGGCTATCTAGTATACCACATATACAACACAAATTGGCACCTGTTGTTGCTAACTCACTGTGGCAGCCCGCTTGTAGTCACCGTTGTGGAAGGCACAGTAGGCGATCCACTGGTCGACATCACTGATGCCTTGTTCAGAGTTGCGGTGAAACTGCCGACCGAAACAGTGGCATTCGCATTACACCGGTGGACCGGTGGAGTAACATAGCAAACAGTCGACCGTCGGGCAAACATTCGACCAGCCAGCAGATCAGCGTCCAAACGTACAAACCAGCAGGCGAACCAACCAAGCAACGATAAACAACTTAATCAGCACCTCGCCAATCGTTCATGCATGACATTCCTGAAGTGAAATGCTCATTGCATTCTATAGAATTGCATCCTGCCTAGGCCGAGGTGAGACTTGGTGCTAAGAGAAGCGTTTCATGTTTAATAACGGCACGATAGAAACTGATAGCAAATCAGGCAATTTATGTAGCGCAATTATCAGTTGCAGCATACCGACTCGTCCGTCGCGTCGACAGTATGCTGTCCGAACACGTCCGTCCGGGTGCAAATTTCACTCTGGTGTATTCCGACATACCTCAAGCAGAGTTATTGCTCCCGTGTAGTCGCGGTTCGACAGAAACTCTTCTAGCTTCGGAAGCTGTTTCTTCCTCTTCTCTTCCTCTTCCTTCTTCTTCTTTCCCGCCGGCTTCAACCGTGACAAAATCTACGACAGAAATTATCGGATTTGTTTCCCGTGGGTTTGAAACGTGATGACATCTATGGCGGTTAAGCAACTCATGTTGGACAATTAAAACCATCACGTTAAATATGCGACGACTTCCGCCATCTCACCGGAGGAACATAAACAAGGCGAAGCCCATGACGGAATAGCCTACATCATGTGATATATGTACCTGCTTAGACATGATGTAAATACTTTGAAGAAATTATACCGCCAGCTTTGTGTCAGTCGTTCGATCAGTTCCGATCGTGAGCAGTCAAGTTGTAGCTCTTGAATTGTAGAACAGGTTAGGCCAGTTCCGCTAAGATTGGTCATGTCATTTCTTTGCGTAGCATGTTCGAGTCATCACGGCTAGATTTCGTTGTGCCCTGTTAGTTTTTCGTTCGAGGCAGTGGGGCTGCACTTGAGGTCCATTTTTTGATGTGATGGACAGGGCATGTCGACAAGAATTATTTCGCTTTACTCTATTATTCACGGATGGATTTTGAAGCCCCCGTCCGCTTTTAAGGATTTTGCATCGCCGCTCCTTATCGTATTATGATAGACCTCTGAAACTTGGCGCCCTTTCCTAAATTATTTCCACGGATCATGCAAAAAAAACACTTCTTTCGTTCATCGGAGGCAGAGTTTCTGGAAGACATGTAGGGTCGGTTTTTACAGCTGAATCAGCTTTCAAAGGCAATCAGATATTTACACCTTATGTTCACGAGTACAAACTGCTAGCCAACACCACTGATACAGAACGCATATCCGTTGAACATTTTGCGCTACAAAATATGTACATAAATGACAGGGACAGTTCCGGGTTTTAACATTTTTAACATGATCATAAAGCAAGGCCCTGCACAGCACAGTATTGTTCATTTCTTAGGAATTCCTATGGTGAAATAATACACGAAAATTGTCCGCATGGGCAGATCAAAGTCAGCTTTGGATGGGAACGCACCTATAGTAGGCGTATTCAAGTAAAGGGAATCGTTCATAGTAATTAGAGGGTAGGCAAGCCTGAGGTTTCAGACAGTGTGAAGCTTTAAATATGTTTCATGCACTTACCGACATGCAAGATGTGGTGCAGAGGCTAGGATCGACGGCAAACAAACATGACCGCTACCCAATTTTTTTGCAACTAGCATCGCCTATGATATTAAGTTTTATTTGAAGAGAATAATTCGGCATTATATTCCTAAAATACTACTTGTTCATCCAGACAACTTGATTTGGTTGCAAAACGACTTTTCCACGGCCAGAGGTCTCCAACAATTTCGGTTACCCCGAATGCACCCTGATTTTTAATTGACCTCCATTAGCTCGTAAATGAAAGCACTATTATGTTAAAGTTGATTGGCAGTAATTGGAGACCCAAATGTGAGAATGTGAAACTGTGTTTAAGTATAAAAGCTAAAACAAAACTGGTGGCAGTATTCCTTTTATTCCTCCTGCATTCGCCGTTTTCAAAACTTCGGAGCTTTGCTTCATAACCATGTAGTTAACAATATGAGCTTTCGAACGAAAGCTTATTTATTTGAAAAAAGATGGTCCATTAGTTTTCGCCAGTGGCGCAGCCAGGATTTTCTGAAGTACGGGTCAGACGAAAACAATATCATACAATTTAGGATGAGTTTGGCGCGATTCACATGCCGAATTTGTTGGGTTTCCGTGGTGTAAATGCCAATTTTTTTTGTTTCATCTAGTGTAATTTGGTTGACAAGGAGAGTGCACGGGCTACGGGCCCCTTGGCTGCGCCTTTGTTTATCGCGACATCAAGGGGTTCCGAATAAGCCCCTCCTTAACAATGGAATGATTCTGTATGCCTTACCCCGTCGGGTTAACCACAGGGTTACACCGGCTAAAAAAAATCAAAAAAAAAAAAAAAAAAAAAAAAAAAAAAAAAAAAAAAAAAAAAAAAAAAAAAAAAAAAAAAAAAAAAAAAAAAAAAAAAAAAAAAAAAAAAAAAAAGTAAAAGACGGATTGGAATTTGATATATATACATCCTTCTAATCCCGTCCTTCTATCCTATCAATTATTTTGAAAACATCCTAAAAAGCATCGTTGTCACTGGAGGTCACGGGGTAACTTTTTGATTATTCATAAAATCAAAAAACATTGTTGGAATTGGATTCACTCAAACTTTGCGAGTTCCAAAATGTCTGGATGTGTGTATTTTCAATGATGTTTAGCATAATTATCGGCCAACAAAAACAACATTGCGGCACGACCTTTCAGAAATGCCCGAGGCTATAACTCCTGGACCGTTGACCTGATCGATGTGAAATTTACACAGGTGGATTCATGGCATAAAATAATCCTATACAACAATTTTGGTCCAGATCTCAGGAATGATGGTGCTGGGCTATGGCCGCTCTGTCATGGAACCCCACAGTACTCATGATTTGGATTTGATCATGATTTGGAGGACAATCAGTCGCGTCAGTAACGTAGCCAGGGGGCTAAGTGGGCTGCCCTCCCCTCCCACCTAGATGGTCGTAGTAGTCCTCAATGCGGCTGCGTGAAGAACCCATAAGGATCCCTGGGCCGACGTGTAGGACCTCAGGACCGCTGAATGGGGCCCCGGGCTGACCGAATGGGTTCCGGGCCGATGAAGATGACCCAGAGTCAACGGAGAGTGCCCACAGGAAAACGCTGATAGCCCTTGGCTGGGCTAACGTGAAGTGTTTCTAGATCAACGGAAGAGACCCGAAAGGGCCATCAAGCCGACGGAAAGGGCCCCGAGGCAATATGAACGGGCCCTGGGCTGTCGGCGGAGCCAAATCGGAAGAAAGGGCCCCTGACCTGATGCTTTTCGGAAAATGTCCTGGGTCGTGAAAAATATCCCCTGAAACAACGGAGAGAGGCCCTAGTCTTCCGAGAGGACATTGGGCCGTCACAAATGGCCATTGGGTCAACGGATGGGACCCAAGCCATACGAGGGCTCCTGGTCTGATGGAGGGGGGCACTCCATTGAAAGAGGGCTTCCAGCCTGACGGAGGAGGCACTGGATCGATGAGGAGCGTCCCTGCACCGACCGAAAGGAGCCCTAGCCGCAGGACCACGGGACCGTCAGAGGGCCCGGAGCCGACATGAAGGGTCCCCGGACCGGTGGCGGCCGAAACCTCACAGGGACCCCTTGCGTGTTAGAAGAGGCGCACGCTTTTAACAACTCTGGATTCTTTTGAAGACTCGGGCCACACGGACAACGTCCTGAGCCGTGAAAGAGAGTCCCTGAGCCGTCGGATGGGGCCCTGGGCCAGACGTGCGGAGCCACCGAGTCGGCTTTGGCTCATGCTGATGGAGAGGGGCTCAGAGCTGACAGCAGGCCTCGAGAAGATAGAAGCCCCCGAGCTACGGAGACATCCGGGCTGAAGCGGAAGGTTCCCGGTGCTACGCAAAGGGTCTCTAAGCCCATGGCAGGGGCAGAGGTGCTAAACAAAAAACAGTGCGTCTCCAAGAGGGGAAGGGACCCCCCGCCCCCTTGGCAAGTCCGACGGAGTCCACCAGACGACAACCCTGAGGGACAGGGGAAAGGTTGATGAAGAATTTAAATACATTCAACAGCTTGTATGGAGAGTATCCTTAAGACCTGAAGACGTCCGCCCTGAGGACTGGCAAGGACCGTGAAGACAAGAAAGCTGAGGACCCGCCCGAGAGCTGGGGTGCCCATACCATCTGGAAAGAACAGTCGGCTGGAATAGGCCCCCCCCTCCCCCCCCCCCCAACAGCTAGGGATATATACATACATATACATACACACACAGACACATATATGTATATATATATATATATATATATATATATATATATATATATATATATATATATATATATATATATCGCGGCCCTTTGACAACAGAGTGAATGAAATCCGAGGACTTTCGGAAAAGTAAGCGGAGGGGGTCTAAATGGGTATTGGGACCTTCTTCAGATGTTCGCCCCCTGGACGAAATCCTAGCTACGCCACTGCCTTCGTCGATGACATAAGTAAGGTATAAAAGGCGACCACATCTCACCTGGTTTCATGATTCGCACCCCATTCCAACTAGAAGTGTTGCTATATATACTTATGCGGGGGCAAGTGACCCCTCAATGTGGTTGGACTTCTCCTCACACACCGAAACTTCCAACATAGGACCTAAGTGGTCTATCCCCTCCCCCAATCCATTTAGTCATTCATGTATCCATTATAACCACCCAGTAATTATTAGAAGCCAAAGCCCGGGACTCAAGCTTACCATTGCCTGTGGTTGGACTAGCTGAGAGGAATATCGCCTGCTCTTTAACGTTATACTACGCCTTTCGCGGAGCCATGGCAGAACCGCGATACTGACCACGATCACCTCATATTCAAAGAACACCAGCACCAGCAACGCTCCGCCGACTGTCCTCACAACCGGCGCCTTGCCCCCAATGCCAAATGCAATAGCAGAAGGTTGTTTATCCAGATCGGAATGCTTGTAGATGGAAGTTCTAAATACTATGTACAAATACTTGTATTACAATTTTACTAATATGCTTGCATTATTTAATATTTTATTTATTACAGATTATGGCATGCTAGAAACGATTGGTAAGTAATATACGATTTTCAATATCAGATGCAGTATTTTTACCTTCTAGCTCTTGAACCTCTTGAATAAGCAGTGCTCACAGAAACTGCGCATGGATTACATCAATAGCGCAGTGCAAAATAGCTCTATTAAAGGCATATTGTACAGACAAGGTGAATTCCGAGGTAAGTAAGCCCCATGCTTATTTTATGTTGCTGGGGGACATACCAAGTTAGTGATAGTGCAGGTGAGTGAGAGAAAAAAAATCGGTCCATAATCTCGTCCATACTGGTGGTGTATGCGAGACAGGGAATCAGCATGCTGGCTCAATTTTACTTGAAATTTGAGGAGTTGAGGCATGTATGGGCATTGGGAGGGCAAAAATCCTCACCAGGGAGATCAAAAAATGTTTTTTTTTTTTAAACCTGAGGTAAGAAAATTAAGTGGATTATGGCAAGCACGTTTTATACTTAAACACTAACTTTCACAGCTAATTAATGCAAAAATGCACATACTAATGATTAGAGTACAAACAACCTCCATTACTTCTCACCAGGCTATTTGAACTTCCATGGGCCAGTGTCCTAAAACTACTTAATCATTAACTGTGTGGATGAAGAAAGATTAGTTGCTTAGGAATAGTGAAAGATTGGAAGAAAATCACCACTTAAGGATTAAAGATAAGATCACCACTTAAGGATTAAAAAAGCAGAATGTCTCACTTCAGTCAGATGCATTTTACAGTATTTAGCAGTAGTGTGCATGATGACTGCACATACATCATGCGACAAACTGGTAAAAACCTAAGACAAGGATGAAATGGTACAACTCCATTAACAATTAACTTTCAGGTTGCATGGTCAATTATTTTACACTGGCATGGGCACTGAACTTAATTTGACAATTTGATATTTTTGTATGTAAACTAATTTTGCAGCTACCTATAGAGATAAATGTGGTGCACTTTATACTACCTGCATCATGTGTTGCCAATTTTGAAAGAACTAGGATGGCTGAAATTTGACATCATATCTAAGGCATATCCTCACTCAGTTTTCAAAATTATGAATGAGTTCACTGGCTCAGAACCAATTCACTGTCAACTTACCTGTTGCTCAACTGTGTTACAATGGAGCACCAGGGCCACAGCTAACTGTGAGCTCCAGGTACCACAATGCCACACAGAATTTGTGTGCCACTCCTTCATACTGAGAGCTTGCCAAACATGGGGCAATCTGCCTCTGGATGTGAGGAATTTATGTAGCTGCAGTGTTTTCAGGCAGAGGCTTTTGCCATGCTGCATATGTCCAGGCTCTAATTTCCATGTGCACTCTAATTTCTGGTATTTCCATGTAATGTGTGTATGGTTGTGATGATGGTTTGTGTGCCACATTGGTACACCTGTAATGGATACTGAAGAATCTTGCTGAGGAGGATCTGAAAATGCATTACATTATATTGCATTACATTACTTAAATATATGGCAAAATAATTGAAGAATTCCAAATTTTCTTAAGCTGCAAATTTACTCCCCAAAATGGTCTTTTGTGACACTGGGAGCTTTAACATGTCAATGAGGACATTGCCCTGAATGGATGTCCTTAAAAAATTGAATTCATGCCATTGATCATCTTGAGAGCAGGTGATGCTGTGTGTTGCTAATGTCATCATACATTTTTTGTGTCATTAGTACTTGTGAGAGGCATTAATTTTTACTTTTTAGGATGGGATACATTTTAGGAAAGTCATGGAATTGAGGTTGCTTTAGGGCACATTGTCTGCATTGGCCATTTAGTATCATGGGATTTATTTTGTAAAAGTTATGCAAGTAGAATATAAATTAATTGCTTCACAGTATTTGCATGATATCATATTCAAATCTTTAGCATATGCATTTAATATTCTGTACATTGTCCAGCACTCCAGGATCACTTCATTGGGAGTCATGTTCTAAGCCGTGATTTGGTCAAAGGAAATTGTTGTTGAGTCAACACAAATTTCTAGAAGAATAACATGCTTTGTTTATTTGATAATTACTATGTTCTTCTAGAAGTGTTGAGCTGTAAAAATGTGAAAAGTGGGCTGCCTATGAAAATGATTAAGATGGTGTGGCCACTTGCATCTGCTGTGAATGCTTCTTTTTCAATCGACAAGAGAAATAGCACCATGGAGGAGCTTGAAGTTAGGTAGTATGACATAAGCATCCTGCTTTAGTTTTTCTGACACAACCAACCTACCCTAGCCTAGTCTGCTTACAAAAATCAACAAAAGTTTGAAAAATATGAAAAACAACTGTTTTCTCAATTACCAAAATATAACAGTAATGTAATGCTAGCTAGCCTTACTTGACCTAGCCTGTCTTGAAAAAATCCCAATTAAAAAAGCACCAAAAAAATGTCACAAATTTTATATTCTGAAACATCATCACCTAACCCAGCCAAACCATGGCAAACCCCTTTGTTTGCTTTATGTAGCTAAAATGTAGGTAAAGCTTATCTTGCACACACCTTGAAGCACAGTATTGCCATATAATATAACATCAATATGCTTGTAGCAACATTGTAGGCTTTAAGCAAACCAACATGTGTGAGCCATCTATAGGCCTTAAGCTATCCTACACAAGTAGCTTTTGGATGATGTAACATTAGTAGATTGATGGGCACTGCATGACCAATGCAGTCGATGTGCCTGTAAGCCCAAATAACCAACCAACATTAGTAGGTTAGGTTAGGTTTGCTTTTTGCTTTCTTCCATAATTTTGCGTCATTCTTCATTACCTATTTTCCAACTGTGGATGCAGGGGCACTGGGGACATGTACCCCACCCTCACCCATAGACATTTGTGCTCCTCTGGCCAGCAATAGCCACCCATCCTGGAAGGCTCAATGCACTCCATATAATTTATCAGCCAAAGAGACTCCTTTGAGAAGAAAAGGTGCCCTTTTGATGTGCTTCAGTACACCCCTCAATATTTTTTTTTTATAGCTAGAGGCACCCCTTGGGAGGAAAAGGTACTCACCGAAAAGGTACCTTTGCAGTGTGCTTCAGTGCACCCTTCCTCTTATTCTTTTTTTCAGCCAGAGGCATCGAATGTAATGAAAAGGTGCCCCTCCAGGAAGGCTTGAGTCTGCCCACCCAAGCCAGAGGAACCGTCTGAAGAAATGGTGTCCCACAAGAGACCAAGCACTCCATGTGCCAATTTCTGGATCTGCCCCTGGTATTGCCCCACCCCTTGCTACTGTTCCCACACACTTTTCCCCTATTTTGTCCCCACACCTTCCCCATATATCATTCATATTATTCAGAGCACCTTATCATGTATCAATGTGTCAGCATGCTGTGTGTGATTCCATTTTGAATTGTTCATTGTTTTTGTACTCTTGGCTCTCGTTCCTACTTCTCTGATTGCTGCCCTGCTATGAACATAGGCTCCTTGGATGGATGGATAGATGGATAGGTGAGAATGTGTATGGCTGAAATTCATTCTAGAATTTCAGCTTTGATTGGATAGTTAATTGTGGTATGAGCCAAAAGTTTACAGTAGGTGTTACCCTATCTCAACCTGTTGGTCACATATTCATGACCGGTAAATTGGACATTTTTATACAGTTTGGTAGAAAAGGACTTCAGGTGCTAGTTGGACCTGAAGGTTTGCACAATCATGTGGATCTGGTGAGCCTTATGAACTATAGTGAGCTTTTTGATGGGCCCCTGATATGCCCACTGGTGTGGTGACCTCTGATGATACATTCGTGACCTGTTTAAGTGACCTTACCTCTTGCACATGTGCTTGGTGTATACCAGCTACATATGTGCTTGCTTATAGATATCAATGTTCCTGGCAGTGTGACTACTATACACTGAAATTGCTACTCTTCCGCAGGCTCACTGCTGACCCAAGATCTGGTGTTGAGCTGTGACCTCCAACTGGTGACCCGGTGCTGGCCTGTGACCTCGCTGCGAACCTGTTACCCGGCGTGATGCTGTGCGTACGGAAGATCGCAGGCATGCTGTTGCTGCCTGGTTCACGCTTAACACCGGCGCTGCTGAACAGCGGCTGTGCTGTTCGAGTTATGCACAGCGGCAGCAGAGGCGTGGCCAGCGTGGACGAGCCACCGCTGCGGCCCATCAACAAGGACCGCAGCAGCCCCGTGCCGGTGGAGACGAGCATGGCCTACCTGGAGAGCGCCGCCTACCGCGCCACGTACGGCGACGATCCGGTCTGGCGCAGCTACCGGCGCAACCACAAGGGCCACATCCCGCCGCGCAAGACGCGCCGCACGTGCGTGCGCGGCGGCCAGCTGTCCACCGGCAGTCCGTGTCCAATCTGCCGCGACGAGTTCCTGGTGCTCGACTACCAGAACACGGCGCTGCTGCGGCAGTTCGTGTCGGAGTTCAACGGCGCCGTGCTGGACTTCTCTCGGACGGGCCTGTGCCAGGTGCAGCACCGGCTACTGCTGGCCGCCATGCACAAGGCAAAGGAGTACGGCACCATGTCGTTCGACGTCCCCTTCCGCGTGTACGACTATGACGAGTACGCGCCGGCGGCCTCCGAGTAGCGCGTGTTGTATGTGTATGTGTGCCTGTGCGTGCGCGTGTGATGACGCTATCATGGGTACATTGCGCCTGAACTAAGACATGCAGGGCAAAAAGCAAATTGGGCGTGACCGGTTAGAGTATCCCTCCCCTGCGCCTTCATCTAAATGAAAACTTCTCGTCGGTCGTGATTAATTGGGACGCTGTAAGATTACGGGATAAAGCTCTGAAGCCATCTTATTACCGTGCATCTATCGGACGAACCACCACGGAGCCATTCCGGCTGCTCACTAAGGGTACACATTGCGCTGGTACATCAGGTGTTAAATATACGTTTGCATTAAGCATATGTTGTACGCATTACTTTTCCTTCCGACAAAACAATGCAGAGATGGAAAAAGACCCTACTGTTTATCTGCCATGCAATTCCACATGATACAGGCTGAAATGCTGCCTCACTTGTTTGGCATTGTTTCCTTTCTGTGTGGTCACATACTGTGTACTGAGTTGGGAGTTATAATAACACACGCTTTCTCAGCTGGCAAAGGTCTGACTAAGCCACGTCAGGCTTTGGCCATGTGTCTGGTTGAGCTGGACACTAACTGGCCGAAACCTAAGAATCTGAATTGCTGAAGTCCCTTCGGTTTTCACGTATCTTCGCAAGGAAGGAAGCGCACCAGTAACAAGTGAAAAAATATTGTGAAGACTTTCGAACTAGGCATAACATTTGAGCAGGGTTGAATTGTTACGCAAATTGCAGAGCTGGTTTTCAGGTGATGCTTTATCTACCCCTTATGGTAAACATAATGAATTGTAAAATTATTAGGTAGTTTTAACACATCAAGCCGTACGCACACCAACAACTCAGTTGATATTCAAATATCGGAATTTGTTCAACCGGTTAAAGCTACTTAAATGCCTCAACCTGGCCCATCTCGCTACCTTCAAGCCATGAGTGTCGCTTCGAATTTTGAATGAGGAGACTGGTGGAGCCTGAGGGCTGTTCAATCTGTTTTTCCCCGACGGCATGAGTGCAATATTAAATTTCACTATGTAGGACGAGACCCCGTTCGTAACGTTGTGATACTCGTGGAGCCCTGTGCGCTCTAATGTTAACTTTGAAGGAAGCTAAAATAATCGACCTATAGTAACGTCACAATATTGCAATTTGCCCAGACGGTGCATCATTTAGCCGCTCATCCTACAGAACAGATGTGGCGATATTGATTCGATGTATTGTCCTCGGCATTCACGAGTATCGCAGGCACAATGAACGGTTGTCTAGCCAATGTTATGGGCAAACATCACATTTGTTGGGACGCTGTCGATGGACTCACCATACTCACGGTCATTCAGTACACCAACTGTCGCGCGATGGAGCGATAGAACCCTGTATGGGTGGCATCACTTTCAGCCGCAGAGTCCTGGCGCGGTTTTCTCAACAGGCACACGCTCGACGCAGAAACCGCACCACTGAATGTGGTATCGGAAGCAGTACCGGGAGCCTCGAGTCCCGACCAAAACGTGACAACTCCGAGCTGCAGATTTCACACAACATACATTTCGGCACATTTGCGACACACCATTCCATTCTGCCGCCAATCAATTCATAAGCACAGCAGCTCGCATGCCCGTTATAGACAATATTTACAATGGGCCCAGCTGTATCTGGTAGCCATAATCGGGGGGGGGAGTGCACGTGAGATGCAACGACGCCGCTCGGTGTCCGGCCGCCCATCCCAATTCTGCAGGGGCTGAGTTCTCGTCGGACTACGTAATGAGTGCTGGATGCCGATACCAAATAGCTACGATGTGGTCGACCATCAGCAGTCCACCGGGCGGAGCGCGGGGCATTTATTCGATCCATAACTCATTTCTACCACGGCTATTTGAACCAAAGTTTATTTCTTACTTCAATAAATAGGTATTACCACTTAACTGCCAAGAAGTTCGACCTAGGGATTCGGCTATATCTTCAAAGGATGAAGGCGGAGTGATTGCTTACGCTGGGTTGGCAATATTCGACGCAGGGTAACATTATCTGTGAATCGACTGATCTGCGGTAAAATTGAGCTGTGGATCGAATGACAGGGCGGACCAGGCGTGTGACGTAGAATTACGCATTGTCACCGCGGACGTGATTGATGCGACCCCAGTGCGACCGCGTGCCGCGCGCGTTCGCATCACGCGTTCCGGTCGGTCGCGCACGCGCACCACGGAGGCGATGCCCTACAAGGGCAAGATTGAGCTCGGTGACGTCTCGTAGATGGGTGGTGATTACAGACCAAGCGGTAAAATGGTTAAGCGAGCAAGTCTCAAGATGAGGTTTGTGTTCCACATAGTTGACCACAAATTGTAGAAAAAGTAACGCGTTTTAAAAGCAACAACCAAACAACACCATACGTCCATCTACAAACATTTTGAAAGATGCATGGTATCATTCGGAGTTTGACATTCAGATGCAGCCGTCGAGGGAATGCTGAGAATGCGGCCACAGCGGGCCAGGAAGACTGGTGCGGCACAGCCCCGCTGGGTGGCGCTAGTGGCAGTCTAGTAGTTGTACGGTCCGTACTGCGAGTTGTAGTAGGGGCCGGGCTGGGCGTACTGCTGCGGGTATGCGTACGCAGGACCGTAGCCACCGTTCGAAGACTTTGTTGGGTATACTGGAACACAGGGATGGCACATTATCATCACAAGCACGGCCGACGGCCAACATTTGCTTGCTAGAAGCGTGGGATAATTTTGCGCCGCCTTCCAGCACATTATCCTCACCTCTGGGCGTTTGAATCGAGTGACGTGTGGGTAAATTAGCCGGATCATGCAGTCTACGTGTAAAATTTTCACCCCGTGGGCCATTTAAACTGCCCGGAGGAAGCTCGTGCATTAGCTCTTTCACACGACGGTTCCCGCACCAGCAGGCAGCAAACGAACACTAGTCAGCGCAGACCGCGTATAGAGCATACCTCTTCGTTTATGGCTGGCGCCAATGACTGCGGTCGCTGCGACTAACTGGTCAGAGTTGAGAACGGACCGTAACCTCGGCCCACCATGACGACACCCCGCTAACATTGCAGCCAGTAGGCTGGGCAGACAGGCAACGACCAGCCAACATGGTACAAGGCTCCAGAAATCTGCATATTGTATGCAGTTGCGAAACCATGATTCTCTTAGCAGGGTCCTAGCAAAATATATGTTGTGTAGAAACGAAGAACGCCTCCGGCGCGCTTCGTGCACCGATTTTTTGTTTATTTTATATTGTGAAAATACCCAAAAATTCTTATTTGATCTAGCTAATTTTTGGTGGCTAGGGGAAGGTGCCGAGACTCCTTGGTCCTCTTTAACTGAGTCTCTAATCGTATGCACAATTATGGGCTGATGTTGCCATTCCATCCTGATTTGACCGGAATTTATTTGCCAACATGTAATGAAGTATTCCAATATCGAACTGCACTACTGGGACTTAAAGCTCAGAAGGAATGTGACCGTGATAAAAACCACTGAAGGTGAACTCTCGGTATTTTACAAGGCCGCAACATCACACAGCATGGGTACCGTCTAATAATCAGCGCTGATGGTCAGCAAAAGAAGACGTGGGTAATCTCTTTTGATCTAGAAGTGAAAACCTTCAGCGCAGTCGTCCTCCAAAATTCCCCAGTGATCAGCGATTTAGTTAGGTGGATGCAGACGGTTAGTCACCAAGCACATCCGCACGGTCACATGATATAAGCAGGAATTTGATCTAGCCACCGCTGTAAGAACACCTCTGTGGCGTGTCGTTTGTAGCAGCGACGGCCACTCAGATCACCCACATTGGGGCTGTTTTGATCAATTGATCTGCCAATCATAGGAGGATAGAAGCACGTCTCTAGACACGACACAATACCCCAGGGACATAACTGCCATCAATCCTACAGACATGATAAACATGACTATCTGCATGGAACGACAGTAGCCAGCAGCATATCACAGCTAGATGTCAACAGGAAGTCAGCGCACAGCGATAGTCAGATCAATTATTGAGCACGCAACAGATATCCGGGCATACCAAGATGGATATGTATGCAGTGAATGCAATAAATGTGCAGATGGATGTGCATACGGTATATTAGTGTGGTCCGAAATGCAAAGTTTCTTTGGTTCGGCGGAACCGTGGTTTTTCCATTGGTGTTTGTGAGAGGATTCCAAAATGGTGCAACAATCGATATTTTGAAATTCACCTTGTCCCACATTAATTGACGTTTTGCACAATATACCCAAAATCTGACATTCCACTACGTATTTGCTAATGTTTATACGCAGCCTTGATCATTTTCTGTGGGTTGATTAGGTTAACCGATTCTACTTAGAAAAACATCCATAAATGCATTGCAGATTATATTAGTGACCAATGCTGTGGGAAAACTCAGCTTCGCATCACATGCCATCGCTTAGGCATCACATGCCAGAGAATGACCACACTGTGTTAGTGCAAATGTACATTATGCACCAAACCTGGGTCTAGAACTTGGGGGTAAGCGTTCTTTTCCTGGAGTCAGGGAACTTCTGCCTGTGCAACTCCATCCTCTGCAGGATGAAATGCCTCATCTTCTCGTCCTTGGCCAGAATCTCCACGTAGCCAGTAAGAAGAAGGGCCTTGGGTTCTTTTACGACGCATTCAACCGCTAGGCTATATAGTATCGCCAACCTCTCACGCCGATTGGTCCCGGATGGACTCGGTAAATTTCGTCGGTTATGAGATTCGAACCCACAATCTTGCGATCAGGATCCGACGCTCCACCAACTGAGCTACCAAGAACACCCGTCCCCCCCGCGTAACCAGTGATGAGTTCGGAACGACAAGGACTTCGAAGACGTCAAAGGCATCTCACCAAAACTGGACACTGGTCCAAACGTTCCACATAAGAAACTGGCGTTACGGCCGCCCTTGCTGCTAGATGTGAGAGACAAAGGTGTAAAATCTGACGAAAGTTCTGAGCGAGCACAATAGTCAGGTTCTGCTCAGGGATGACAACGACGAACTGGTCATGCCCTCACTGACAATGCTGGGCGAAATCCTATCTGGTATATCAAGTGGATGCAGCCTGGAGCCATTCACAAGGCTCGCGACATGACCAACGGGATCTACGACAAGATGCTCGCCTTTCGCATGGCCTTGCGATAGGTCATGTGAGGTTGGCGATGCTATATTTCGCATGGCCTTGATGGTTTTGTGTCTAGTACAGGACCACCGTCACCATCCTGCGTAGGTTTGTGCAGCTTATTTACGTTTGTGCAGCTGCCTGTTTTACGTCCTACACTTCCTGGAGGCGAGGAGCAGATGGTACAGTGAACGGTCCGCACTTACTCAAACAGCTGTTGCGGTGCACAACAGTGTAGCGGGACATGGTCGAGACGGCGCTGATGGCTATTCGGAGGTACGGCTGGCCAGCCGTGCCTCTTTGGGGGTTCCGCGACTTGTCATTGGCCCCTACCCCCTTTTCCCCTTCGGTGCGCCACTGATGGAGAATGTCACACTCAGCTACTTACTGGCCATGGTGTAGGGCACGTCAGACTGAGCCACTTACCGGGCTTGAAGTGCGACATACCACATTCAGCCACCTACCAGGCATGATGTAGGGCAGGTTGCGACGTTTGTCGCTGTACAGTTCTCGCTTCAGGCACACGGAGGCGCCAACGAACAGCAGCGCCGAGATGAGCACCCAGCCGACGCCGACCCACGCGATAAAATACGACCAATCAAAGACGGCCACGCTTCGCTGCTGCAACAGCTGGAAGCCAGCGCGGCGGGTGTTAGTGTAGCTCAGAGGTCAGACCCGGGGTCGGCACGGCGGCGCCATCGACGCACTGCCGGCTCGGCATGGCGATTTCTGCGAGCCTGGGGACGGGTGCGCTGGTGTCGGTCGGAATCTGGAAGAAGTGCCTGCCAATCCTCGGGAGAGTAACTTGGGGAAAGATGTCAGGCGGCCTCCAGGAGAGGATGTCCCCTGAACGTCGGAAGAGATGATTCCCAACTCCAGGGACAGGGGAGGAGAGGCGATTATCATTGGGATTTGGCTTGGCGACCAGACATAGTAGCAGTGGAGTCGCCGCAGGAATGCCTTGCAAGGTGTTGTGAGTCATGCCACCCTCCACCAGTGGGCCTGGCCGGCCAGTCGAGCCGCACCCTCTTCCACCACCACCCGCTGCCATGCTCTGACAGCGCCATTACCTGGCATCACCAGCTGCGAGTGCGACGACTCCGCCTGCTTCCTGCGCTCGCGCCGCAGGCAGACCGAGGCGATAGCTAGAAACAGGAAACTGAAGAACGCGCAACCTACGCCGACCCACGCGACGAAATAGCTCCAATCGAACGTAGCGTGACTGTGCCGCCGGGCCAGCTAGAAAGGACAGAGTGTCGACAAGCGGTGGTCAGAAATCTTCACCGAAGGAGGCCAACAGACGGTACAGATCACGGAAAGACGGACTGTGCTCTGCGAAGATGAGAAACAGATATACATCATAAGAAGCAGGCTGTAGGTGATGAAGGATGCACAGATGATCGAAACTGAACTGCTCTACACATCAAAGGCACGGAGATGAACAGGCAAAGCTGGCTACGAATCCGCAGTGCGTCTCAGTCTGGGTACTACAGTGTGATATTTTGCATACATGCGCTGGGAAACCGACAAGTTGAAGGGACAGAAATGATGAGAAATGTGATGGAAAATGTGCTGTCCATGCTCAAGGAAATACACAACATACATGCACAGATGCTACAAGTTGTGTCCTGCTGTTATCAATGACAGGTTGAAGGCAAGTTTTATAGGGCTCCATAGTGCCCTTTATATTTATTAATCGACACAAGCCATGTCCTGACTGATAAAATAGCAACCAAACTCCATACGTAATGGTCCATATGACGTTATACCATCGACAGAACACACCATTAATATGATAATCAATTCTGATATAGCGTATCAAACTATGCATAAACCACAATGAACCATCTTCTTACCGCCACGCTTTTTTCTGATAGTTGCTGGGCGTTCATGTGTTAATTAGTAACTTAGTACGTAGGCTTGGGGCACCAAATTTAATGACCTGGTATATTACACATATAGTTCACTTCATTGGGGTATGGATGAGCAAGCAGCACATGATATCGAACAAAATACTTCCCAAAGGGAGTGAGAGTTGCGAGGATGACATGGTCCGGATATGACACAGAAGACCCAAGCACGCTGTATTTCATTACCCGACTATCCGACAGGGCATGGTCCGGATATGGCACAGCAGATCTAAACACGCTGTATTTAATTACCGGTCTCCCCGACAAGGCATGTTCAGGGTATGAAAGAGAAGATCTAAGACAAGCTGTATTTAATTACCCGAATAACCGACATGACATGGTCCGGGTATGATAGAGAAGATCTAAGACAAGCTGTATTTAACGAGCTGACTACCCGATGTGCAAGCTCAATGGCTCCAGTTTATTGTCACCATAATAAACTGAGCACTTCCGGTCAACGAGTTCCTCAACATGAGATCACAATAGGCAGCGCTGGCACTCCTAGTTCGAATCTTAACATGAGCGTTGAACCATTGCAAAGCATACCACAACAGCGCACCATCATGTCCATTGGTGAGGGCTCCACCACCCTTCCGACATCAAGTGACTCAGATGTTACTCGCAATTTTTCTCGTGTCCAGAGCTTGTCGGTAATATTGTTTAATACAACGAAGAATGGCTCTTAGGTGCTCCTGAGTTTTAGACATTGCGTGAGACGAAATGTACGACCCTCAATATACCAGGAGGTGCTGGGTTTACTCAACATCAAAGTAGCGTTAGGGATCATGCTATATTACTCAACGTTTCGGCCAGGAGCCATGATGATGGCCCCTGGCCTGATGATGGCCCCTGGCCGAAACGTTGAGTAATATAGCATGATCCCTAACGCTACTTTTGATGTTGAGTAAACCCAGCACCTCCTGGTATATTGAGGGTCGTACATTCCGTCTCACGCGTTGTCGGTAATACATGCATCTTACTTGACCAATCAAAATGCATTATATCTGATCTGATGGTAGAGACGGGGTAAAATATCAGTCACTGTGTAGGAAACTAGAAGTTCATCCATTCTTTAGATGGGAGGCTTGCGAAGCGTTGTTTACCAGACAGAAAGTTGGTGGAGCATTAAACACCACATAGGAGGCTGGCGAAGCCTCAGTCACTGAACAAGAGGCCGATGGAGTAGCAGTTACTGGACAAAAGGTTGATGGAATAGCTGTCACTTGACAAAGGGCCGATAGAGTAGCAGTCACTGGACAAAGAGGCGATGGAGTAGCTATCACTGGGGAAAGGCCCAGTGGAGCAGCAGTCATCGGTTATGAGACCCATGGAGCGTGAAGCATTTACCTCAGGCCAGCTGAGGAAGAAGGGCTCCTCGTTGAGCTTCTTCTGCTCGTAGTACTGCACGCCGTGCCACAGGCCCATGGAGCCGGCAGAAAACAGACCTGTGGAGTCAGGCCAAAGTACTATCGGTTAGGACATCTGGCGACGTCAAGTCAGCCGGATTAGACTCACTCGATAACATACCTGTGGTATCATGCTGGATTGGGTTACAATTGCATATTATGCCAAGGTCGTATAACTGTACAGACTTCCCGCGAACTCGGGAAGTCAGAACGTGCTTGGCTTGGCTTAGCTCAGAACGTCTCTGGTCTACTGGGGTTATATGTCTGATACATGAGTAACATGACCTAGGCATCTACGTCGGAGCGCTACCGTCAGAAGTCTGTGGCAGGTGAGTGCTGCACCAGTTTGAGATCCTGATGATAATTTTAGCGATGTACGGCGTTCTCCTGGTGGAACGCCAAGTCACCAATGCGAAGCCGCAAGCAGAATGAGGGCGGCGGTGGGTAACGCGAGAGCAGTATGAGGATGGCAGTGGGTACTGACACACGAGAGCAATATGAGGACTGCAGCGGGTACTGACACGAGAGCAGTATGAGGGCGGCGGTGGGTACTGACGCGAGAGCAGTATGAGGACGGCAGTGGGTACTGACACACGAGAGCAATATGAGGACTGCAGCGGGTACTGACACGAGAGCAGTATGAGGGCGGCAGTGGGTACTGACACGAGAGCAGTATGAGGACTGCAGCGGGTACTGACACGAGAGCAATATGAGGACTGCAGTGGGTACTGACACGAGAGCAGTATGAGGGCGGCAGCAGGTACTGACACGAGAGCAGTATGAGGGCGGCAGTGGGTGCTGACACGAGAGCAGTATGAGGGCGGCGGTGGGTACTGACGCGAGAGCAGTATGAGGACGGCAGTGGGTACTGACACACGAGAGCAATATGAGGACTGCAGCGGGTACTGACACGAGAGCAGTATGAGAGCGGCAGTGGGTACTGACACGAGAGCAGTATGAGGGCGGCAGTGGGTGCTGACACGAGAGCAGTATGAGGGCGGCGGTGGGTACTGACATGAGAGCAGTATGAGGGCTGCGGTGGGTACTGACACGAGAGCAGTATGAGGGCGGCAGTGGGTACTGACACGAGAGCTATATGAGGGCTGCAGTGGGTACTGACACACGAGAGCAGTATGAGGGCGGCAGCAGATACTGACACGAGAGCAGTATGAGGACTGCAGCGGGTGCTGACACGAGAGCAGTATGAGGGCTGCAGTGGGTACTGACACGAGAGCTGTATAAGGGCTGCAGTGGGTACTGACACGAGATCAGTATGAGGGCGGCGGTAGGTACTGACAGGACAGCAATATGACTGCAGTGGGTACTGACATGAGAGCAGTATGAGGACTGCAGCGGGTGCTGACACGAGAGCAGTATGAGGGCTGCAGTGGGTACTGACACGAGAGCTGTATAAGGGCTGCAGTGGGTACTGCCACGAGAGCAGTATGAGGACGGCAGTGGGTACTGACACGACAGCAGTATGAGGGCGGCTGTGGGTACTGACACGTCAGCAGTATGAGGGCGGAAGTGGGTACTGACATGAGAGCAGTATTAGGGCGGCGGTGGGTACTGACACGACAGCAGTATGAGGGCGGCGGTGGGTACCGACACGAGAGCAGTATGAGGGCGGCGGTGGGTACTGACACGACAGCAGTATGAGGGCGGCGGTGGGTACCGACACGACAGCAGTATGAGGGCGGCGGTGGGTACTGACACGAGAGCAGCATGAGGGCGGCAGTGGGTACTGACACGAGAGCAGTATGAGGGCTGCAGTGGGTACTGACACGTCAGCAGTATGAGGGCGGAAGTGGGTACTGACATGAGAGCAGCATGAGGGCGGCAGTGGGTACTGACACGAGAGCAGCATGAGGGAGGCAGTGGGTACTGACACGAGAGCAGTATGAGGGCGGCAGTGGGTACTGACACGAGAGCAGCATGAGGGCGGCAGTGGGTACTGACACGAGAGCAGCATGAGGGCTGCAGTGGGTACTGACACGACAGCAGTATGAGGACGGCGGTGGGTACTGACACGAGAGCAGCATGAGGGCGGCAGTGGGTACTGCCACGAGAGCAGCATGAGGGCTGCAGTGGGTACTGACACGAGAGCAGCATGAGGGCTACAGTGGGTACTGACACGAGAGCAGTATGAGGGCGACGGTGGGTACTGACACGACAGCAGTATGAGGGCGGCTGTGGATACTGACACGACAGCAGTATGAGGGCGGAAGTGGGTACTGACACATCAGCAGTATGAGGGCGGAAGTGGGTACTGACACATCAGCAGTATGAGGGCGGAAGTGGGTACTGACACGAGAGCAGCATGAGGGAGGCAGTGGGTACTGACACGAGAGCAGTATGAGGGCGGCAGTGGGTACTGACACGAGAGCAGCATGAGGGCGGCAGTGGGTACTGACACGAGAGCAGCATGAGGGCTGCAGTGGGTACTGACACGACAGCAGTATGAGGACGGCGGTGGGTACTGACACGAGAGCAGCATGAGGGCGGCAGTGGGTACTGCCACGAGAGCAGCATGAGGGCTGCAGTGGGTACTGACACGAGAGCAGTATGAGGGCGGCAGTGGGTGCTGACACACGAGAGCAGTATGAGGGCGGCGGTGGGTACTGACACATCAGCAGTATGAGGGCGGAAGTGGGTACTGACACGAGAGCAGCATGAGGGCGGCTGTAGTTCCGATGTTGCCCGGGGAGCGTCTCCAGCAGCCGGCAACTCCCGTCCAGAACGCCACGAACACGAAGAAGAAGGCGGCGATGAAGAGCGCTATCATGGAGCGGGCCATGTCTGCCAGAGGGAGCAGTCGGGATCAGAACACGGCAGCTGGCTGACACAGGGCTTTGTGCACTCTGCATAGCCATCTGATGGTCTGGCTGTTCGTGCGTCAAACACCCAATTATTAAGCTACTTCCTTTCAGCAGACACTAATGGGTGATCCATTTTCAGATGGTTGAATGCCTGGGAATGGATTCACGTGATGGCGGTGAATCTAATTATCGGAGAACGACGACAGACATCCAAGGGTGATGCTTATACTACAATGAATTAAATGAGAAATGTATTGTCCATGCCATTACTTCCAGCCGAGGTCCATAGCTCTGAAGCTAAAACTCAAAAACATTGTGAGAGGGCAAGTGCTACCCCTAAAAGCATCGAAAATATACGTGATCTGAGTCGCGCAAGGAAGATTTCCCTAAGGGGGCCAGATAAATGAAATGCGATGAAATGAAAATGCGTTCAGCGTCGAAGCTTCCAGCGCGTGAGAAAGCTTATGGCGAACGAAGCGCGCCGAAAATGTATGGTTTTGCGTGGTCAGAATGTAAAAATTTATCATTTCATATAGTGTATTTTTAGATGCTAAAGTGTGTGTGTAGGGGGGGGGGCATTCGCTGCGCCTCTGCATGACCTTATCGGGTAATAATTTAATCTTTCCCATTTCACGAAACCTTAACCGGAGCTCAATCGCCTTGAAGATCAGTTCGGGAACCGCAAATATTATGTTGCGGATTGGTCAACATATGAGAAGATGAAGATATAGTGCTGAATAAAATGCGTCACTGTCTTCACATTCGTAACATTAGTTGAGCCACGAGGAGATGGTTTTGTTCAAGATCGAGAAACATAAATATATATTTTTTGATGGGGAAGTCTAATGTTCTTACCCGTCACCAGCTCGCTGACTGAGATAGGACAGTAAAATAATGATACATGCAGGTATCGTAGATAGAACAATGAGATCAAACTTCTCACGGATTTTCTGGTATGTTGGCTTTTGGTGATGAATAGCCCACTCCACCTAGGTCACTTCAAGTCATCGTAGGGATTATTGTGCGTGGAAAGAAGAAAACGGCAGTATAATTTATCGAATCATTTAACTGTTAACCACCGCCGTACTTCCTTTTTATTTGCCACTTTCGGTAACACCGGGGATGGGGCGTGAGAACCCCTGGTGATACTGAACTATGCTAGCTAGAGAAGTGAAACAAAAACCAGCGTATTTCCTGCTATGAGGTCTCGCGATTAACGATAATCAGAGACGCAGCCGGAGGCCCGCCCGAGCAACTAAAAATACCTTGGCTCAAACAAGAACTTTGGAGATTTTCAACACGCGATAACAGAAAATGGTCGGCGTGCTTTGCGCGCCGAAAGCGGTCTCTGTTCCTCATATTTCCTATGGTCCGGCACTTTTGCCAAAATCCTGACTGCCTCCCTGACAGCAAGCGTGACTCCGTAGGATCATCGGTTGGCACCAAGAGTGAGGTCGAAGGCGAAATCGCCGGAAAATGTAAACATGGAAAATGGACACAATGGAATCAGCGAAAGGCAAACAACATCATCAGTCAAACAGTGAAATTGAAGTAGCATCATCAGTCAAACAGTGAAAGCAAGCGAAATCAGTCAGAATTGCATTCCACATGGTCAGATACAACTGCGATACAACTACAACTATTCAGTACCACGATCAACATTTGTCCATTGTAATAGCGGGTTAATGAGGGGCGTCAGTCACATAAAACTTGATACCTGATAGGAAGCGGAAGAGCCATTCCGATCGAACAATCAATTCACAAATAGTTATTGCAAATTTAATCAAAATCGGTCACCGCGATTAAGCGTTAGGCTCCGAATATCATGACCCCCATTCCTCGTGTGACAGCAACGGTTAATAATATAGCCTTCCAGGGTAATAATCAACTTTAAAAGTTGCCTTGACCACTCTACTTTCCTTCGGATGCTCCCATACTCGTGACAGAGGAGGACAAATGCAGTAAACATACTGAATGGCTAGGGACATATCAAGTCAGGGACACAACTGGAGCCAATATGTTGCCGGATTTTGTTACTAATATGGTACTGAATAATGGTAACGGCGTAACTGGCATGACACCGAATAATGGCAACTGCGTTACTAGCGTGGCACATACATAATGACAACGGTGTCACTGGCGTAGCACCGAATAATGGCAATAGTGTCACGCCAGTGACACCATTGATAAAACCCTCCCGCCTCCTCGGTAGAAAATGAAAGTGCGATCTTGACCTCCGACCTGATGCTGATGAGCTAAGCGGTCGGGGTGGGTCACGAATGGTGCACAACAGAGCTCGCCAGTCTGTCTGGCAGCTGGCTGGGCGGCATGGCTGACCGCTCCATCAACAGGCACCTAATCAGTGTCAGGCGTGCGTGCTGTTGAATAGCCAACTGTCTCGAGCGAGGCGAGGAAGGGCCATTGTGCAAGACAGCGTAAAATTTGCTTCGCCAAGCACCAAAATATGATTGTGATCCGCGAACATAACTGCCGCACACTCTGTCAGTATCATCTGATGGCGGTCAATATTAATATATAGGTAACTACAGACCGCTCACGGCACCAAACAAAGGCCTTTGACGAATCTGAGCACAACCGTGGTCTGAAATATCCTGTTGTTAGTGGTAAATAACGCACCAATGAAAGCAACTTCTCATTCTTCCTCTAAATATCAAAGACGATTTTCTGCTTCCACACCTCAAGTCTCAATCCGTACAAACGATGCATGATTGCAAAATCATTGCACCAAGAGAAAGAATCATGAAGTTATGTATTTGAAGCTTGCATGATCAAGTAGCACCAACTGCACTATATATTAAGAAATGAATCATTCTCTCTGGTTTTATCGGTAGTTATTGGTTCTTACGACACGCCGACCGTTGATTTATGCATAGCGTCGTCAACATATCACATCGATTGGTTGCGGGCGAAGAGCAGCAAGAGGTGAGACTCGAACCCACAATCTTTCGATTGTGAGATGGGCAACCTAGCCCAAGACTACTCGTCCCCTCACTGGTTTTACCAACTTTGCCCACACTTTCACTGCATCCCGAACAGTAGCTTTAAACTGTCAACATTCCTGGCTTAAGATGCATCTCGGTGACCTACGTACGGTCGGATAGCATTCCCACGAAAATGTGGTTATCTGTTATTGCTGCAGTCACGGGAACACAATCAAAGCACGTAACCAAGTCATGCGCTTCTGTGGGCTCGCGCGGCAGTCATGCGCTACACTCCGCCATGTGGCAAAGCAATGTGCCCCACTCGTAGTCACGTGGCAGAGCCATGTGCCCCACTCATAGTCACACAACAGATCCATGCACTCCATATATACTCACGCAGTCGAGCCATGCGCTCAACAGAGAAAGCCTTAGTGAGGTTCTCTTCATCCGGAATGTAGTAGTCGATGTTTTCGCAGTAGGTTTCCACAGGACTGAGATAGAGTTCAACTGGAATAGAAAGGGGAACGTGATGAGTGGTGCTGCGGGCTCACCGCGTTTATCGTTGGAACCGTTCATTCCAACAGCTGCTTACGACACACCATGAGCAGTAATACACTTCAAAGTTCACTGCGCGATGTAGTTCATTCTGAGAACGATGTAGAACTAGAGAGATACGGTGTCTTGTTCAATGCCAGATTGCTACACCTCCACGCTCCTGTCCATGTTCTTGTTGGGACATGTTACGCCTTCGCATTCCGCACCAAACTTCGAATAGGTGGCGGTGGAATTGCCACTTATCTCTCGATGCACGCCTGGCGTGTGCATACTGTTACGTTGATGATGGTATGGACGGCCGAGCAGCACTAAGTGGGTAAATTTGTTCAGCCATATCACGTATGTCGGATGAAGTGAGGAGACACCCGGCAGTTGTAGTTGTGATGCATGACGCTCTAGTTAAGGTGGCACTGGTGGATCTAGCGTTAGGGCATGTGATCTAGTTCATATGGCGCTGTTGTGGCGCTAGTTGATGCGGCGTTGGTGGATGTGGCGCTGGTTGCTGTAACACTGGTGGATGTGGCGCTGGTTGATGTGGCACTGGTGGATGTGGCGCTGGTTGATATGATGCTGGCTGACGTGGCACTGGTGACGATGAATTGGAGTTTCCGGGTGCGTCGACTACCAGGGTGATTTTGCACCCAGAGCTGGATTAAAACAATCTACGATGCTACTATAATAGCTTGTTCACGGTTGACGGTACATTACCTCAAAGCGTGCTTGTCGAAGTAAGGTAAAATATGCCCAGACGTCACGACTTCGGAGTCGTTCCCTATTAACGTTTCAGCAGTCCTCAAATATGGCGTCGCAAAGGTTCCAACAGTACATAACCCACTAAAACATAATACAGAGTAAGTGGATTAGAACGGCGCAGGCATAAAGGCCGGTCATTACCGATCGGCATGTAGCTGTGTGTCGCGAAAGTGTGACCTATCTTCAATCGGGAGAGCATTTCTTCCTCCAGTCTTTGGGTTCGGTGTGAGGATCACCACTGTCCAAGTTTCGGCTTTAAACCCCTCAGCTTACTACACTTCGAGTTCCAGCCTTGTTGCCATTCTAACCGTTTACTTGACAACATAGTAGGATTTAGGTCTCTTGGAGGGAGCCGTAGACGAATATCACAGCCATTGCTAATATCGTGTTTGGCAGTTCTGTCAACAGCTTCACTTATAGTGAGTCCGACATGACTGGGAATCCAGCAGAACACGATATTTCTGACGATGTCATGCAGGGATTTAACGACTCTGATAATCCCCCGGACAAACTTATTATCCTGGTTGAAGGCTTTCAATGCCAGGAGACTGCTCAGGGTGCCTATGAAAACTACGCGCTCTGTGGACCTGTCTTCCTGTTTAGAAAAGAAGGCTTGTAGAATGGTATGCAATTCGGCAGTAAAATCAATGCGTGCATCGGTAAACAAATATACAGAACACATTGTCGATTGACGCAAGGACATCCCAAACCAGAAACTGACTTTGAACCGTCTGTATAAATCCGCGAGAAGTCGTGATATTAAAGTTTTTTTATAATGTCAATGTGCTGAGTTCCTCTGGGATTAGTATGTCCTTGCTTTGAACAGGACAGTCATGTCAATGGACAATTTTCATGTCGGGACAGATCATATTTTTCAAGTTACGCTAGTGCTGTTTAATTTTAAAGACAATGGTGACATTCCTTAACACGCGCCCCGGAGGGCCTTTTCTACGCGCACTGGAGGGGCGGATACCGCCCCCCTAAGATTTCGGCTCCTATAAAAGCTGGAGCAACGAAATGCGCGGGGTGCATGGGCACGGCAGTGAACTCTATTTTGTGCAAATTTCATGACATTAGGTCAATATCTTCCAGGTCAAATGAGGTCAAAATATCAAAATTATCTGGTTTTGCGTGGCTTGGCTTGTTGTTATAGTTCACTGTGACTGTGGTTGAATGCTTCGTGGCTCCTGCCGCCACTACCGTGGCCCCTGCCGCCACTGCCGTGGCTCCTGCCACCACTGCCGTGGCTCCTGCCGCCACTGTCGTGGCTCCTGCCGCCACTACCGTGGCTCCTGCCGCCACTACCGTGGCTCCTGCCGCCACTTCTATACCTCCTGCCGCCACTACCGTGGCTCCTGCCGCCACTACCGTGGCTCCTGCCGCCACTACCGTGGCTCCTGCCGCCACTACCGTGGCTCCTGCCGCCACTACCGTGGCTCCTGCCGCCACTGCCGTGGCTCCTGCCACCACTACCGTGGCTCCTGCCGCCACTACCGTGGCTCCTGCCGCCACTACCGTGGCTCCTGCCGCCACTACCGTGGCTCCTGCCGCCACTACCGTGGCTCCTGCCGCCACTACCGTGGCTCCTGCCGCCACTACCGTGGCTCCTGCCGCCACTACCGTGGCTCCTGCCGCCACTACCGTGGCTCCTGCCGCCACTACCGTGGCTCCTGCCGCCACTACCGTGGCTCCTGCCGCCACTTCTATACCTCCTGCCGCCACTACCGTGGCTCCTGCCGCCACTACCGTGGCTCCTGCCGCCACTACCGTGGCTCCCGCCGCCGCTGCCGTAGCTCCTGCCACCTTTGCCACAGCTCCCGCCGGCCTTGCCGTGGCTCCCGCCACCTCCGCCACGGCTCCCGCCACTACCGCCGGCCGGGACCGTTCGCTGACCGATATCCGACCGGCTCGCAGCGCTGACCGCCCCTCGTGGTGACGTCACAGCCGAGGTATGCCGACGCGGCCGAGCGTCGCGGCTGGGCCGGGCCGGGCCGGAGAGCCCGCTGCTGACACGACGCGTCCCGGCCCCGTATAACGGCGTCCTCAGTGTCACCGACACACAGCCAGTACACCGTTGAGCGTTCCAGTCGGATGACCAGAGGCGGATGCCATCACCACGAGAGGTGTGCGCACGTCCACGCGACGGTATACGACAAAAGTCAACAAAAGAACTAAACTCCAATACATGCACTCGACGAGTAAAACAGCCGCCCCGCCGCACCACCTGTCTGCCTGCACACCTCACGGCGGCGCCGACCTAGGTACTCCCTAACGACCGCCACTGGTGTTTGTCCGCTGTGACGGGGGATGGTGGAGCCGGCCTAGGTACTCCCCAACGGTCGCCACTGGTGTTTGTCCGCCGTGACGGGGGATGGTAGAGCCGGCCTAAATACTCAACAACGGCCGCCACTGGTGTTTGTCCGCCGTGTATAAAGGCTGATGGAGTCGGCCTGGGTACTCCCTGAGTCAGTCAGGAAGGCCTAGAATATGATCGCGTCATAGCCTCGCTTCCATCAAGAGCTCGGCAACGTCTAGTGGTTTAGTCCAGAGGTCCCGTAGAGTAGTGATAGAGCGGTTGTTTCGAAGAGGGCAGATGAAGAGCAGATGGGATATATTTCCTTCGCTGCCGATGCACATCCTGCATGTGGAGGAAGGAAGGGCATCAATTTTGCAAAGGTAGTCCTCCAGACCAATGTGTCATCCGCTCCCATCACAGACAGGACAGGGGTAATTGCTCCGGGATCCGGGATTTGACTCAACATCTCCAGCAAGTAGAAGGGAACAGGGAGCTGAGACCTTGGAACTCCCCAGCGAAAAAAAAAACGAACTCCATTTGGAAGCGGCACGAAGACCGAGTAAATTGTGAAGCTTCTTTGCAGATCTGGTAGATCTGGCCCCTCCACCGCGTGCAGGTAAAGTTCTCGTTGAGAGGGGAATTAGGTACGGCAATTAAGTACTCTCTAACGCCCGCCACTGGTGTTTGTCCGCCGTGTATGGAGCTGATAGAGCCGACCCAGGTACTCCCTAACGACCGCCGCTGGTGTTTGTCCGCCGCGTACCACTGGTGTTTGTCGGCTGGTGGAGCCGGCCTAGGTATTCGCTAACAACCGCCTCTGGTATGGGGCTGATGGAGTCGATGGCATGCCCGCAGCAGTCTTCCCGACGCACAACAGCGGCGACCCAGTTCCAAGGCGAACGGCGACACGGCCGGATGCGATTGTCGCCAACCGGAACGATCGCCACGGAGAGCGATGCGTGCGTCTACCCGATGGCCCGCCCACGCTTCGCTCAATCCCACGCCAATCTTAGTTACTCCGTCTGGATGCTTCCATGTGCACCATGATTGTGAGTGTTTATATGCTAGCTCCACTAACCAGTCAACAGATTTGCTGAAAGCACACCCCGGGGCGCTGTTCTATTAAATGGCGGCATACATGGCATCCAGGTTCACCAACTCTTCATTTCGGACGTCCGTGGATCGCCTGTTACCCAGGTGAATACAGAAGTGATTGAGCTTGCTGCTCATCAGCTTTTCGCAGCTGACTGAGTTGTTCGCCGTGCGCTTGTGCAGAACTCCTAGTCCTAGTCGGAGCACATTGATAGACTGAAAGAGACTAGTGGCCGAGTCCGCGGCACTATAATGTGCGGCGCCACCAGCTGAGCCGCTGTTAGCGAGTGACCGACTGACCGGTCGGCTTACACGACACGGCGGGCGTCCCAGTATCCACTAGGTGTCCGTGGCGAGGCCAGCAGTGCGCGCCAACAGTCGACGGATCGGTCATTCGGCCGGCCAGAGACACTGACCGCGCTGCGCACCATCTGCCGCCGGTATCAGCTGACTGCCAGTCAGCTGATGCCGGCGCTGGGTGGCGACGGCTGAGGCCGGCACCGCGCCGTCCCGTTTAACGCGTTCAGGGCCACATGTCTGACTTCCAGGAGAAGGTGAGGCTTCGGTCTGACCGACTGTCGGATGTGCCCCTCGGGCCTGAGCTCTGAGGTATATCCAGTCATTCTGGTTCCCGAGACAGCTGTATATTGTCTCCGAAACAAGTTCTGAATTTCAGCCCGGTATTCGAGAAACATGCTGGATTTCTCTCCTTCCTCAAACAATTTCGTGTCGGCCGCGATCACGCAGCCGTTTTCACGTCACCCATGCTTTCAATTATCGCTCAGTACTGAGGACAGAATATTCGGATAATTCCCTGCTTGTAGCCCCCCAAAAGCATCCGGGCTCAGGTCAGCGTCGACACCAGTCGAAATGCTTCAGATACTTCAGCCCAGATCCTGGTTGAACTTGGGAGGAGTTCGATAGAGGCCCATAGATCCAAAACGAGAAGTCTGGTGTAAACAATCCACATACAGGTCTATGTGAGCCCATAAACGCGAACTATGATCTCATGCCAACTTTAGAGAACGTCACGTCTGGGGTGAGCTGGAGGGGCAACCTCCTCTAAAGATGACATAGCGTGAAGCAAAATAAAATAATTATGGAATCTGCTTAGCACTTGGTTACGCACCTTTCATCCAGGTAACATGGGTTGCAACTATCCTTATTCAGGCATCGCTGGAAATTGAAGGTGTTCCTAATTGAATATCTTTATTTTTGTCGGAATCAAACACTTTATTCCTGGCATAAGATTACTGTCCTCTTCGAAAATGACTGAAGTACATGATCAATGCTTTTAAGGTGTTTTGGTGATATAATCAAGGATGGAACTTTTCATACTAATAAGGATGATGCATACCCACATTCTGTCCAACTTGAACCCGATTACATTATCGCTCTTTTATAATTAAATCCGTATGGGGGGGGGTTAGAGTCTGACCCCCGTCCTCCCCTGAGATCTCGAAATCTATTGGGATTATTTCAAAACTGGTTGGTTCAAGGGAGTTCTATTGCTCTCACCTGCATCTTTAGAATGTCTAAATTTGACAACGTTCCCAGTGTTGAAATTAGGGGGAAGAAAGGGGGAAATACATCCAGACATTTGGGCCATTAAATGAGACCTTTGGGATTGATTTTACACCGGAAAAATTGTGCATAACTTTATATGAATAATTTGTACTAGTCCAAAGCACAACTTGATGTCCATACATGCATATGTAAAGCAGCCGATCGTGGCTACGCCTCCGGCGGAAAAATGTAAGGGGGTGGGTTACACTCGAGCGTCGTGGAGGGTCGTGTTTTTTCAGTCAGCCAGTCAGAGGGGAGCCGCATCTTTTAGGATGAGGAGGGGCACAAGACCCTGCCTCCTCTCCTTGGATCAGTCTCTACATTGGTCTGCTGGTGACTGCACTAAAAACAAATACCAATGCCAACTTCAGGCGACAATGATTGATGCATAGTCAGCGACCTGGACACCTGGGGCAACGGATCAAGGGCGCGAGTACATCGAGGAGTGCCCACTCCTCAACTGTGGACGAGCTTTTCGTTGACCATATTAGTATTGGGTGAAATAAATCGACTTAAAAATATATCCACTCTCAACGTTGAACATCCAGACAAGCAATGTCCCGTCGGACCAGCCGCTGATGTGTAATGTCAATGTCAATATGATTTGTCTTGACGCCAATGTGTCAAGGACGATGGGCAGAGTCTATTGGGTTTGCGCAAAGCGTCCAGTGAACGCAGCAGCCTATCCCCTAACGGTTCCACCATGTGGCAGTGCCTAATAAATGACTTGGATAGCCTGATGATAGTTGGGCAAGCTTGGGTGGCCTGCTGAGTGTCAGTGCGAGCCTGAATGATCTACAAGGGACCACGGCGAGCCTGAATGAACTGACGAGTCTCACCGCCACCCTGGACAGCTTACAGACTGGACAATTGAGCAGCGGGCGACATGGTCCGGCGGAAGCAGCAATATTTTCCGTCACATGTCGCAAGCCGGCGGTTGCACTGCTGTGAAGTGACGGCAGCCATGCGAACTCATGCGTGACGATCCGGTCACAGCGCCCACGAAGGCCACCAGCGGCTGCGGTGTCTGACTGCAGCGTCTGGCTGCGGGGTCTGCTGCAGTGTCTGCTGCAGTGTCTGACTATAGTGTCTGACTGCAGTATCTGGCTGCAGTGTCTCACTGCAGTGTTTGACTGCAGTATTTGACTGCAGTGTCTGATTGCAGTGTCTGACTGCAGTATCTAGTTGCAGTGTCTGACTGCGGTATCTGACTGTAGTGTCTGACTGTAGTGTCTGACTGTAGTGTCTGACTGTAGTGTCTGGCTGCAATGTGTGACTGCAGTGTCTGGCTGCAGTATCTGGCTGCAGTATCTGGCTGCAGTGTCTGACTGCAGTGTCTGGCTGCAGTGTCTGGCTGCAGTATCTGGCTGCAGTGTCTGACTGCAGTGTCTGGCTACAATGTTTGGTTGCGGTATCTGGCTGCAGTATCTGGCTGCAATGTCTGATCGTAGTGTCTGACTGCAGTGTCTGACTGCAGTGTCTGATCACCATCTACCGATGACACCACCTGTCGCAAGCGGGCCCCTCAGCTTGCAAACAGATATGACAGGTATGGATAGCCAGATGAGGACCAACGATTAGCAATGCCTGTGAGCGATTGCCAAGGGTCGTCCCAGCCCGTCGACACCGACGCGAGCCGGAGCATTCACATGAGGACCGCTGACCGGCTCTAGTTGGGCGGGCCAGCTTCTTCACCAGCCGCCTCGTCACACGGCACTGCCGGGGGCGAGCCTCTCAGCGCCGTCGGTGGGCACACCACGGGACGCGGCGAAGCGTGACACCACCAGTCACAGCCGCCTCAGCCTACGCGCCGCCGGCAGCGGCAAGACTGAAGGAAATCGTTCTCATCCGGTTCGGTCAGTGCTCCTGGTATCCTTGCTGCTGTTGTTTATTGGTTGGTTCACGACACACTTTATGCACATTCACGGCTAATGGCGCCGCCCACACCGTTTCGCCGGTGGGCCGGGGGATTGGGAAATGTCCTGAGTGGCGCTAGAGTCGAACCCGGGACCTTTGGTACCCATAGCCCGACACCTTAACCACTCGGCCATCCCCGCCCCCTGGTATCCTTGTGTACATTGAGCGGGGTTTAGGAGCAACGGTATCAGCAGATTAAATATGCAGGCCACAAAATCTGCTTCTACTTCTCTTTGCTGCTGTCTCGTGTTATTCCAGGTATACCAAATTCCCCGTAACTCGGTCTTCCCCGTAACTGTATCTTCCTTGTAATTCATTCATCTTTGACAAGTGCTTATCATTGGCTCTGGGACTTCTGCATCAGCCACGTCAAGGATGCCGCTTCACGTTCTTCTCCACGTCGGCTAGCGTCTTTGCTCTCTGTGCTGCAACAACGGGAGGATGTGTGTCCATCAACTTCTTGTGCCGATGCATTCGCTCTGACTGATCTCCACTCTACACTCGTACCACTCAGGTAAGTACTCACGTGACAATGCCTACTGAAGGTGATGCAATGGTCCACTGTTGCCTGCAGTAAAACGCGATGAGGAAAACAAATAATGGAACAGCTGATTAGGCTATTGGGTCAATTGTTTGCCTTTTTACGAATCGTAGTGACGGGTCCCCGAAAGTTAATGGGGCATGCAATCGGCAGACAATGGAGAAGATCGGTGATTATTGGTGGCTCGCTGGGCGGGGCGAAATGCAGCTTGATTCATCAGGCACAAGTATGTAGTGTTGCACCACTTCATCAGTATGCATAGAAGTCCGGGTAACCGTATCAGTTATGATGCGTGAAGGGGTTATTATTACGAGAATCCAGTTGGAGGTGCAGCCTACACCACATTACGATGCCGTGGCACTGCATCCTTCACTTTCTATAATCTTAAGGACTATTGCAACGTCCGTGCTGACAGTCTTGATAACGAGACATACCTTTCTCGCTTCTTTTCCTCCTGCCTCGTCAGTTCTTCACCTCTCCTGCTCTATTGCCCTGAGACCACGATCTCACACATTCTACTCTCTCTGCAGACTGAATCGCAGGGTGTGTCTGATGCCCAAGGCTTGCTACCGACAGCGGGGCGGGGAGTGAGCCGCGGCCAGTGGCGATGCAGGCCCTGGAATGTCGGCCGGGCCGGCCGCCGCCGGCGGCGCCGTCTCTCCAGGACTTTCTCTGACCTGTCCACGGCAGTATTTGCAGTTGGTCCCGACGCCGACGGGCTCACAGCGCATGCCATGCGCACCCCCCCCCCACCCCAAATCCGTACCACCCTCTACGTCTCCTCCGTACACTTCATACTTCATCGATCACGGGCAGTTTCGTACCGCCAAACCCGACAGCTTCGTGCCACCGAATCCAGAGAGCTCCATCCAATCAACCATGGACAGTTTCATACCACCAACCGTATTAATTCCATGGCATCAATCCTATACAGTTTTGTACCACCAATCCCGCACAGTTTCATACCACCAAACTCGAACAGTTTCGTATCACCAATCCAGGGCAGTTTCGTCCCATTGACCCTGGGCGGTCTCTTACCATGGACCCTGGACAGACTTGTGCGCACGTATGGGCACGTATGCCCTCATCATGCCCTCACAACCGGGTGCAGGCGCTGGGTGATGGGTGCTTGAAGTACAGCACCCCGACCAAAGGTGCTCTACTACAGTGTAAAATAATTGACAATGTGGCCTGGAAGTTCACAGTTAATAGAATTGTGCTATTTCATCCTTGTCTTAGGTTTTTACCATTTTGCCACATGATGTGTGGGCAGTCATCATCACACAAATGCTAAATAATGTAAAATGCATGTGACTGAAGTGAAAGGTATTCTGATTTTTTAATCCTTAAGTGGAGATCCTTTATTTTCTTCCAATCTATCACTATTCCCAAGCAACTTCTTTCTTCACCCACACAGTTAATGGTGAAGTAATTTTAGGACACTGCTCTACTAGGTTCTGCACGCCAGATGCTAGACAGTTCCGAACCACCGACATCAGTGGCAGTATCGTACCACCGACATCAGTGGCAGTATCGTACCACCGACATCAATGGCAGTATCGCACCACCGACATCAGTGGCAGTGTCGTACCACCGACATCAGTGGCAGTATCGCACCACCGACATCAGTGGCAGTATCGTACCACCGACACCATTGGCATTATCGCACCACCGACATCAGTGGCAGTATTGTACCACCGACATCAGTGGCAGTATCGTACCACCGACATCAGTGGCAGTATCGTACCACCGACATCAGTGGCAGTATCGCACCACCGACATCAGTGGCAGTATCGTACCACCGACATCAGTGGCAGTATCGTACCACCGACATCAGTGGCAGTATCGTACCACCGACATCAGTGGCAGTATCGTACCACCGACATCAATGGCAGTATCGCACCACCGACATCAGTGGCAGTGTCGTACCACCGACATCAGTGGCAGTATCGCACCACCGACATCAGTGGCAGTATCGTACCACCGACACCATTGGCAGTATCGCACCACCGACATCAGTGGCAGTATTGTACCACCGACATCAGTGGCAGTATCGTACCACCGACATCAGTGGCAGTATCGTACCACCGACATCAGTGGCAGTATCGCACCACCGACATCAGTGGCAGTATCGTACCACCGACATCAGTGGCAGTATCGTACCACCGACATCAGTGGCAGTATCGTACCACCGAGTCGAAGCATGTCCGGGGTCGATAATACGAAACTGTCCGGGCTCTCTGGTACGGAACTGTTCAGGATCGATGATGTGGAAATGCTTGTGTTTTATGCTTGTGTTGGAAATGTATCATCGACTCTGGACAGTTCCGTACCATCGACCTTGAACGGTTTCGTACTACCGAACTTGGACAGTTCCATATCGCCAACTCTGAACAGCTCCATTTCGCCGACTCCGAGTTCCCATTTCGCCGACTCCGGACAGTTCCATATCGCCGACTCTGGACAGTTCCATATCGCCGACTCTGAACAGTTCCGTATCGTCGACTCTGGACAGTTCCACAGTTCCGTATCGCCGACTCTGAACAGTTCCATATCGCCGACTCTGGACAGTTCCATATCGCCGACTCTGGACAGTTCCATATCGCCGACTCTGGACAGTTCCATATCGTCGACTCTGGACAGTTCCACAGTTCCGTATCGCCGACTCTGAACAGTTCCATATTGCCGACTCTGAACAGTTCCATATCGCTGACTCTGGACAGTTCCATATCGCCGACTCTAGACAGTGCCGTACCACCAAGCACAGAACGCGACATTACGGTGGAAGCATGCGACTGCCTGGCTGTTCACGTTCCATGCTGTCCACGCCACAGCTCGACATTTCCCGTAAATACAACATACGACTTCACAGACAAATACGGGTCAAATGCCTTGGTGTTAAGTCCAAAGCAGCGTGTGCAGATTGTGCTAAGCTTCAGTGTTATTGTTTCACGAGTGTGCCCAGATCGATTATTTGTCTTTTAGCCATACATTTTTACAAGTCAACACTTCAAACGGGGCTGCACTCCGGTCGACCCCAGCTTGCGAGTGAGTCTCACCTCCTTTGGGCTTCGTCTCGGGATAGCAGACCCTGAAGAGGCCTTGTGTGCGTGACCGGAACAGTCCGGACGACTCGAACCTTTCCTGGTCGACGGCAGACAGCGTGCCCATGCCGCTGGCCATGTCCTCCTGCAACGGCGCCGGGATTATGTCAGTCCTCGCACGGGGAGCGAATCCACGTCTTTTCACAGCCTCCGAGGAAAAACAGATCCCCGCATCATTACCAGACTGGACGGGCAGCCACCAATCATCCATGCACCAGGAAGTGATTCATCAAGCAACATAAATGTAGCAGGTGACATGCTAAGCAGCTGGCAGTGGTGATGGTGGTGGATTTGTGTCTCGGGGTGAGTCGGCTGCATAAGTAGCTGGCGGCATAGGAGTGTGCAATGATGGTGCCGCAGAAAAGCTAGGTGAAATCGCAAAACTGTCCTTCAGTACTGTAAATAACGGACTGAGACTGATTATCGTGCCCGCAACTGTGGAGCAAGAGCGTGCAACTCATGCCTGAAACTGGTAAAATGTCGTCGGCCATGGAAGCGCACGGGAGCTAAGTGAACAGTCAGCGACATGCTAATTTCTGACTAAGTAAGCCTACAGCGGCCATACTAACACTGTCGGTCATCCAGAGGCCAGCATCAGCAGTACTTGCTCACACAGTCACAGGGGCTGCTGCGCGGCCATTCACAGACAAAAATACGCAAGGATTCCTATCCGAGGCGAGGGATCAGAAGGGCATGGGGAAATTCTACCACTCCCCCTCTTCCTAAAACTGCGCCTTGAGCATCACCCTGATGCACGCTGTATGAATCGAATCGACTTGATAAATCAGCTGACAATGTTTTCGACGTTCTTGCGGGTTTGCCGCCTACACCGTGCCAGGCTTGTCCGCAACACCAGCTTATGTTGACCACGTTGTAAAAATGCGGCGGCGGCGCGATATTTCGGCGGTCAGCTGTACGCGTGAATATGGCAATGGATTGGCTGCTGTCAGCTGATTGAGTTGGGGAAACCACCTTCTGTAGGGTGGCGGCCACTGGCGTCGCATGCTGGCTGAATGTGTACAATGCCACCGCTGCACCATTCAACACAGCTCTGCTGAATTAAGCCGTTTATTGTAAGGGCACGATGTGCTCGTTATCTACAGGTGCAGCGCCGAAACGTCCACAGCGCCCATGTTACCGTCACATTACACACAAAATGATAGTCTGCTGCAAGCTGTAACAGCGACAAGCAGGTGCAGTTTCCAACGAGTGCATAGGCGCATCCAAGCAGTTTCTAAGGGAGTTGGAACCTCACATACTTAACGTTAACCGAATGGGACTAATTTTAGGTCAAGCTGCTGGGAACTATTCTTGTGTTTCAATATATTTCAATTGAAATGCCTCAAATGTTAATGTAATATAAAATATGTAAACGTACTTCAAAAGAAATGCACTGTGAGGGGATCAAGAAACATTGCAACACGAAATGTTTTAAATCTCCTCACCGTATATATCTCCAATATCTCCCGCTTGCGAATGATCAATGCAGTCAGTGCCATGAATACCGATCAGCCATACCCATCAGCTACTCCATGGAATTTCCTAAGACAGACTCCCGCGTCCCAACCTTAAGTCTGACTCAGATTGGGTTTGCACGACCTGACATTGTAAAGCATTTTGTTCTTCGAATCTGGTGTTTGTTGTGAGCCACTTACAGAACAAGCATACGTTTCTTTATGCATAATAACTACCCTAGTTTGTTGGAAATGACAGGAGCTGGAAGCATGTGCTCCTGCACTGGGCAGCAGCTAAGTAAGTGGAAGACACCCACCTTTGGTAAAACCAGCAATCCAAAACTCATGGATGCCTTCCACAAGCACTCAACTGAAGCAGGCGTCTCCGAACATGCCCTTTGCTCATATTGCCGTGAGGCTAAAATAGGAATCAGAGCCGTGATAAAAGCTGGAGCCAACACAATGCTTCGCCTCTTACCCGCTGGTCTTAGTTTCATGCCCAAGTGTCTTGAATATCAATGAAAAGCAGTTGGTATTTATCTTTGTTTGTGATTTGTTTCCTTCGCACAGATAATGGGAGCCATGGAAGCTCCCGTCGTCCAGCGTTTGGACCTATACGTTCCCGCCACTGTGGATGCTCCTGTGTGCTTCTACGGCGGCTTTTCCGTGTCCGGCGGTGGTCGGCCGAGGTCTGGGATGGGCCAGTCCCAGTGGGAGCGTCACAGTCGGTGTCGCAGTCCAGTCGTGCCGTCTACAGAGCGCCGCGTCACGAGCACATGACGTGACCGGCCGGCGGCGGGAGTGTGCAGATGTGGGTCAGCGCGCCGGCAGCCGGCCCGGCGGCGTGTCCGGCCCGGCGGCGTGTCCGGCCCGGCGGCGTGTCCGTGCCGCGGCGTGTCCGGCCCGGCGGCGTGTCCCGGCGGCGTGTCCGTGCCGCGGCGGGTCCAGCCCGGCGGCGTGTCCGGCCCGGCGGCGTGTCCGGCCCGGCGGCGTGTCCGTGCCCGGCGGCGTGTCCGGCCCGGCGGCGTGTCCGTGCCGCGGCGTGTCCGTGCCCGGCGGCGTGTCCGTGCCGCGGCGTGTCCGGCCCGGCGGCGTGTCCGTGCCGCGGCGTGTCCGGCCTGGCGGCGTGTCCGTGCCGCGGCGTGTCCGGCCCGGCGGCGTGTCCGGCCGGCGGCGTGTCCGGCCCGGCGGCGTGTCCGTGCCGGCGGCGTGTCCGGCCCGGCGGCGTGTCCGTGCCGCGGCGTGTCCGGCCCGGCGACGTGTCCGGCCCGGCGGCGTGTCCGTGCCGCGGCGTGTCCGGCCCGGCGGCGTGTCCGTGCCGCGGCGTGTCCGGCCCGGGGCGTGTGTGGCGGCGTGTCCGGCCCGGGGGCGTGTCCGTGCCGCGGGGCGTGTCCGTGCCGCGGCGTGTCCGGTCTGGCGGCGTGTCCGTGCCGGCGGCGTGTCCGGCCTGGGGTGTGTCCGGCCGGCGGCGTGTCCGTCGGGTGTCCGGTCCGGCGGCGTGTCCGCGGCGGCGTGTCCGTGCAGTGGCGTGTCCGTGCCGGCGGCGTGTCCGGCCCGGCGGCGTGTCCGTGCCGTGGCGTGTCCGTGCCGCGGCGTGTCCGCCCCGGCGGCGTGTCCGTGCCGCGGCGTGTCCGTGCCGCGGCGTGTCCGGTCCGGCGGCGTGTCCAGCCCGGCGACGTGTCCGTGCAGTGGCGTGTCCGTGCCGCGGCGTGTCCGGCCCGGCGGCGTGTCCGTGCCGCGGCGTGTCCGTGCCGCGGCGTGTCCGGTCCGGCGGCGTGTCCGGCCCGGCGGCGTGTCCGGCCCGGCGGCGTGTCCGTGCCGCGGCGTGTCTGTGCAGCGGCGTGTCCGGTCTGGCGGCGTGTCCGGCCCGGCGGCGTGTCCGTGCCGCGGCGTGTCCGGTCCGGCGGCGTGTCCGTGCCGCGGCGTGTCCGGCCCGGCGGCGTGTCCGGCCCGGCGGCGTGTCCGGCCCGGCGGCGTGTCCGGCCCGGCGGCGTGTCCGGCCCGGCGGCGTGTCCGGCCCGGCGGCGTGTCCGGGCCGCGGCGGGTCCGGCCCGGCGGCGTGTCCGTGTCGCGGCGTGTCCGGCCCGGGGGCGTGTCCGGCCCGGACGTGGCTCCACTGCTGCGCCGCTGCACCTGTGGCGCCGGGCGCAGGTACCGGCGCCACGTCTCGCCGCCGGCTGGGTCACCGCCGCCCAGCGTGTTTTCCGCTGGTGACGACACCCTGTCATTGGTGCGGGGATAGCAGGAGTTCAGTGATGCATGGAAGGGTCGGGTTGATGGCGACTGTCACGATGGTCAACCCACCGCCCTGCGTCTAATTGACAGGGTGGAGGGGTGATGGTGAGGATGGTCAACCCACCGCCCTGTGTCCAATTGACAGGGTGGAGGGGTGACGGTGAGGATGGTCAACCCACCGCCCTGTGTCCAATTGACAGGATGGAGGGGTGACGGTGAGGATGGTCAACCCACCGCCCTGCGTCCAATTGACAGGGTGGAGGGGTGATGGTGAGGATGGTCAACCCACCGCCCTGTGTCCAATTGACAGGGTGGAGGGGTGACGGTGAGGATGGTCAACCCACCGCCCTGTGTCCAATTGACAGGGTGGAGGGTGATGATGAGGATGGTCAACCCACCGCCCTATGTTCACTTGGCAGAGTATGGGGGAGTCAGGATTACCAACCCAGCTCTCCGCGCCCATTTGTAGAGTGTGGGGAAGTCGTTCAGGATGATCAACACACCGTTCCCCGCCCACTTGGCAGGGTGGGGGCCAGGATTACTAACCCACCGCCCCGTGTCCACTTGACAGAGTGGGGGGGGTCAGGATGGCCAACCCACCGTCCCGTGTCCACTTGGCAGGGTGGAGGGGTGAAGGTCAGGATGATCAACCCAGCGCACCCCACCAACTTGGCATAGGAATGTCTTGCCACACTAATCACACGATGTGGGGATGGCAAGACGTCAAATTTCCCGAACCCCCATCTCGTATCACCCTCCTACACCAGTTATCGGAGCACTATACAAATCGCAGTGGAGACTGCGACAATAACACCGGAGAGTGTGACAATAACACCAGAGACTGCAACGGAGAATATGCACCAACCGGAGTTAGCGGCCGGTGACTTCAGCAGTTTGCTCGCTTTCCGGTCGGGGAAAGCGCACGGACAGCTGGAGGTGATCTAGCTAGCCGACTGTGAAACTACTACCACCCACACACTTCGGCTGGGGCGCTTCCACCCCTCGTGCTCGAAAACAAAGACGACAAAAAAGTGGCACCCGACCTCAAACTAAGAAATGCATGTGGGTGTGCGTGTGTGTGTATGTGTGTGTGTGAATGTGTGTGTATGTATGTGTGTGCATATATGTGTGTGTGTGTGTGTGTGTGTGTGTGTGTTTGAAACGGTCTGAATAGGAGTCAGTTTCGTTGGCAGTTTTTAGTGGCAAAATAGCATAAATGTGGGTCTCCTGGTTGGCCTATAACCCTGAATGGATGATCAAGCATGAACAAGGTGTCCACGACACTTCATATTTTCTTTGAATTTCCCGTTTCGTGAAATGGCTCGAAGTGTATTATATTTTGTACATAATCGTGTATGTTGTTTCCACGTTCTCAGACCAATATCTGCTATTAGCAGATATTGGAAGTACCATATAATAACGTAATTCAATCGGAGACTCATTCTACCTCTTACTTATGTCGCATAGCCAACCTGGGCACGTTGCCGGACAGTCACAGGTGCCTGATAGTTCATATTTACCTGGATATCTGATATGATCCGCGGTTTACAAATACAATTACATTGTGGGCTTTAAACAGATTGCAATAAATGTTGTAGTTAAGCTTGCCATAGCGTGGCTCGCAACCACGTCACTGTGAAGTAGAGTTATAGATAGCACCACATACCTCCGCTGCCTCCTCGCCCCGCCACGCGAAAAAATGGAAGGGTAAATAGCGTGTCAGGCAATAATCATACCATATTATTGGTGAAGTATGGTGGAATATGCAATTTTATTGACACTGAATCGGTATGCCTCCCGAAGAAGAATCCGCATCGTGCTTCTTGATGAGTCTTAATGAAGTCTTCAAATCGACCTTCTAATAGTATTTCGTTGATAAGCATCATGAATGCACTCACTATTGTAGATCACGATGCACGAGCATGTCTTAGCGCAATTCCAGGCAAGAGGATTGCCTATGATGGGGTTTGTTATGCAGCATCAATTGATAAGTGCAGGTATTTTGCATCGTAATCATTAAAATAGGTGTCGCCAAATTTGTTGTCTCAAGGCAAACGAACAAGATACAGGCGCCAGTACGCTGTTGGATCAAAATTGTGTTGGAAAACACAGGTTATGCTAGGTGAAATCGTTTCCATGAAGAATTTCGACATCCGACTGTACTCTTTTTGACATCTCATGCCTGATAAAAAGCTATTATTGACTGACTGGCTAAGACCTCTGAATAGTTTTAGGCTTTCACAGAACATGTTGGGTGCAGAATACCATTCGTATGCCATTAGGTCCAATGTTAAATTTGCTTCGAAGGGCAAGCCTAGAGCCCCAAACCGTTGGAATATCTGCCCATGATACGAGCAGTGGCACTCCTACTGTGTCCTACTAAACAGATCTCTATTGGGAAAGGTGCCCAACTGTAGTGGAATTCCATGTCTTTGATTGAAATTTGTATGTACACCAGCGATTGCAGCCTTCTATAGCACTCATATTTGGATTCGGTGTAGGTGGAGATGCAGGTAGAAAATCAGCCGTAGCAGCATACGACAAAATTATACTCCCAAAATAACATGCAGTTTCTTAAACACTCAAAACCCGCACTCATCGACGTGATTATACGCCGTGCAGGGGGCTGAGACGCCCACAATGGATTAATAGCGCGATGGTTCCAGGCGACTCCCTCACCAGATCACGTGACAGAAACTCATGCATCCTGGGGACATTCAGCTCGGTGCTGACCGCTGGGCTCCAACAACACGAATGAATATGTTCACGGAAAACCGCTGAACTCTTCTGATGTTGGTTGGTTATTTGGGCTTTCGGGCGCATCGACTGCGTTGGTCATACAGCGCCCATAACTCTTCTGATGTCAAATGCCTTATAGATGCATGGCAAATAAAGGAAATATTCCATGATCCGGTCGTGGAGTCTACTGAGATCAGCACGGCACAGGAACGCCGACCGAGTTGTATGTCCAAAATAGTCAATGCGCCCGTTAGCTCAAATAACCACCCAAGGAACGCCGACCGACAAATAACACCCGGTGATCTGTCATGGACCCGTAGTTGTCCTGGCAGCGCGGCGCTGTACCAGCTGAGAAAATCGGCCACGTCACAGACTAGCTGAGCGACGTCATGGTGCGAAGCACACATATTAACGGACAAAAAGAAACCCGAGGTCCGAATACCGAAACCTGCAGACCCTATTTCAACTCCTGATACTGGTGCTACTCATCTGCAAAAAAACAAACAAAAAAAACAACAACAATAAAACGCTGGTAAATCCGGTTTCGTCACCATTTCCTAATGCCTGCGTGCAAATTGCGAGGCTGATTTTCACTCTTCCCGCATGAGCCATCAGGGAAAGCAAACCACACAAGCGTGGGCTGTGCACAATGGCTTTGCGCGTGTCTTCAACTTCCTGTCAGCCACAGCCGGGAGACCGACCAGGCCGGAGCAGCACCACACGGAGGTACAGCGGAGCTGACAGTGAAGCCGTGGTGACATCACACTGAGGTACAGTGGAGCTGACAGTGGAGCCGTGGCGACACCACACTGAGGTACAGTGGAGCTGACAGTGAAGCCGTGGCGACACCACACTGAGGTACAGTGGAACTGGCAGTGAAGCCGTGGCGGCACCACACGGAGGTACAGTGGAGCTGACAGTGGGCCGTGGCGGCACCACACTGGGACAGTGGAGCTGACAGTGAAGCCGTGGCGACACCACACTGAAGCACAGTGGAGCTGACAGTGAAGCCGTGGCGACACCACACTGAGGTACAGTGGAACTGGCAGTGAAGCCGTGGCGGCACCACACGGAGGTACAGTGGAGCTGACAGTGGAGCCGTGGCGGCACCACACTGAGGTACAGTGGAGCTGACAGTGAAGCCGTGGCGACACCACACTGAAGCACAGTGGAGCTGACAGTGAAGCCGTGGCGACACCACACTGAAGCACAGTGGAGCTGACAGTGAAGCCGTGGTGACAGCACACTGAGGTACAGTGGAACTGACAGTGAAGTCAAAGCGGGTCGTTGGGTGATTCCTGAGTGGCAACTGGGTGGTTGCCGAGTAGCCCCTGAGTCCCCAATGAGCAACCGATGAGTGACTGCTGCGTGGCTGCTGGGTGTCCACTAATTGATCGCTGAATGGCAGCGTTGAGTGGTCGCTGAGAAAACACCGAGCGATGGCTGAGTGACTGTTGAGCAGCCACTGAGTAACTGCTGAGCAGCCGCTGAGTAACTGTTGAGCAGTCACTGAGTGACGGCTGAGCGACTGTTGAGCAGCCACTGAGTGTCAACTAATTGATCGCTGAATGGCAGCGCCAAGCGGCCACTGAGTGGCTGCTGAGTGACCGCTGAGAGGCCGCCGAGAGACCGCTGAGTGGCCGTCATGGTCGGCAGCCTCCATCGCCGCCAGTTACTCAGCTCAGGCGCTACGGTGCTCCGTCCCGATCAGTGATTCCGATCAGTAACGGTGACGGCCACCAACCCAGTTCCGCAGTGTCACAGACGCGGCCGTGGCGGCAGCGGCAGTTTTCACGCTACTGCCGACACAGTCACCGTATCAGCGACACGGTCACCGTATCAGCGACACGGTCACCGTATCACTGACATGGTCACTGTATCATGAGCTCGGTCCCTGTATCACTGACATGGCCACCGTATCACCGACTCGGCCACCATACTACCAACACAGTCATCGTATTACCGACACGGTCACCGTATTACCGACACGATCATCGTATTACCGATACGGTCACCATATTACTGACACGATCACCGTATTACCGACACGGTCATCGTATTACCGACAAGTTCGCCGTATTACTGACACGGTCATTGTATTACCGAAACGGTCGCCGCATTACCGACACGGCCGCCGTATCACCGACAGAGTAACCGTATTACCGACACGGTCACCGTATTACCGACACGGCCGCCGTATTACCGACACGGTCACCGTATTACCGACACGGCCGCCGTATTGCCGACACGGTCGCCGTATTACCGACACGGTCACCGTATTACCGACACAGTCACCGTATCACTAAACTACCAGCTACGGCTGCGGCGTCGTTGCACACAACGGCGTCGACATGCCCAACACGAAAGCTGTCGAAAGCTGTACGAACGCTCTCCTTCCGCAGATCTTGAAGCTACAATTTATGTGAGTTACACCGGCGCATGATGTATCGTGGGCTGTGCAGTGTGTGTTGCAATATGTTCCACCGGTTTTCTCACGCCGAGCGCACACCAACGAGTAGATATTCTAAGCATGTAGCGAGGCTAAAACCAGCGACCACACAGATAGATTGCCATTTCCCAACCCCTTCCGCATGGCTAGCTGACTGCTCAAAGCAGGGAGCTGTCCGTTTCCAGGGAGGAACATTCCATCTATATACCTTCGTATGGCAGATGAGAAGACTACGATGGCACCTGGCCAGGAACGTCTTTGCCTGAGAGAGAGGCCTGGCTACGTTCGTGATTGATAGTTGGCCGCGTCACGGGCTGCTGAACACCACCGGCAGACAGCATCTACCGACCGGCGGTCCGCACCGGGACCGTCTCTGACGTCATGCAGTCAGCTGGCCAACCGGTGGCCCGACAGGCGCAAGGCTGTTGACCTCTGGCGACCCGTCGGAGGCCGCTGCAGTTACGGCTGTGTCCCCGGCCAGGAAGAACTACCTGTCGCCTCTAGCAAGAAGATACAGTGACCCGCCCACGCTCATTTGACACCTTTTACCCATGTCTTCTGGGCATACTCTACAACAAAGTGCGACAGTTCCCGGTGACTATGCTAGAATATCTACAGTAGATGTATCGCCTGACCGAACGGCATCTACCGCCCTTCTCCATCGAGGTGGTACGGCAGATACTCAACCGGACAGTGCTAAAACTGCTGTGAAATAGCGTTTCAGATACATGAAACACGAGGAGCAAAGGGGCGCCAGACAAAACTCTGAAGCAGGTTTGTTCTGTGGAAGAATTTGGCGATGCTCTCAAAAGGTCCTGAGTTTTTAACGAAGCATTTTGCTCGACACGGCGTCGCCAGCTCCTCATGCCGGTTGGCCACTGGTGGACTCAATAATCCCGCCGATTTTTGGATTCGAACCCACGGTCCTGCGATAGAGACCCGAATATCCTCCCGAATGCGCTATCGCGACCCCCGGCGATGCCCTGCGAAGTTGTTGGTGAATGATATTCGAACACAAAATGGCACATGAACACAACTCTAATAGTGCAGTTGCACGAGAAACTTCGCAGCAAGTAAAGTTAAAATAACTGATGAAACATGACCATTATATGTTTACTGAATTTCAGGCTGCCAACCTGCACCGATAACGTGGTCGTGGATTGCTCAAACGGCGCAAAGGCTAGCGATGTCTCTTTGGCATACAATGAAAAGCATCCAGTCTTAATTAGTAGCGGCAGCCGGATTCCGGCTCCTACTATATCACACACAGCTTATATATTGCTACAGACAATGACACCAACTTTCAAGTAGACAGAAGACCAGTAACGTGCTCTGGACGAGGATGAAAGAATCGCTGCGACAATCCGGGTAATGGAGTAAGTGGATACAATGAAGGCTAAATATAATATACTATCTATATGTGGCATTAGTTTACGCCATCTCAAAGGTCCATATTTTATGCTTACAACAATACTAGTGGTTTGAGTCCTGGCTAATCATAGCTCATGGTCATCGTCTGCCATTTATGGAATGTGCAACCATTCATTCTGTACCTGCACCTTTTCCTTCGTTCAGTCTTTTCCATCCCGTGAGAATTGCCGGCAGACATATTTAATAAGATTATATTGAGGCAATCTTGGCAACCAACTAAATAAATAAGGTAATTACGTGGCTATATTATTTCATTACCAGTCGACAAAACGTTGATACAGGCTAATGTTGATACCGAATGGTTAATTTTATGTAGGCTCTATCAATGTACCCCGCAGGTCTTCTGGTGTAGTCTGTAACAAGTTATGCAACATTGCGAGTACAATGTAGCGGCAAACGACAAAAACTTTCCGCCGTTGCAAATCTGAGAAAACATGGTAATGAACACCAACACCTAAAAAGCTTGCAAGTTGGCGACAAATTAGAAATTAAAGGCGAAGGACAGACATCGGAAATTTTACTTTTGCTATAAAATATACCCATTGTCGCCATTCTGCAGCCCAGGGTCCACAGGACTTGCGATTGTTTCTGCTCTGACACGTGCTGGGAATCCAGGCTGGGGATGCAGGCTTTGGTCGCGGGCTGGGGACGCGGGCTGGGGACGCGGGCTGGGGACGCGGGCTGGGGACGTGGGCCGGGGACGTGGGCCGGGGACGTGGGCTGGGGACGTGGGCTGGGGCCGCGGGCTGGGGACGCGGGCTGGGGACGTGGGCTGGGGACGTGGGCTGGGGACGTGGGCCGGGGACGTGGGCTGGGGACGTGGGCTGGGGACGTGGGCCGGGGACGTGGGCCGTGGACGTGGGCTGGGGACGCGGGCTGGGGACGCGGGCTGGGGACGTGGGCCGGGGACGTGGGCTGGGGACGTGGGCTGGGGCGGGCTGGGGACGCGGGCTGGGGACGCGGGCTGGGGACGTGGGCTGGGGACGTGGGCTGGGGACGTGGGCTGGGGACGTGGGCTGGGGACGCGGGCTGGGGACGTGGGCCGGGGACGTGGGCCGGGGACGTGGGCTGGGGACGTGGGCTGGGGACGTGGGCTGGGGACGTGGGCCGGGGACGTGGGCTGGGGACGTGGGCTGGGGACGTGGGCCGGGGACGGGCTGGGGCGGGCTGGGGCGTGGGCTGGGGACGTGGGCTGGGGACGTGGGCCGGGGACGTGGGCTGGGGACGTGGGCCGGGGACGTGGGCCGGGGACGTGGGCTGGGGACGTGGGCTGGGGACGTGGGCCGGGGCTGGGGACGCGGGCTGGGGACGTGGGCCGGGGACGTGGGCTGGGGACGCGGGCTGGGGACGCGGGCTGGGGACGCGGGCTGGGGACGCGGGCTGGGGACGCGGGCTGGGGACGCGGGCTGGGGACGCGGGCTGGGGACGCGGGCTGGGGACGCGGGCTGGTGATGCAGGCTGGGGACGCGGGCTAGGGACGCGGGCTGGGGACGCGGGCTAGGGACGCGGGCCGGTGATGCGGGCTGGGGACGCGGGCTGGTGATGCGGGCTGGGGACGCGGGCTGGGGACGCGGGCTGGGGACGCGGGCTGGGGACGCGGGCTGGTGATGCAGGCTGGGGACGCGGGCTAGGGACGCGGGCTGGGGACGCGGAGCCGTTGACACCGTGGGAAAGCAGGAAGCGGCTGGGAGTGACGTACTCAGAGTGACGTTTGCTGGACACGGCCGGAACCGCCAGCCGTCGATGGCCTTGAACAACTGCAGCAGCGCTACTAGCCTCGGGAGCCGGACAATTTGTCTTCCTTGTGACGCTCACACTGGTGCAAGGTGAAGAGCAGCTAGTCTGTCTCGGAGTCGCTGGCAGGGTGTGAGGACTTAACATTGACACACCACTGAATATTTAAACTCAGGAGTCATTACGAGCATAATCAGAGCCAGTGAAGCTGGGCGCGGCAAGATCGGCTGCAGTTGAGAAGCAAGACGGCCATCTGTGGAGACACAGTCTGCAGTTCGATGTAACGGCTTCCAGGCAGAGCTGGATGTTGTCACTAAATAATCTCGCAGATTAGCATTTTCACTGTAGAATAGCTATGACGGACTACATGCATAATGTTCTTACAAGACGTTGCTAACCCACACTCTTGGCTTAATAAGTCTGCAATGCTGAACAGGTGCGTCACCATTTACGTCCGAATCTGTGGTTTCAGCGGTGAAATTTTGGTGAACCTTGCGATCTGATTGTCTCGGCAATTATCGCATTGCGTGCACCGCAATTCACCAATATGCAAATTTGGACGGCGTCATGCAATACAAAGAGGTGTGCAATTGACACTGCATGGATGGTCGATCACTCATTGGTGGCATCTATGGACTAATCACAGATCAGCCAGAGCATAATTGTAATGTTCACCTATAGTAATAGCATGGCACACTACTTATAGTTGATTCCGAAGTACAGACAGAGCCCTGCTTCTCTCACTCCCACAGCGGAGCCCGTGCAAGATCACCACAAATAACATATTCCAAGTGGCTGTACAATTAATTTGAGTTCCTTGCTTCGGACGACTTGGCCACGTGTGATGCCATCCTCTGATCAAGGAAATGTCTGACCAGGCCATTGTCGTTGAAGCAATACCTTGGACGAGACCCGAGTTGGAAGAAGCAATTCTGACGTTGCTTGTATCTAGACAGATGAGGCCATGCGACTGTCCAGCTACTTTCCTCGCCCATGGGCTACAATTTTGTTCAACTTTCTATAGTTTGGTACGCTTGTGTGTATATTTCCACACAACTGGACAGGTATGGCGAACTTTGATTCTGAGGACTTCACCCTTTCAGTTTTTCACTGGCATAGCTAGGCTTTAAATGAAACCACAACAAGATGTTGCCAGAAAAGTCAGACACTGTCTTAAATGAAATTGGCATTCTGCCTCGCCCTCACCGTCTGTAATTACACTTTTGACGCGGAATGCGTGACCAAAGCACGTAAAGCGTTGTGCATCCACGTGCTTGTCGCGGAGAAATTTCGCTCGCCGGCGGCTTTTCCAGTTTAGTGAAGGGTGAAGTTACCTGGCGTACACAGTTTTCACTGGCTCTGTCTTCTCTTCTCCTCTCTGCCTAACTCCCTGAGCCGGTCAGGGAGAGAAAGCCATCAGCCGTGTCCTGCAGGCTTGCGGCGGCGGCACTTTCCCTGACCGGCACGGTCGTGCTGCGAATCCCAGACGGGCCCAGCTGCGTCCTCCATGGTTGTGAGAGTGTCTCGCCACGCGTGCACCCTGATCCTGGGAAGCCCTCCTTGCCTTCTCTCTCCTTCTCTTCTGCCATGGGTATCTCACTGCCCACACTTCGCAATCTCTCTTTTTATGTCTTACCGTCTCCGCTCTTGTTTTATTCTTTATCTCATTCCTTCTCTTTCTCTCTACCTGTATTCCACTCCGTCCCACCTATCCTTAACCCTGTCTCTTTATATCCATCTCCCTCCCCATACTCTATTTACTATCAGTGCATAATCCTATCGATTTCGTTCACTATATTTACATCCGCTTCGTAGCCTACTTCTTCCGCATACCTACTCCCTCCAACGTTGTGCCTTCAAGCTGAAATAATCAGTCAGTCAATCCTCTTCTAGTCGTATTCCCTCCGCACTCATCCCTTTCCCGACCTATTTCCTTCTCTACATCCTGCTCATCCCCCGAATTCCATGTGAGACACGCTTGTTTATAGGGGTGGCCGTGATTTCCTGAAACTCAAAATAGCAACTCCCTGGCGTTAGCATCGCCAATTCAGTTGGTGGATGCTGAATTCACTAGTAGGCATCTCGATCACGAATAGTGCAGACCAGTTGTGCATTATTTCTTCATAGTCGCGATATATTTCTACCCGGAGGCGCCGAAGCACGCTACCTTGTCACAGGAATCTGGACGCTTAATAAGGAGCGCTAGCATGTTTCCAGGTTGGGCATATTGGTTTCTGGTCGCTTACTATGAGGCCGAGCTTTCTCCTCCGCTCAGTCGCGTATGTGCACACCAACAACAGAGATGGGGTGAGTGCCGGGGTCTCCACACATCGGTACACCGGTAAGCTAGCCGGTCAGATCGGACATTCAATGGGCCGACACTAATAGAACCAGATCGATTGGTACTCACATAATTTCGTAGCCTAAATCCAAAGTATTGCATCGACAGTGCTTGCCATCGATGGGTTAACACTTGACCACAGGAGCTCCATCAACACATGCATATATATATATATATATATATATATATATATATATATATATATATATATATATATATATATATATATATATATATATATATATATATATATACATATATACATATACATATATATATATATATATATATATATATATATATATATATATACATATATATTTATATTTATATATATATTTATATATATAACAATTTGACTATGTTAGCTTGTTATCACTTGCTATGTTCAGTTCCGGAACTAATCCGAAGCTTGTCGGTAACTTGGGGTGCCAGGTACCAGCGCAGAATCGTCAGCACTAGTAGTTCAGGCGGTTTCTATAGCCGACCACAGTGGCCTAAATGGACAGTACCGCCGCACATGGGTGGTGGTCAGGGTCGTGCTCATTCCCAGCCGTGAGCAGCCACATTCTCACGCAACGTCGGCAAAATGGAGCACGAGAATCGGCGCATAGCTCGCATCCTGCAACGAATCATCACTGGTGCAGGCACCCGGCATGCGGACCCCGCGCATTGTTTCGGCGTGCCACTGTTCCAGTTGGCGGACCGACTGGATTATAGAGCTGCAACACACGGCGACTGGGGAGCCATCGCCGATGGTAAAATGTCGATGGAAGCACCCGCAGTTCCCACACGAACAGGAAAAATCACCATTACAGAGGAGTGAGGAAGTCATGGCAGGCCGACTATGATAAATTGTGATGTAATCATGCAGTCCTGCAACCACAAGAATTGTAGAAGATAAGATATGGCAGATGATGCAATTTGTATGCGAACATGTGCATTTCATGAAATGTGCAAGCTGTTAGCAATTGTGTCGAGGATAGGATACGGTGGAGAAATTGTCCACAAACTCGTCACAATGCCATTACATATTTGCACACAGAGTAGACCGGGGACCGGATGATGCAGCGTGGAATGTCATGGGAAGGTGCATTGGAAGCGGAAAGCATCGCCACAAAACCTTGTCAAAAATGTATTCCAGTACTTCACCGGGCAAATTGGCATGATGGATGGTACACCAAAAAAGTTCATGCGCGGTCAATGCATCAAAGTGAATGACGCACATCACACAAGCACCCCCGTCCCCAATAACTTTAACTTTTAACATGGGACCCCATGGAATGTTCCCCCCAATCCGTCTAGCCCACCCATTGCTTTCATGTATTTTGTACTCCTCCCTCCCAGTAATTTTCGGAAATGAACGCCCGTTCTTACGATGAAAAAGACAAAGCCGAATATTTATTTATCCTGCGTTTATTAATAAAACAAAATATGATCTAGCATAGTCTCCGAGGTCATTGGGTGACCTGCATCAATGTCTGTGTCCATCACTTTCAAACTTTCAAACTTTAAAAATAGATAATTTGCAACTTCTAGATAAAAACTGGCGCTGATTTCGATTTCAGCACTCGACATCATTGAGTAGCGGTCTCCACTGCAACCATATGAGAGACGCATAATTTTGCATCGTATAGAGGCACAGCGCGAAACATAGCGTGACATGGCTAGGGTAAATGTTGGGAACTCCCCGGCTATGTACAAGACCACACGATCACATATTTTCTTATTTAGCTATCATCTGACTGCAAGTATGCATCGTATAGACCAGGTGCGTGCAAATATGCAGGGACCTCACATGACCTTAGTAACCGCGATAGGCGATGGACGTTGAGCAAAATGTGTCCTGTAGCAGGTGATTTCAAGGACTCTCCCACCCATGCGCGTGGAAGCACTTGCGAAACGTAGAGGGGTCAGCACCATTTTGTCCCATAGGAACAAAATACTCGTCAAGGCTGCTAATAGCCAGCCTCGAATAGTCAAGCTCGCAAAAATCCTTGCATTCCTACGCCTACGTTCCAAACCCTTGGCGCATTCACTCATGCATTTCACAGTGACTGTAATTGGTCTGCCAGAAGTTGTCGGTCAAAAGACCTCCCTGTGACTTGTTCTTTATTGGTTCCAGCGCCCGTGACGCCGACCCCCTTACTGCAGGCCTCCGTCGTGTGGGAGGGTTAAGGAGTGGGCCCGCTCGCACCTGACTGCCTCGCGTGCGAGCTGGCGGCGCCTGGCCAGTCAAGCATAGCGGTCAACATTCCTCTGGTCGTCCACCCCTGTGCGCATGCGCACCACTCACCTGGATCAGCTTCCTGTCGACGCGTATATACATCCAGTTGTCGGTGCCAAACGCGATGCCAAGGAGCGCCACCGAGACCACCCCGGCCACGGTGGCCAGGGAGAGCGTTATAGCGGAGCAGACCATCGTTCGGGTCAAGTCGGGCCGCCCGTCTATCCAGTGAGCACGGTCCGCCCCAGCGCCAACCTGCCGTTCCGACTCTGTCCGTCCGACTGTCGCGGCGTCGGCGGCTCAGGTGCGCCGCCAGCGCCGCCGCCGCCGCCGCCGCTCCACACAAGATGGCGGCCGACGCCCGCGGCGCCGCAGCCGGGACATCGGCTGACGGGACGGCGCCTCAGCCGGATACGAACCCGCCGGCTGGCACTGGGCAGCGGGGACATGCGTGGAGGAGGTGACTGCAGCTGCCATAGCTGCGATGTCGGCTTTCGTGCGACACGAACACATACATTCTAAATTGACATTGTCTTGCCATTCAATGGTACCCTTCAAGATTGGATTCACCCACCATCTGCGAATAAAGATTTAGGCGCCTTATCCTAGCCACGGGCCTTCGCATCGAGAGTAAACCATTCAGGGAGGGGTATTTTGGTTTGGTCCCCCCGTCGTGCGATGATAGAACAATCCGCTCCTTACGTGTAGGTGCAACCCTTTCTCGGATGTTCAAATGGTGGAAGACATGGGTACTCACTAATACCGGTTAATCCCGCTGTCCGGGAGTAAAATTGTTTTCCGAGCTGACCACCTCCACTATGTCCGGGTAAAAAAAAATGGCATAGTCAACATAGTCAATGGCATAGTCAAGTACCCTTGCTGTCCATTAATCTTGTTAGGCATTGCAAGTTTGGCATAATACCGACTATATGTGTACATTCTTGGTAACAAGAATAAGCGAACTAATCTCGACCCACCTGCATAACTGAAAGATAAAAGACAACTTCCTTCAACCAGATGCCTTGGGTTTTCGTGTGCGGCTGATACCGCTCATTCGCCGATACATTTCCGCATTCCGTCTCAGCTCCCAGCCCAGGCATCCTGCAGTTCCCTCCGTGCCCGCAAAGGACACATCGCTGAGAGCATTATGTACTTCCGGACGTGGCGGCCCAACTGTGCACAGACAATCCGAGCCCGAGTCGGCCACTCCATGCCGAGGTGCCAAACTGCCCGCGGCTGGACAGGCATGTGGTGGCAGGCATGGGACCAGACGACCTACTTTGACGGACAGCCGGGGCGGGGCCACAGCAGCCATCGCTGTTATCGCAGTTCGGCTCGGCTACGTGTCTGCGTCCGCTCCCGGAAAATATTTGTCCGATCACGTGTCTGTGTGCCCTCTGACGGTTTTGGCCCGGCGACGTGCTTGTGTGGCCCCTTCCGGGTAGTATTAGTCCGGTCACGTGTTTGTGCCCCCTCACGAAGAAGATTTATCGAGCCGCCGTGTTTGTGTTCCCTCACGAGTAATGTTGGTTCGGCCACGTATGTGTCCCCTCCCGGGCGGCACCGGTCCCACCATGTGTTTGTGCCCCGCTACTGGCAATATCAGTCCAGCCACGTGTCAGCGTCGCCTTACGGACAGCATTGGTTTAGCCACGGGTCTACACCACTCCCCGGAAATATTGGTGCGGCCACGTGTCTGTACTCCCTTCCCGGGAGCATTGGTTTGGCCGGGTGCTTCGCTCCCTCCTCAGGCAATATTGTTCCATCCGTGTGCATGCTTCCCCACACGGGCAACAGTGGATGCGCACCAGGCTTGGAAGCCTGCGGCGGGCGCCGTGGCGCCTGCAGTTCGATGCGAGTTCTTTACGGGCGTCAGATGGGCGCTTCCAGGAGAAAGAGGCAGCTGCATTCCATGCATTGCTTTCTTTTGTGGTAGGTAAGTTCATGATCTCTAGGGAGCTCGTCTGTAAGCAGCACTTTCCCCTTCCCCGTAAGTCGGACTTTATTTTGGGAGAGGGTACGTGGTCTTCCGCTTCCTTCTGGTAAATACCTCCATTAAAACGCCGTCTCAGGAATCATCGAACCAGGATTACCGAACCATTATACCACAGAATTATCGGTGATGCATAAGACAATATCGAATGAATACATTGGTGGATGCTTGTTTGTGACCCCCTGCAAGCCGGGCAAAGATTAATCGGGAGGGGGCGATTTTCAACGTGTTTGTTTATTTCTATCTAACTGACACCTATATCATATGTAGCTTCGACATTTCCCAGGAAGCTGATTTCAATCAGCCTGATCTGTCATACGCTGATGGATGGATGGCTGATATGGCGCCAGTCGCTCCTACTGGACGACCGAGCGTAAGAAGCGGGCTATGCGGCTCCTGTATTGCAGGCGCATGATATGACATCGCACCGCGCGTTGTCGGCAGGCAACGGTGAAGTGCAGTCGCAGTCACCATAAGTGGCTCTGCGTGGCGTGCGGTGTCGCCAACAACCCAGCTCAGAACTGCCACTGTAACACATTTCTGGGCATACGAGTACGCAGGGAAACCGCTGCCTTGGAATATCGAGAAACAAATATTCTGATGAGGACGCGATTTCTTGATGAAGAAGCGTGATGAAGAAATTTTGGTAGCAGCAAAAGCTACAGCAAAGAGGTTTCAAAGACGCGACAGGAGGATCGAACCGGATTGGGACTAGTACGATCATTCACATGGTTTGACTGTTCGCATAGATGCAGAAGTAGACGCGCTTAGGCCTGTTCTCACTTTCCATAAGCCATCCTGACCACAGAACGACGAAGCAAGAACCGCCAGCCGTATAATACGGCAAGACGATCAGAGGAAGGTCTCTGACCTCTGCTGAGTGTCTATCATCTGGGATGCTGTTTCTGCACGCCGAAGATGATCATCTTTCGTAATGACATCCATATTGTGTATTGCTTGGCATGGCATGGCTACATCACGTATATGACGCGCTTCCACGCTATTGCTTCAATGCCACGGTCTTGTTTCGCTGGCCAGGTTTCGTGGTGCAGAGTTAGACGTGGCCAGCATCTGCTGTGGTTGACGTGACGAAAATGGATGCCGAGCGCAGCTGAACTCCATACTGTATTCGTGCGCGCTATCAAGCATGAAGCAAAAAGCTGTTGCGTGGCCTGTCCCATCGCTTATCACAGCTTGGAGGTGAACCACATGGCAGGGGCGCACATACAGCTCCCGCAGTAGTGTGAATAGTAGCGACACCTACAGCTCTGGCAGTAGTGCCGACAGTGGCGACACCTACAACCCCAGGTGTAATGCGAACAGTGGCGACATCTACAGCCACGGCAGTAGTATAAACAGTGGCGACACATTCAGCCATGGCAGTAGTGTGAACAGTGGCGGCACATTCAGCCCCGGCAGTAGTGTGAACAGTGGCGACACCTACAGCCCCAGCAGAAATGCGAACAGTGGCGACATCTACAGCCCCGGCAGTAGTATGAACAGTGGCGGCACATGCAGCCCCGGCAGTAGTGTGAACAGTGGCGACATCTACAGCCCCGGCAGTAGTGTGAACAGTGGCGGTACATTCAGCCACGGCAGTAGTGTGGACAGTGGCACATTCAGCCACGGCAGTAGTAAATTAACAGTGGCACATTCAGCCCCAGCAGTAGTGTGAACAGTGGCACATTCAGCCACGGCAGTAGTATGAATAGTGACGGCACATTCAGCCCCGGCAGTAGTGGGAACAGTGGCGGCACATTCAGCCACGGCAGTAGTGCAACAGTGGCGACATCTACAGCCCCGGCAGTAGTGTGAACAGTGGCGGTACATTCAGCCACGGCAGTAGTGTGAACAGTAGCGGCACATTCAGCCCCAGCAGTAGTGTGAACAGTGGCACATTCAGCCACGGCAGTAGTATGAACAGTGGCACATTCAGCCCCGGCAGTAGTATGAATAGTGACGGCACATTCAGCCCCGGCAGTAGTGGGAACAGTGGCGGCACATTCAACCACGGCAGTAGTGCAAACAGTGGCGACATCTACAGCCCCGGCAGTAGTGTGAACAGTGGCGGTACATTCAGCCACGGCAGTAGTGTGAACAGTAGCGGCACATTCAGCCCCAGCAGTAGTGTGAACAGTGGCACATTCAGCCACGGCAGTAGTATGAACAGTGGCACATTCAGCCCCGGCAGTAGTATGAATAGTGACGGCACATTCAGCCCCGGCAGTAGTGGGAACAGTGGCGGTACATTCAGCCACGGCAGTAGTGTGAACAGTAGCGGCACATTCAGCCCCAGCAGTAGTGTGAACAGTGGCACATTCAGCCACGGCAGTAGTGGGAACAGTGGTGACATCTACAGCCCCGGCAGTAGTATGAATAGTGACGGCACATTCAGCCCCGGCAGTAGTGGGAACAGTGGCGGCACATTCAACCACGGCAGTAGTGCAAACAGTGGCGACATCTACAGCTCCGGCAGTAGTGTGAGCAGTGAAGGCACATACAGCCCCGGCAGTAGTGTGAACAGTGGCGGCACATTCAGCCTCAGCAGTAGTGTGAACAGTGGCGACACCTACAGCCCCAGAAATAGTGCCGACAGTAGTGACACCTACAGCCCCGGCAGTAGTGTGAACAGTGGTAACACCTACAGCCCGGGCAGTAGTACGGGCAGCGACACCTACAACCCCGGCAATAGTGCCGACAGTGGCGACACCTGCAGCACCTGCAGTAGTGTGAACAGTGGCGACATCTACAGCCCCAGCAGTAGTGTGGTCGGATCACACCGACGCATGTTCTGGGCACGGACCTCTCACTTGTCACAGCTTGGAAGCTGACTCAGGCAGCTGTCCGATCAGGTTTCCCGAAGCGAACATGTTGGTTGGGTCCAGGTATTGTTTGGTGGCCCGAAGCACGCCAACTCCTGCCGGGGGTGGGGGCACCGTTAGCGTCACCTCGGTACATGTCACGACTGTGGACAGACTGACTCGGCGTAAGGTTTGTGCTTAGCTTTCTGCCCTCCACAGCTTCTTGTTTCAGATAATTTTACAGATATAAAAATCAGCATTTCAATGACAAAGTTCAATTCAAGTGTCATGTTAACATGCTCAAAAATAACCAGGCCACCCACTTCCATCACTCTATCATCCCCTTCCATCCTCTTCCATCCCCTCAGGTTGTGAAACATCGAGTGCCGGCTAAGGAACATTTTATGTCTGGCTTAATTAAAGATATATGAAAACGGCATACGTGTCATTCAATGTTTATCAGACCGTCGATTAGTATCAGCGAAAACCTTTTCTGTCGCATAACTCGTGTTATATCATGTCAAAATTAAAGACATCACTGAAAATATGTCAACTCTACCTTGCAGGTCTATTTGGAAATACCTGAGTTGCAGTTTGATAACGGCACGAAAGCTATACCGCAACTGCGATAGCACAAAATAAATGCGTGAGACAGGAGCACAACCTGTTGGTACTCTTGGTGGTAGGCTCTGTTATTTATTTAGTTCCAGCCTTTGGAGCAGAGGCAATAGGCCAGCGTTGCTGTCAAATTTTTTTCTCTCGACACGATGGCAGATACAGTTGTCGCGATGCTAGACGAACAGCAGCCGTAAGAACTCGATAGTGAATAACTAAATGTATTAATCTCCAGCTAGTTACCTCAACCAGTTCATTACATTAGCTAGTTAACACACCTTCAATTACCGGTCAGCATCACGCCATGGTGACGGTATTTTGGCTTCTGCCCGTCATGAATGGCATGTAGGGCGTTGGCTTACCAGTCTCCGACACCGTCCTCTTCATCCACCGTTGTCGCACCTTGCCGATGCCATGATGATGAGAGACTGAACCCCCACATCTCAAAATTTCCTCACGCGCGGCCGCCTGAAGGCAACATATAGCCCACAGCGGCGTCCAAAGGATCCCAGATAACATACACCACTCGTGCCTCTTTCAACGGCTGGCGTTCACAGACAACGAAACGCATAAGATGACACCACGGAAGGACAAACAGAGGGCGTGACGCGTCAGACGTAATGCTAATAAGAAAATAGCAAAGACACGTAAAATGTCGCACCAAAATTATATAAACGGGTAGTGCATCCGTATAAAGTGGTGGTATATGAGCGGACATCAGGTGTCTTATCTGCCTGTAGCATGCGTCTTTTTCAAACCATGCAGGCTCATTCTGTCGCAAAAAGTCACCAGTTGGATCGTAAAATGACGCCTGGCGTCCCAAACAAGCCAATTGTGTCGCGCCAAAATGTTGGATATAAATAGTAAAATGTACATCAACAGACAAACATGAGACATGGAACATCTCAATTCTATACAGCATGGGTTTTACAAACAGACATATGCAGGCAGGAAAGTAGTCGAATATATTCCATGTTAGTTTTAAATATTAGCGGTTTTCAACTTCAGCGATTAATTGCCGCGCCAAAAAATAAGGAAATCACTAGGAAACCAAACCGATATAAGAGGCAATTCTTCACTATATTGGTTTTCAAAATAAGCCTCATATTTCATACTTTTCCGAGGTATTTACTGCGGTCGCACCACATCGTGAGGAAAATGTTTGAGCTTCACGCTTAACGGGGAAAAAGCGGGAATCTCGTGACACATAACGCAAGCATCATTACAAAGAAAACGCTTATTGAAAGTGAATGATGGTCATCGGTGCGTGATTGAAGATGGGTGATGGTCGTCAGTCCGGGATTAGAAGTGAGTGAAAGTCACCAGTTCAGAAATGAATATGGGTAATATCCATCGGTCCGGGATTGAAGGGTGAGTGATAGTTATCAGCTCATGAATGAAGGTGAGTGACAGTCGTCAGTTCGCGGTGAGAGATCGCGATGAGTGCATGCTTGCGAATTAATCAGAAACAAGCCGAAGGAACGTTCCGGGCAGTCTGAGAGACGTGTGGAAAATCTCTTGCTTTGTCTAGCCCAAGGCCATTGGAGTTTTGCAAGGTAAGTTGAAACCTTCCAGGCTGAATACCATAAAGTCCGGGGATTAATTTAAGCTCGTCTTGTATCAGATCCGTGGATAATGCTTGCAAAATATTAAACCTTGGAGTTATTGGCAGTCTTCTTCTGGTGCATCACAACAATCAATGTTCAGCACCATAAGCAACTATTCCTGCAAATGGATCGCATCACTGAACCATTGATATATTAATCAGAGGGACGATTCCAGATAGAATGTTTAGACACCGTAACGGATGGGGTGCGTGATACGATACCAAGAGGCTATGAACTACTTGATGGAATTCAGCTCGAAAGCACACAAAGGTCAGATGTTTACCTCGATTTCCTCGTATAGATGGATAGGGTCGGCGATGCCATCGTGGCGGAAGGAAAAATAGAAGTAGACGACGGCGCCGGCGTCGTAGGTTTGAGTCACGCGACACGTGATGAATACGTGGCCGACGCCGCGCTCTGTGAAACACACGTAGCGGTACGTGACGAGCTGACACAGACAGCACGTGGTGAGCACCCTGTCAGTACGTGATGATCATTCCGTCCGCACGTGGTGAGCACGCCGTGAGAAAGGGATGAGCACAATGTGATAGTGTGGCAGGAAAATCAGAATAAACGACCAATACAGTGCAAATAAATAGTGTTTTCCTGTCTTTATCAAAGGCAGTCAGCGCGCTTCAGCACGCGTATGCAGGAGCGCACCCAGGATTTTTTTCCATAAAGGTCAGAACTCGATTTCAAATATCTCCTCACACCTAAATCGCTTTCAATACGCGAAGCGCGCTGAACATTTATATTTTTGCTGGTGCAAATTATAAAAACCTCTTGCTTCATCTAGTGTATTTTATGGTGCTAAGGGGTGGCTCGCTCCTTGCTTGGGGGACGAGTAGTCCAGGGGTAAGTTGCTCGTCTCACAATTGAAAGGTTGTGGGTTCGAGTCTCACCTTTCGCTACTCTTCGCCCGCGACCAATCGGCGTGAGAGATTGGCGACGCTACATGACGCAACGGTCGATGTGTCGTAAAACCGATAACCAACCAACCAGCTCCTCGCTTGACTGCACCTCTACGTGTAGTGTGTAGTGTAGCAAAGATGCGAACCTATATCTTTGTACGCTACTTGAATAGGTAGGACAAAAATACATTCAGGGGCGAGCCTCCGCGAAATGAGGCAGGGAAAGGGGAAGCAAATATTCATTTCAATTTTTCCGTCGTTGATGACTATTGAATGATGATGATTGAACAGCTCAACTTTGCGGTGAATCGCCATATTCAAACATCCCAAGTAAATCGATTCAAATGCATCGATTGGTGAAATTCAATTCGGTAGTTGAGGGGCATGAGCGTGGTATCTGGGATACAGAGCAAACCTATCCTATCTGAATTTGAGGTAGACGATGTAGTAGCAGACACCGGTCCCAGACACCGTCACGTACTCACCCCTACACTCTTCTCTGACGCGCAGTTTGACACTGTCGCAGGTGGTCAGACACCAGTCCCAGATATTGTCACGTACTCACCCCTACACTCTTCTCTGACGCGCAGTTTGACACTGTTGCAGGTGGTCAGACACCGGTCCCAGGGTACTGTCGCGTACTCACCCCTACACTCCTCTCTGACGCGCAGTTTGACACTGTCGCAGGTGGCCAGACACCGGTCCCAGGCACTGTCACGTACTCACCCCTACACTCCTCTCTGACGCGCAGTTTGACACTGTCGCAGGTGGTCAGACACCGGTCCCAGATACTGTCACGTACTCACCCCTACACTCCTCTCTGACGCGCAGCTCGACGCTGTCGCAGGTGGTCAGACACCAGTCCCAGGATACTGTCACGTACTCACCCCTACACTCCTCTCTGACGCGCAGTTTGACACTGTCGCAGGTGGCCAGACACCAGTCCCAGGGTACTGTCACGTACTCACCCCTACACTCCTCTTTGACGCGCAGTTTGACACTGTCGCAGGTGGCCAGACACCAGTCCCAGGTACTGTCACGTACTCACCCCTACACTCCTCTCTGACGCGCAGTTTGACACTGTCGCAGGTGGCCAGACACCGGTCCCAGGTACTGTCACGTACTCACCCCTACACTCCTCTCTGACGCGCAGTTTGACACTGTCGCAGGTGGCCAGACACCAGTCCCAGGTACTGTCACGTACTCACCCCTACACTCCTCTTTGACGCGCAGTTTGACACTGTCGCAGGTGGCCAGACACCAGTCCCAGGTACTGTCACGTACTCACCCCTACACTCCTCTCTGACGCGCAGTTTGACACTGTCGCAGGTGGCCAGACACCAGTCCCAGGTACTGTCACGTACTCACCCCTACACTCCTCTCTGACGCGCATTAACCAGTTTGACACTGTCGCAGGTGGTCAGACACCGGTCCCAGGGTACTGTCACGTACTCATCCCTACACTCCTCTTTGACGCGCAGTTTGACACTGTCGCAGGTGGCCAGACACCGGTCCAACTGTCACGTACTCACCCCTACACTCCTCTCTGACGCGCAGTTTGACACTGTCGCAGGTGGCCAGACACCAGTCCCAGGTACTGTCACGTACTCACCCCTACACTCCTCTCTGACGCGCAGTTTGACACTGTCGCAGGTGGTCAGACACCGGTCCCAGGGTACTGTCACGTACTCACCCCTACACTCCTCTCTGACCACTCACCCCTACACTCCTCTTTGACGCGCAGTTTGACACTGTCGCAGGTGGCCAGACACCAGTCCCAGGTACTGTCGCGTACTCACCCCTACACCCTCTCCTCCTACACTCCTCTTTGACGCGCAGTTTGACACTGTCGCAGGTGGTCAGACACCGGTCCCAGGGTACTGTCACGTACTCACCCCTACACTCCTCTCTGACGAGCAGTTTGACACTGTCGCAGGTGGCCAGACACCAGTCCCAGGTACTGTCACGTACTCACCCCTACACTCCTCTCTGACGCGCAGTTTGACACTGTCGCAGGTGGCCAGACACCGGTCCCAGGGTACTGTCACGTACTCACCCCTACACTCCTCTCTGACCACTCACCCCTACACTCCTCTCTGACGCGCAGTTTGACACTGTCGCAGGTGGTCAGACACCGGTCCCAGGGTACTGTCGCGTACTCACCCCTACACTCCTCTCTGACGCGCAGCTTGACACTGTCGCAGGTGGTCAGACACCGGTCCCAGGTACTGTCGCGTACTCACCCCTACACTCCTCTCTGACGCGCAGCTTGACACTGTCGCAGGTGGTCAGACACCGGTCCCAGGGTACTGTCACCTACTCACCCCTACACTCCTCTCTGACGCGCAGCTCGACGCTGTCGCAGGTGGTCAGACACCGGTCCCAGATACTGTCACGTACTCACCCCTACACTCCTCTCTGACGCGCAGTTTGACACTGTCGCAGGTGGTCAGACACCGGTCCCAGGGTACTGTCACGTACTCACCCATACACTCCTCTCTGACGCGCAGTTTGACACTGTCGCAGGTGGCCAGACACCAGTCCCAGGGTACTGTCACGTACTCACCCCTACACTCCTCTCTGACCACTCACCCATACACCCCTCTCTGACGCGCAGTTTGACACTGTCGCAGGTGGTCAGCCACCGGTCCCAGACACTGTCACGTACTCACCCCTACACTCCTCTCTGCCGCGCAGTTTGACACTGTCGCAGGTGGTCAGACACCGGTCGCAAACACTGTCGCGTACTCACCCCTACACTCCTCTCTGACGCGCAGTTTGACACTGTCGCAGGTGGTCAGACACCGGTCGCAAACACTGTCGCGTACTCACCCCTACACTCCTCTCTGACGCGGAGTTTGACACTGTCGCGTACTCACCCCTACACTCCTCTCTGACGCGCAGCTTGACACTGTCGCAGGTGGTCAGACACCGGTCCCAGGGTACTGACGTCTCAAACGACTCGGCCAGCATCCCAAAATCGAACGCCAAGTCCTGCAGTTCAATGGCGTGATGCAGAGCTGCGCTGCTTCCAGCCCCAGCCATGACCGACGAAAGTGGACGAACAGCGAGCAGCAGACAGTTGCTGGGCAATATTCATCCAATTCACTTTCATGTCGTCATACACATGCGATGCCTGCATCTATCGGGGAGCTTTGAGCGTCATCCCCTTTCCCTGGTTGTGAAATTGTTCTCAATGCACATGTGCTTCAACTTATTAGTATGGCACGAGCAGAGTCCGAGCGGGCCTACTTTCATGCACACACACACATAAGAAGTAGATCCTGATAGCTCTATTGGTTAGAACGACAGCGAACATTGGCTTCGCCAGTCCTGGAAAGACAGGGCTGGAGAGTCGCTTCACGCTCACGAAACGTCCGGCTGAGACAGCTCGTAACTACGTAGTTCAATCAGGACGAATTACTATGTCCATAGGGCTCACAATGCTATGCGAATATTCACGAGGAGCAATACCACAATCCACGAAAACCAAGCATGGTCGCCGAGAAGCTTCGGTGAGTGTTAACGGTGAGATACAAACCACTCACTCGAATGTAAGCGATGATGAAGGTGAGCATATATCCTCTCTTGCCATTCTCCTCCCCAATTGAGAAGCCACCATAGGACTCTGCCAACTGTTGCACGAGATTCTCATTTGCTGTCACCGCCTGCACCGTACCTGTGCCAACATAAAGGTGTCCCCATTACGAGCAGCTATCGTTCTAAAGGCTGATGCTATGCCCAGTTGACGGAGTATGTGAAGAAAACAACGGCACGACAGGACAAGCAGACCAGATCGGATCACGTAGCCGCCCGTACTGTCGGGAGGAAAACGTCAACTCATTACCCCCTCCACCAACTCACCTTCAAACATCAGCGTGACTATGCAGACACTGGTGAGGTCAAACGACATCCATTTGGTGATGTACGCATCTTGCACGACACGTTTGATCCAGTCGAATTTCCCGGACGAAGGTCTTAAAGCTTGACCTGGGGCACACGCACAAAGTGTCGGCCGTACAGTTTGAACACCCACTGTGCCCACGCACACACGCACAGTTGACACACCTACTGTGCCCACGCACACACGCACAGTTGGCCTGAGCGCAACACTGCGAGCAGACGCGTCTCGGTCGCTCTCCAGCTTTTCTCTCACCCTCTGTGTTGCTTCTGTGTATAGTGTGTGTTAAAAAATGAAGGAGAAGTGAACCAGAAAGAATAAAAGTGAACCAGAAAAGGAAAAGGTGAAAGAAGAAGTGCAATATCGAACCAAATCCAGCGGACTTATAAGCTACACGTGAGCGAAGTGGACTCAGTGATGGAAATATATTCAGATTATTCCTGTCGCTAATCGCACAGCACAGTAATTGGACGCCTGAAAAACCGAGTGAGTGAAAAGTGATATGACCATTATATATAGTGACATTCCTTGCATCAAGCATCAACTACTGCTTGTGGTTTGTCTTCTGTCAGACACTGCAGTGGAGAGGGAAATGAGCTAACTGACGCCTTGGTGCCGCTCGGAACTCCTGTGTATCCAGCAACAGTGCTCCGACTCGCCTATCTACAGCTGTACCAGTTTTCATCATACATACGGTCATCATCAGACTGCTGTTATCAATCGCCCTGGTTCAAATATTCACCGCCATCACGTCCCCCGGTCGCCTGGGCTCGCAACGCGCATGCAGCCGTCCAGACAGTGACGTCTTCACCACCGAGGACTTGGCCCCCACTAATCACCAGCCTCACCACCCCCGAGCGGCCATCCCGACCGAGGGGAGCAGCGTCGATACAAAACCAGCGCCTGGGATAACACACCGGGACAGGCGCGGCGCCGGGGGCGGCAGACGACCCGGGTCGCGTGGCGGAACAAACCATGCGACAGCTCAGCAACGCGAAGGGCAGCTTCAGCCGGGACTCATCAATGTTCGGTCTATCAAACCTAAGCTACTTGAGCTACAACACGACGTTCGTTTTTACTGTCTAGACCTAGCCGTGGTGAATGGGACCTGGCTGGGACCTCATTGACTACCCTGGTTACCCGCATTTTACTGCCGGTCGGCGCAGTAAAATGCGCGTACCGGTCCGACTCTAGTGGTTATGGTGGGGTGGCGATTATCGCCAAGTCAGCACTGTCTATTATCGTTTTGAAAATTGCTGCGCCTCCGAACTCGAGTTACAAACTAGAATCACTCTGGGACAAAGTCAAATGCAAAAACGGAGAATATTCCATTCTAGCGACAATCTATCGGCATCCTCGTAACACTCTTCCTGCCTTAGGTGACTACTTCGCTAAGCTCGAACGACAGGTTCAATTGTCGACACTGGGCTTTACCGGATTAGATTGTAGTCTTACGACGCACTCAGCAGCTGAGGCCACATAGCGTCGCCTGCCTCTCACTCTGACAGGAAGGGCGGGCATCGCGGGGAATCGAACCCCGTACCTCTGGCTTGCCGGACGCTGAACTTTACCGGCACTTTCTACCTCGAAGGTGATTGCAACCTCCTGGACACGGCTAATAGCCCCAGCAAAACACACCTGCTTGAGTTCATTAGCAACTATTCACTTAACGTGACAGTGAACCGCCCTAGATTCGCCATAGGCTTCTTGTTGGATACCATCATAACAGACTCGCGCATCTCTGTCGGCAAAACCAGAGCGAGTTTCTGCCACTTCAGTCCCCAGAAATGTATGATATGTTCGATTAAGATAAACAGCCTGCCTCAGTTAACACCGTGATAAAGGCACGTTCTTTCAGACGAGTGGATACCTCGGAACTGGCCCTCGACCTTGGTGAGATCGACTGGACCCAGGTCACTAGTCGCATCTCAGTAACTGACAAATTGGACACCATACTGAGATTCCTGACTCCTATTCTCGACGAGCAACTATAACTCATAAACATCAAAATTCAGAGCCCAACAGCACCACATGTTGGTGAAGTTACCAAACAGCTCATGCATCGAACAACTGTAGCTTTATACTTGCAAGATAGAAACACATCAAAGTGATTAAGAGACAAGTTCGTTCAGCTATTAGAGCCGACTGTATGGAGAGATTAACGGAAATATAGCTCAGAGAGGCTCACCGGATACGTGGCGTGCTATCAAGCCCACTACCGACAACAAAAAGGCCCTCACAGAGTTCAGTCTGAGCAGTTAAATCAGAACTTTGCAAGTGTTGGACATAAATTATCAGCAGAGGTCAAACGCCAGGCAAACATGCCTGAACACACACCTCCCAGTTGCCGACTATTGCGCGTCTCTACCAGCTCCTAAAAAGCATCACCCACATCCTTCGAACAGCTAGCAAAAATTGTTACAGACATGAGGACAGGTGCCTGCCGATCCCACGGAATCTGTATTAAGGCTATCAACTTTCTATTATTTTTTATCGGAAAAGTGCTGCTCGACATCATAAACACATGTCTGACTACGGCTGATATTCATTCCGCTTGGAAACAGTCAATTGGTCAATTGGAATTCGCATTTACAAATCAGGAGATTCTTCGGACCCCTCTAATTTTAGGTCCATCTCATTGGTTCCGGTTATCGCCAAGATCACTGATAGGGTAGTGCAGAAACAACTTTAACACTACCTGAACTCAAAACCACCTATTGGCCCAAGCTCAGCACGGTTTCAGACCACGCCATTATATGGAAACCGCTTTCATCTCAGTCACAGACAAAATATTAGCACAAATGGACCATTCGGAAGCAGTTCTCCTTTGCATTCTGGACCTCCGTAAATGCTTCGATGTAATAGACCACACCAAACTGCTAGCTAAACTAGAACTCCATGGAATCGATACCAACTGGTTTAGGACATATCTGGGAGGTCACACAAAGGCCGTTAGCAACGCAAATCAACGCGGAAACAGGCACTTCTCCTCCTTTCTCCCAACTAGACAAGATCATCAACTTTGTCACTAGACTCGTGCGAAGTCTGCGGAAATTTGGCCATATTTCTGATGCCAGTGACGAGCTCCTCACCGCAGCTGACCTGCATCCTTTTCAGGCTTACTCTGCTCCGTAGGATCATCCTGACTGGTGAGCCAATGTACACTGCTGGTCAAATCATGTGTGACCACCAACACCTGCCAGCCATACACAGAGAGGCGGGCCGCAGGAAATTTATCTACCCGTCTGTCTTCCACTGTAACAAACTTCCAACTGAAACAAAAACATCGAGGCTGTCGAACTTCAAGAAACATGCACTGGCTTACCTTCACGAACAACAGTAGTCGCACAAAAGACTAAACAATAGAGGTGTGCACAATACGAATTTACCTTTAGGCTATCGCTTTCCCATTACTTCTATAATCTACTCATTCATAGCTCGTGCACCAAGTACGGTATGTGCAGTAGGGCACAGCGTCCTTGAGAAATTTTTGATTCGAGATTCGGCCATACGACTTTGAGATGTAATCGAGTGTGCTGATTTCAAATTCGAAAGCTGTTTTTGGATCAAAGCATTTTCTGGTCCGCAAATTTGCACTTTTCTGCAGGTATGTTTCCTAACTGTATGCTAAATATGGGACTATGGACACAAAGGCATGTCTGAAAGTTGTGTGACTGTTATATTCGTGATGTTCACACAAAAATACCTATGATTACCACTTTTCAGCGCGCTAAAGCGTATATTGGATATATTTCTGACGGTTTCTCTGGTCCGTCCGACACATTCTCACTAACGCCATCTATAGGTGCTTTTTTCATTAACTCGGAAAATTGACTCATTGAACTAGACATATATCAAAAGCCTGTCCAGTATGCATCTAAAATTTACAGTAACGAACTGAAAACTGCTGCGTTTTTGTGAAGGTCTTGACATTACGTTTTTGTGAAGGTACAATCAATCACGCTGCCAAAGCGAGAAATAAAACAAAACATTACATACATCGCGTTCACGTACCGTTGATCAAATCATCTTGTTATGTGTGTGCGTGCACGCGTGCCTACGTATGTGCGTGCGTGAGTGGGCGCGTGAGTACGCCAGTACGTGTGCGAGCTTGTGCACGTGTGTATGCGTGTGTGGCGCATGTGTGTGGTACATATATATATATATATATATATATATATATATATATATATATATATATATATATATATATATGTGTGTGTGTGTGTGTGTGTGTGTGTGTGTGTGTGTGTGTGTGTGTGTGTGTGTGTGTGTGTGTGTGTGTGTGTGTGTGTGTGTGTGTGTGTGTGTGTGTTTGTGTGTTTGTGTTTGTGTGTGTGTGTGTGTTTGTGTGTGTGCGTGCGTGCGTGTGTGTGTGTGCGTGCGTGTCTATGCCCCTGCTACCCGAAGTGTATTTTTCAGCCCGTCGTCATTCGATTTCACCGGGCGGAGGTAGGATGTTTTGGCGAGTAAATCGTAACAGGAAGTATTGTGTTCAGCGACAGTTTGCGCATCACTTATAGCGAAGGTCAACGGCAACGATGGCGGCACATATTGAAAACTTACGCTTGCACACATGAAAGAGCGTGCACCGTTGATTGAATGCATGTTTTTATACCTACATCATTTAATGCATCACCATTGATATGCATGCATCGTTACACGGATAAGAGATAAAACATTGGTCATCCTGAATCCCTTTGGGTGATATTAGCTTGGATTCGACCATTCTGTGCCATCAGTGACCAACACCCTGATTAAAAGTCACAGTATAATATGTATTATCTATACATCAGTGAATAAAATGCATACTTCTCGCCGGCGAATAGTAGACACAGTTGGGCATTGCCCTCTCTGTCATTTAAATCGCAATCACATTTGCAGTAAAACAATCTTTGTGATTCATTTTACACAAGAGCGTTGAGAAAAGCCGATTACTTGTTGGCAATATTACCAACCACTACCAACCACTACCACTACTGGGTATGGCACGGCTTAAAGCAGGGTATGCAGAGCACGACCCGACACTTCTCGCAGTACGGGCGAGGCTTGTCGGTACGCTCAGATCCTTGACAGCGCCGCTGCCTTTCGACCATGTCGATGAAGTGGTCCTCCGGGTCGTACCGCATGTCCGGGATAGCCCTGGGCGACGACAGCGCACGTACAGGTCCGAAGCCAACCAGGCTCTGGTAGGCGACAGCGACTTGCCGCCGGAATTCCAGCAGGCCCAGGTTGCTGCCAGCTGCATGACAGATACGATGGGATACGACCCAAGCGTTCACCACCCCATGTCTAAAATCCGTGTTAAGAGGCACCAATGCCACTTCGTCGCACGGGTGTTGGTGGTGCACTTCTCGCAAAGCCAGTCATGTTTGGCGACGCCACCTATAAGCTTGTTGTAGTTGTGCATCATGCGTGGTTGAATCGCGAACCTGTGGGCTGGCGGAAATCCGTCCCATCATTTGACTCTTTCTCATTGTTCTGGAAGTGGACGTACGCCTTCAGCTTCAGATATCTTTGTGGTATCATGGTGCATTGCACTGTTTCTATTTTCAGATTATCGGCGGTTCACAGTAGTGACGTTTATTGGGGAGTTGATAGCATCCAGAAAGTCTGATAATACCGATGAACGTCCTGAGCTCACCAGTCGTCAGCTGAACAGCTCATAATTTTTGGCTTTGAGCTCATACCGCAGCGCTTCGTTGATGGCTTGCACATACATGTCCTCGGCGAAATGTTCTCGGACAGCTGCACTGGGAACATGTCTGGCAGAGTTTTCCTCAGCGCTTGTAAACGCCGCTAGATCCGTCCGTTGGTACTGGAGGTCCAGTGCATTCAAGTAGCTGCTTGAGTCAACGGAGATCGCTTGATGTAACCCTGGGTCGTTTGCTTTGGCGTGCTGGTCGTTTATTTACTTTGTCTTCCTCCGAACGGGCATTAGCTTCCACGTATCTGGGCACGTTCTGCAGCGCCGCGTCCCTGCCAGTGACGATTTCATCTTCCCCTTCTTCCTTTAATTTAGTTATTTAATTTATTTAAAAAGAAAAAAAAACAAAAAAAAACAAACAATTGTTTAATAGTTTCTGCTTTTCTTGAGGCACTCAGATATTTAACTGACAGTATAGGAGGTAGCGATTTATAGTGAATGATAGTTAGCTTTTTTGTCGGTTGTTTAGCAAGTTAATTTAGCAAGTTAATTTGAATCTAAATCTAGGCATAAGCTGCAGCGTTTAGGATGGTTTCGACCAGGATGCAGGCACTAGAGGAAGAAATTAGGACCCTTAAGGCAGAGGTTTCCAACCTCAAGGCTGCCCTTGTTGCACAGGGTAGGCAAGATAAAGCAACAAGGGGTCAATCCGTAGCAGGGACATCATATGCCCAGGTGGTCGCAGGCCACCAGGTAGCTGAGGTTTCCCCTACTGTGGAGGTGGCTGGGATCTCTCAAGAGGGGAGTGTTAATAGTGTTAATAGTGAACAGAGGAGGGGTAGTTCTGGTAGGTCACAGGAGGGGAAGTGGCATGAGGTCAGGGGGTGGAGGATTTGGAGACGCGAACCTAAGGAAAGGGTCAGTGAGTGGCAGGTGGCAGGTGGTAGGAGCGGGAGGAAGTGTAGCCGACCTGCCCAGCGGGCAGGCATAGTAACAACAAATATGTTCCAGGCATTGGATGACTGCCCCCAGGATAGCAGTAGTAAGGAGTCAGTGCTGGTCATAGGAGACTCTCGTGTGCGTCATTTAGAGCGGGTATTTTGTAAAGGTAGGAGGGACAGGAGGTGCATCACCAGGCCTGGTGCCAAGGTGAAGGACCTGGTAACTGCGGTGGCACAGGTCACCAGTGATCACCAGTTTAACACAGTCATAGTGCATGTAGGGGTAAATAACATAGGTCATACTAGGAACGAGGAGCTTCTGCGGGAGTACAGGGCCCTTCTGGCCACCCTGAAGGGTACCAATAGAGTGCTTGTAACAGGAATTTTGCCTAGGGCTAGAGCCTCCCCTGAGTGGAGCTCTAGGGCACTGGCAGCTAACACCAGGGTAGGAAAGCTCTGCCAGGAGCTAGGTTTTACATTTGTAGACGAGTGGAGCAGGTTTTATGCATCGTGGGACCTCTATCAGAAGGATGGCCTGCATTTTTCTGAGAAGGGGGTCCATGTGTTAGGCAAAGTATATGAGCATGTCCTTCAGGGAAACTAGGAAATTGGGTGGGGAGGGATGAAATTGCATTGCCAACTCAGGAATATTCCAATAGTGTCAGCCAAGGCAATAGAACCTCAAAGTCTGCAAATAGGGACAGCAGCAACTCAAGGGGACAGAGTTATAGTTCATCTAGTGATAAAAGAACTCCTCAATATGAAAAAGCCAAAGGTGGTTATGGAGCATTTGTTAAGTGTATGATGTTTAATGCTCAGAGTATCCGTTCCAAATTTGATGAGTTCAAGTGTTATGTTGCTGAGGAGAAACCGGATTTTGTTTGCATTACGGAGGCATGGGTCAGTGAAGGATATTTTGGAGATAACTTACAGGACTATGAGATCCAGGGATACAATATGTTTTCGTGCAATAGGGGTCCAGCAATGAAAGGGGGTGGTGTAATGCTCTATGTGAATAGCTTATTCAGTTCTCAAAAAGTAGCAGGTGGGGATAAAAATGTGTCTGTGGAGTCCATTTGGCTTGATGTCACTGTGGGAAAAGGCAACAGCAATACTCTTAGGATAGGAGCTTTCTACCGATCAGGAACCCTGCCACATTCTCAGCAACTGGAGCTTGACAAGGTGATTTGTGAGGAAATCAGTAGAAACTTTAAGAGGAAGTGCCTTATTCTCGGTGACTTTAATCTAAAAGGTTATGAAAATGCTGGTGTTGGCTCCCCATCATGCAAAATGTTCAGGAAATGCCTTGAAGAGGACCTGTTCTTACACCAGTTTGTATCGGAACCTACCAGGCATGGTTCATTCTTGGACCTTGTATTCTCGGATTTAAGTGACTTGGTTCAAGACTTGACTGTAGGCGAAACTCTGGGAAAAAGTGACCATAACATAGTTAGATTCAAGGCACATGTAGGGGAAACTATCAAGGATAATTTGGTAAAGGTTCCAAATTTCAACAAAGCAGACTTTAACGGCATGAGAGCGGCTTTAAGTGCCATCAGATGGGAAGAAGAATTCTCCAATTTAAATGCCTGTGAAATGTGGGAAAAGTTCAAATCTTACTTAAAGGAAACTCAGATTAGACATGTCCCCCAAAAGCAAAGACGCAAAAGAAGGGTAGGAAAGCCAGCATGGCTTACACCAGACGTGATAAAAGCAATTAGGGCTAAGAAAACTGCATTTAGAGTTTTTAAAGAAGCCTCAAATGTCATTAATCTAAAGGCGTATCGAAAAGCTAGAGACACTGTGAAGCAAAAAACCAGAGCAGCAAAGCGAGCAAAGGAACTGGATTTAGCTAGAAACTGTAATGGGGACAGTAAAAAGTTCTTTAGTTTCTACAAGCTGAGTAAAGTTTCTAGCACAATTGGTCCACTGGAAGTAAACGGGACTACATTGGGTGAGGATAGTGAGATGGTTGAGGAGCTGAGCAAGCAGTTCAAATCAGTGTTTACATTGGAAGATATGACCAATCTGCCGACCGTACACCATAGTTCAGTTACATGGGATCTGACAAATGATGTTGATTTCATTGGTAGTGATGTTGTTTACAATCATATCAGGAAAATAAAGCCAAATAAGGCAGCAGGACCTGATGATATTTATGCTAGGGTGTTGCGGGAAACTGAAAAGGAACTGGCATTTCCACTTAGTATAATATTTTGTAGATCAGTTTCACATAATGAAATTCCAACCGATTGGAAAAGGGCAAATGTAGTTCCTATTTTCAAGAAAGGAGAAAGAGGGAAAGTTGAAAACTATAGGCCAATAAGTCTCACATCCCTAGTCTGCAAGGTACTCGAATCAATTATCAAGGATAGAATAGTTAGTTATCTGGAAGGTAGCAGATTGATTCAAAATACTCAACATGGATTTAGAAAAGGACGATCGTGTCTCACAAACCTCTTGGACTTTTTGAACTTCGCCACAGAACAATTTGATCAGGGAAATCAGGTTGATGTAGCATATCTTGACTTTAGTAAGGCCTTTGACAAGGTACCCCATAAACGGTTAATGATACAGCTTCAGTCCCATGGTATTGCAGGTAGCATCTTAAAATGGATAGAGTTGTGGCTTTCAGATAGACAGCAAAGAGTGATGCTAAATGGTACAAAGTCATCATGGCAAAATGTTCTTAGTGGAGTCCCCCAGGGGTCAGTACTAGGGCCATTACTGTTCATTATATTTGTAAATAACATTGAAAGTGGCCTAAGCAGTAAAGTTTTGAAATTTGCAGATGATTTGAAGGTCTTTAGGGCAATAACAGGTCAGGATGAGCATATCTCGCTGCAAAAAGACTTAGACGAACTTGTGAAGTGGTCCGAAGAATGGCAAATGAAATTTAACTTTGATAAGTGCAAAATCATGCATGTAGGTAAGCAGCATATGAAGGCTCCATACTTGATGGGTGGCCAAGTGCTATCAGTGACTCAACAGGAGAAGGATTTAGGTGTTATTCTAAACACAAAATTGGGGGCATCAGAACAGACCAAGGAAGCCAGGAAGAAGGCACTGAGAATGCTCGGGGCAATAAATAGGAATGTATCATACAGAAGTGAGGAAGTGATCAGGAAGCTTTACTGTGCATACGTCAGGCCACATTTGGAATACTGCATCCAAGCTTGGTCTCCTAGCTATGAAAAAGATTGTTGGCTTTTAGAGAGAGTACAAAAGAGGGCTACAAAAATGGTTAATGGCATAAGCAACCTGGCATATGAGGAAAGATTGAAGAAATTGAATATGTTTTCACTTAGATATAGAAGGCTGAGAGGAGATCTCATCGAGGTCTTTAAATTTGTCAATGGTCTGGAGAGGGGATACCTTGGGGAAATGTTTGAATTTAACAGAAATGATGCAATTAGAGGTCATAAATTCAAAATTAAAATTAATCACAGCAGAACAAGGTTAAGGCAAACTTTCTTCACCAACAGGGTAGTGGAACACTGGAACCAGCTGCCAGAAAACATCGTCAGTAGCAGAACATTGAACATCTTTAAAAACAGCATAGACAATCATTATAAGAATAGAGGGCTTGCTTTTCAGTATTACAGGGAGGGCTGATTGGCAGATTTGGTGGGCAACTGGTTCAGTGTACAGAGTGCAACCAAGAAGGGCCCTTGTGGCTCAGAGTTGCACTGATCTTTTATGTCTTTATGTCTTTATGTCCTCGTCTGTTTGTTTGCCTACAACCGATGGTGGCAATGCCACAACGTCCACATAGTCAGCATCACTGTCCACGAAGCCGCCAGTTTTAACCAGCTGTAGGGCTTCCTTCACCATCAGGACCTGTTCCCGTCGCATAATGACGCATGGGAAACGTGGCAGCAAACCGATTACAGATAACAGTTTGGAATCGACTCAGATAGATGCGCCCACCACACACGCACGTGGCGAATGCTGCTCCGACCGGCCGCTCTGATCCCCGCCACGCGACCCCGGCCGTCTCCCACCTTCATCCGCCATAGCCTTGTTTCCGTGTCAGGTTTGAATTGGGATTGAATTTCCACAATTAATCGAATCCGGATTACAAGGAGAGTTTCCATGGCCATTCGCGAGGAAATCAGGATTACATGTTGGATTTCCGAATCCAGACTTGGTGGGAAATCCCGGATTTGCTGACAGTTGCGGCGCACGTGCGACATTTCCCTTCAATACCCAAAACGTATGCCTCATCGGCGTGGGCTGCGTCTTGGATGAGAGACTCGAAGAAGGTTTGCTGTTATTTGGAAACGTATTATATTATATTTTATTATATTATAGTATATATCATATTCTATATTATATTATAACCCCGGTCACCCTAACAAAATCCTTCCAAAAATTACGCCGGCGCTGACGACAGGGGAAGCAGGAAAAGGACGCGAAGTAAATGCTACCATATGCTTCCAACTCCTGGGAGATCCGGATTTCCTCGGGAAATCTTTCTAAGCCGGATTCGGAAATCCAATCCAGTTAGTTGACGAAAGCGTTTCCATGACTTCGGAAATCCGGATTGGTAAGGAAATCCGGATTTGCTAGTGTCATGAAAACGGGTCTCATGTGTCCTCATTTGATGACACATATTTTAGCGAGAGCTGGGCGATTAGTCTTTGCTGAATATGGAAATAAATATCAGTATTTGGACATTCAAACAATCTTTATTAATGCACGCTCCGAGATTATGTAAGTACTTGATTACCAGCCCTGTGCGGAACGGCTTGCACCTTAACTTCAGGATGCAAACATTACACTTAAAGACCAGCCAAAAATTCCTGTGCGAGCGGATTCGGAATCCCAAGTCATCACGAGGCCCGCAGCTTCCTCATGGATCACTTTTCAAAGCTTTCGGACAGTTCGCGACTGACCATATTTCCAACATATGCCTGAAATTGTGTTGTCCTCAAATGAGGACACCAAGTGTTAAAGATCGAAACAGTTTCCACGAATACATCGTACAAGATACAGTCAGCAAATGAAGCATGAGAGCTTGGGTAAATGAGCAAATAGAAATTAAAAGGCCCCACTAGATGCCATGCCAAAAGGCCCGGCCTTTTGGCATGGCATTTGCCTTATTGTAATATCCATCCCATCTAGTGGCACTAGATGGGATGGGTATTCAAATCAGAGAAACGTTTTTCTACCATGCATTTGCGACTACTCGATATTATTGAGGAAAACAAAATACCGGTGCCTGACAAATTGTTCTGCCTATCAGTGTTCCAAATTTACAGTCGATATCAGGCCAGGTTACCGAGGTATAAACTGAAACGTTCTAAGACTACAGGCAAATGCATGGCTGGCGCTCTGGTGGTTAAAACACGGAGTAATGCGAGGCAAAGTGGCTATCGCTGGATGAGCCCGCACTCTGGTTCACTTCTCATGTGCCTTGGGCTCGACACTGTGGTTGACAACTAAGTGTTTTTTTTTGTTCTGTTTTTTGTTTCTGTTTTGTTTGGTAAGGTGCTTAACAATCTGGCTGTGCCGGACGGCGCGCGTGGCTTGCGATTGGTGGCCATGTGGTCAGGCGGTGACGGCGGCTGCCGAAGGGCTTGTGGAGAAGTTCTTAAGGACCGCTGAAGAAGAGACGGATGTGGGCGGAGGCCGGGCAGACGGTGAACGTGTATGTGTAGACCAACAGAAGATAGGTGGGGGAAGGAAGAGTTTGCATAAGAATGCACTTGCATCTTCTTCACGACCAGAGTGGCGGTGGCCGGGCACATGCAGATATAATATCAGGTATACTACATCGAGATATTCACCTGCTTGACTTGCTCCCAGGGCCAAATAAATGAAATGGAGCTGACTCCTTGTATGCCAGTGGACACTGCTCTAAGTGTGTGATATCCATCGGTAAGATACTCACCGAGCTTGAACGGTTCGTAATCCACGAGTCGGTTCGACACCGTAGTTCCAACAGGTCATTACATGCAACAGCACTCGCCAACCCCGAACCGCTCGTAATCTGTGAGCCGGGCATTCACGTGACTCCAACTGCTCATTGTAGGTGAGAGCACTCACCAAACTTGAACTGCTCGTTGTCCATCAGTCTTATGCTGGCTGGCTGCGCGCGTCTGGCTGCCACGTCTCGCATAAAGCGAACACCACTGGCAAAGTCGGGGAGCATGATGCCGCCATAACGCCGACAGGGCGGGACAGGCCGCACCTTCAGCGTCACTTCAGTAATGATCCCCAGCGTCCCTGTAGCACGGCCAGAGGAAAGTCAGGGAAAAAAAAAAAAAGGGGGGGGGGGGGGCCCCCCCTCCCCCCCCCTTCCCATTAATACCCCCCCCCCCCCGGGGAAAGAGCACAGCCAGAGGATAGTCAGGGACAAATGCAGACAAGCAAGGGGAGACCATCAACTACGCCTGGATGAGAGTGAGCAATAAACAGAACTTGGTCGATACAGGCTATCGTAAGTTGACTTGCCAGAAGTGTTTCGGTATAAGTGAACCGGTACGCTACAATTCAGTATTCCTCATGTACTCCTGTAATATCGGAATGCTGCAACGTTAAGTCGATACTACCGACCCGCTGTCCTAATCAACAATCCAAAATTCGGGTTTCCCTTCCGGCGTCTACGGCGCACCAATATTGCTCAAAAGTCGGATTTCAGGTAACCTTGAAAGCAGAGTGGAAAGCTTACTTTCCAGGATTGGGGTCGGAGTGCAGATTTCTTCCGGAGTACATTTTCATGGACATATTACTTTTTGATGCATGGGATCTATTTGCCGTTAACAAACGGGAAAGTCATCTTTATTTAGTCAGTATCTACGTAATATACATGAATAATACACATCATTTTTAATCACATCAAAGTATAAAAACAAAGAAGTGAACAGTGGACGGCACCGCAAGACAGGGAGTCGTGATGCTCAGCTCAGCTTTATCTCTCATAACTCACAGAATAAATGCGCTTTCTTCCCACTGTTGGTCTCAGTACAAGGCTAGCCAAATGAAAAACAAACACAAATAATTCGCGCTTCACCCTCAGCTCAGAGCACACACCTACCTACATAGGCAGCCAATTCACTGCGTGATACGGACCCAACACCACTACCTCACGCGCGACGGTCGGAAGCGATGGTGGTGCGCAAAGCAAGGGATCAGTCAAGGTCTTGTGTTTGCAGGATAGCGCTGTTAAGCATGTATTCAAAGTTGCTAATGGTTAAGACATCATATAAAAAATACCTTTTATCGATTGGTTGAAAAACAGTTTTCAGAACAGAAAATGCTAACGAAGCAAATTCTGATCGGCGGCCTCCGGGACTCCGGAAGACGTCTCTTAAAACTGTCAGTTTTCCCACTATAGGGTGGCTCGAAAGCAGGTTTCTGGAAACGCATCGGTCGAATTCGTAGCGATCGGAGGCCACTGTTCAGTGCGAAGGCGCGAGGTTTGGCCGTTGTTGTCGGCATTTCCGCTGGTTGTGGTTTAGTTTCGTGTGTGTTCGGATGTTGTCTGTGTGCTTGATGATACGAAAAGTGCTTAGTTTATTTGGTAATCGTAGGTAGAATAACATGTTTAGTGGATTTTTTCTTCAATCTTGTATTAGTTTTTAGTGGTATTTTTGTTCCCTCTGCATGTTTATGTCAGAGTACATGTGAAGCACATTTTATCCAGTATGAATCCGGAGTGCAACAATGTTTTAAGAGATGAAATCTTTTAAGAAGTGCCTTAATTCCCAGCCTGCTTGAGAGCATTTTAAACATCCAAAACACAAACGCACCGCACCTTGTTCGCGCCTGTGCGTGCGTTTGCGTTGGCGAACCCTCGGGCCAGGGATCCACCAGCACGGCGCTGAAAAGGGCCTATGGCTGTTGTGCACCTACCTTCTGACCCGAGCACCACGTGATGTAGGTCAGGTCCGGCCGAGAGGCGCGGCACCTCACAGCCACGCTCCAACACGCCGCGGGCCGTCACCAGTCGCACGTGCACCACCAGGTCCTCGATGTTGCCGTACACGTTCTTCTTCATGCCGGAGGCCCGTGTGGCAACCCAGCCACCCACACTGACGACAGACGTTGGCTGTCAGTCACATCCGTCACAACGGCCATACGTGCTGCACTGGCACAAGTGCAGCAATCCACCCACTAAACCCTGCCATACTATACCATAACCTATCGAACATACGTTCCCTTCAAAATGCCGTCACTCCAATTACGTGGTTTCAGATAAAGTGGTGGCTTCCTCGCTACCGCCATACGTACGTTATCAGAATGTACAGCCACCCAGATGTTTGGTCACAATAGGAGGTTATTGCTGTATGCACAGCTTCGTGCAGTCTCCCAGACTTGGCATGCCACTGCGCCACTGTGAGAAGAACTGGAGAGAAACTTCCCGTGCACCTGAATTGTGCCTAGTCCTTCCAAGCATGACACAATCACTTTCACGCATTATGTCACGAACCCGCCCTCAAGCAAACGCCACAACAATGCCGTCAACTAAGAACAATTGAAGAAAGAAAAACAAATAACTGGAACAAGGATGCAGGCCGTAATTCGTGTAATAGTGAAGCGCGCAACGTCTACTTCAGCCGACCAACATTCTTTCATGAAACTGGAGAATCCGCGCAATAGTTATTGCATGCCAAGTCATCATGCATTTCAAAATCATTTTAAGTCTTTGCAATCACAATGGTATCTGAGTGGTACAACCATAGCAATGGCAACTATAATGAAGCCGTTACGCAATGCGTACGCATTAGGTCGACTCAAGATAACAATTCGTGGGGACAGTATGCCTGGTTACGATCAGGGCCTCGTTCTATGGTTCAACGAGAGCTTAATGATGTCATTTTATCCAAACTTTAGCCTGATTAAGGGGCGCACGTCATGTTTAAAGATTACTAGTTTTGAGGTTGTTTGTTCTTGAGCGTGTTAAAGAGAGTGATAAGAAAATCGACGTTGACATCAGCTGGGCAACACGAAGTGAACCACTTAGTGCTTCATTTCATATATGTGCTTAGAAATTCACAAATCAACTTTTAAGACGCAAATTATTCAACACATGTCAAGATGGGTAGCAAACGAACCACCAGAACTGCAGGAACACGATGAGGTGCATCTTAGCGTCATGCGATTACATCTAACCTCTGTTTCATCTCTATGATATCTGATCGACCTCGATGAAGACAATCGCAATCGCAATACCTGTTTTCTTCAACTGGGCAATTTATACTACCGCACTACAGCAACAAGATTTGTAGGAGGTTGGCTCCAAAAACCATTATTATATTTACCTTGAGAACTCATGCGAGTCGGGCTCATGGCCGCACGTGTAGCCGTGCTCGTGTAGAACCCGCTCCAAGTCCTGACCAATGATGCCGGCCTCACAACGAACCGTAAGGTTGGTGGGGCAGATTTTCAATACGCGCGCCATCTGTGATGTATCGACGGAAACAATGGTACGTTGTTCGTCCATAGGACAGAGGAGGGCGCCGGTGACTGAGGTGCCGCCGCCGTACGGGATGAGCGCGACTTCATGCTTGGAGCTGATGTTCACCAGTCGGACCACTTGGTCATGGCTCTCTGCAATCATAGCAAAAGCCAGGCAGTCCATGTGGGTAAGAAACATTTAGTCATGCCTGTATGACCGAAAGATGATGGCGCAAACTGCAATATACAAAGTAAGTATACAGTATGCAAAGTAGGTATAGAGATATAACATGAAATAGGCTCGGTAGCATGAAATACACACATATACAACATAGCATGCAACATGAAAATACATACGGCATACCAATGAATGATTTTTGACACATGACCACGTCTCTCGGTTCTTATATCGACCAGGGCATAACGCTCGCCTACGTATAATGCTTTGCGATTATTCCCTAGTCAGGATGGTCGCCACCCCTCGGAATTTCTCATTATGCTAAGTCAGAAACACTGAACTAAAAACAGTGCATCATTAGATGAAAGTTTCTTTCATCTAATGACACCCGGCATGACCTCGTGAGGTCAACCATTCTCTTGTTTGTTCATTGGGTGGTTCACGACGCACTTTCTGTACATTCACGGCTAATGGCGCCACCCACACTGTTTCGCCGGTGGGCCGCGGGATTGGGAAAGGCCAACCATACTCCTCATATGTCCGGTCAACGATAATAATTTTGATTAAATGTTTTTTTTTATGAAACATCCCACCACATCCAGAAACCCGAACAAAAATAATAATAAAAACATTGACGTACGCGGGTAGACCTGGACAGGCCTTATTATCGGTTATCCAGCCTTATCAATCGGTTATCCTTATTCATCCTTAACGGTTATCCTCATCTTAACCTTCTCTGCGGGATGCTAACCTTATCAGTTGGCATCCGCAGATCATGATCGGACCCTTGGCTGCGCTCCCAGGTCAGATCACAGATACTCATGACGAGATAGATGGTGAACATGCAGCGAGGTGCGACCAAACGACAGTTCTGATCGCTCAGGAATACAAGTGGACGCCAAACTCAAATTTCCGCAGCAAGAAGCCATCCGAGTTCATCCAAGGGCCGATGTCATCCAAGGTCAGTGAACTTGGAAGACTTATTTTGATTTACATCATGGCATCAAATGACCGGGCTGTCTCTCATTCTCGTTTGCATGGAAGTTGAACTAACAACATTAACCCATGTGTAAAGCATGCAAATTAATAACATTGTTAGGCGGAGGTGGGGGGATATTCGTCACCTTGAGATCTCGCTAACCAATTAACTAATTTCTTTTGGAAAAAAATATCATTCGAAAGCTTGTATCGTTAACTATAATTTGTTATTAAACAAACAAGGTTGAAAGTTGGAAAACGATGGATGTCCGAGGAAATCAACATGATTTTATCATCAGAAACAATGAATATTTGGTAAATATTGTACCGAATGCTGCTGCACAAATGACAACCTCATTTTTTTAGGCGACGGCAGGTAAACAAATGTGGTGTAGGTTGTTTATGGTTTTGGCCTGAATCTGCCTCTGCCTGAATCATCTTGTGCATCAGCCAGTGCATAGAACATGTGTAAAACCTCATGTGTTCTGAAGCCTCGGTGACAGCTAGACTTGTCAGTCTCTAATTGCTATGGACTATTCCCTTTACTTAAGCATACCAACTATAAATAACTCCTATTCCAAAGTTCACCTTGATCCATGTGTGTCGTTTATCATTTGATTTCTTCACTTCGGGAATTTCCAAGAAATTGACAATAGTGGGTGTGTAGGAGGCTTGCTTCTTATCAAGTTGAACCCCCCATAAGTTCCCTACTTCCTTATTCAAGAGCTATCTCCGCCATTCATGTGTATATTTAGTCACGAGGAATGTGCAGCATAAATGTGCTCGGCATGAATGTTGTTGGCTAGATACCAATACTTATGAACATAGCGTGTTTTAAAGCTCCACCAACTGTCAAAATTATCTTGACATGCCTCCACAATCCCTGAATCCCATAACATGATCCCTCCACAATCTCTGTTTGGACCGCCTCTGATCGAGCTTGTGCATAATACGTGCAAAAGAACTTTAGGAAAAATTAAGAGTATCCGAGCTCTATCATAACGCAATACGAAGCGATGGATACAAATTTGAGTAGGGGCATCAGAAGGCCTTTAAATAATGTGATTGAACAGGTCATGGACATTTTCAGTGTCATCCGAGATAAATAACTTTAAATAATCTTCGATAATCGCTTTCGAATTTGTGATCACCCTGCGGTTGCTTTGGACGTGAAATACGAATGTAGCCACCATTTTTCCCGACAAGAGTGAACAATACAAGTTTTGAACTGAATTTCGGAAGTGTGATCAACACTTCGACCTGACATAGCACCTTCCCTGTGGGCTGTAGCGCAACGAACGACAGGTTATTAGACTGGCAATATCTGATTGATTCATTGCTTATTTGGCCTTAGGAGCGCATCGACTGCTACTGGCTATTTAGCGTCCATTTCTCTCTTTTCACATCATTCCGCTTAGCGACATGAGTCTATTTTTGGAATTGATGTATATATCGATAGAGTTGACCTGCCTGGACGATCCACGACTTTTCAACTAAAACATCACAGTACAACAATTCATCGAATTTGGAATCAAAGTGACGCCTTAGTTCCACCGTGAAGCCAGGGCAAGAAACAGCATGTGTCGAACCGTCATAGGTGAACCACATCTGGAACAGCGTGGCTTCGCCTCCCTTCTCAGAAGGTAACCGTGCGTTGCATACGTGTCCTCTATTTGCAGACGTGCCAGATTCACCTCTTCTCGCCTATATTGTTCTTTTTTCTTCAGCGAGGACCGGGGTGCCAGAACCTATTTTATGGATCGAAGTTCGTTTAAAGCCTGGCAATTTCAGCTTTGTTGCCACCTTTCTTGGCGGAAAGCATTTACTTTTGAATAGTAATCTCTGGCGGGGGTAGGCAAAGCTCGAGTCCTACGCGACCGCACGGCACACCTGGCAGCAACGTCGGTCACCCCACTTTCGGTGATACTGGTATGGCTCGGTACCCAACAGAAGATAATCTGTTTTGCCTAATTCTGCCAAACGTAGTGGGATATATTGAGCAAACTGGTTTCCTGGGTGCATGGCTTAAAGAGGCTTAAGATTACCTAAAGAGGCTTAAGATTACTCAACGAGTCTGTTATAATAAGATGTTGGCCTTCATCCCCAGCCTCAATCAAGCATAAGGACTTACCCCGTCCCGTCTCGGGGGGTCTTCAACCGCCCCCTCAGGTTGTTCGCGGATAGCGGACGAACGGCGCGCGGCAGTGCGCCCAAATTTAGCATACCTTTTCCCACATCAATTGGACACGCTGATTCAAAATTTTTAGGTCAGGTCATCTAGGGTCAATGAGTTAGTCAAGGTCAAGTGAGGTCACCTCCAAAAAAGTTCAACCAGTCGTCACACTTTAACGGGTACAGATATTTTAATGAAACTTTCAGCGTTTGCTTATCTTTAGGGATGCAACAATAGGCATGAGCTGAACTTTTCTCTTTTATTCTCGTTTTTGACTACATATAAATTTTGCTTATTTGCCAAATTGCAGTTCAAATAGAGGATTCTGGCTAAAGTAAGCATTTTGTATTAGGGCAAGTTGACTTCCAACAACGTTTCTCTGCCTGCTCTACCCATCCGTAAAGGAAAATTTAAAGAAAACTTGAAAACTCAAAATTTTGAAATTTCCAAAAAGAAAATTTGTATTTTGGGGGCACAAAAAATTCTAGCCCTGGTCCATTTCGCTGTCCTTTTCTTGTTCCAAATAATTTTTTCTCTCACATATCCCACAAAATGAACTCCCCAAAGTAAAAAACATAATGTCAAGTCGTGAAAAGTCGTAAAAATCTAACACCCCTGGTGACGTCACTTTTGGGGGAAAATTGTTTTGGAGGGTGGACCCGAACCCTAATCGGCGAGCGCTTTCCGATGACACCGCTTTCGTTTTCGTGCGATGCTTAGTTTGGATTTTAGAGGGGGGTCTTCAACCGCCCCCCCCCCCTCCCGCCCGAGACGGGGTGGGAGGATTTGACGGGAAAGACGGCGCGGGTTAGGAATCGCAACCGACTCAGCAGTGTACACAGAGGCGTGCGGTGGTAGACTAAAATATCTCGTTGCTGTTCGACATACTAATGCACGCACAGTTTCATTGATTGTATTGGACCCGTAAATTCATGTATGAGAGTAGGAGCGGTAAAATTATAGTAGCTCTAGAGCTTGTGATCTGAAAAGCTCTGGGACAGTATGCCCCTTCTTGACAGTTACGAGGTAGACCTCAATTTCGGGTGAGATGAGTTTCCACAGAGGAATTTGCATGTGCTTTATCGGCACACCTCGTAGCGGGGTTTGGACCTCTTAAAGTAGCGAATGTATTCTGACGCAAAACGGTCGAAATCATTCACCCACGATTTGCCCACGAAAAATCGACGGCGTGCGGTGTGCACAAAAGGTTTGTAGGTAGGATGCGCTGGAAATTTCCGCAGCTTTATTGCGTACTGGAATCCCAGCTTCACGCGTCTCCTTGCCAACGCAGGCTCGTGGACCTCTGCCAAAATACCCACAGTTGGAGATGCCCGAAATGTCCTGTGGCGATCCGCAACGCTGTGTGGTGTACTACGTCAAGCGTACGTCTCACGGAGCTACTGGCACCGTAATATACAAAAGGTGCATACTCGACTTTCGATCCGTTAAGATATCAAAGTGACATTAAAAGCCCTATTCTGTCAACCCCGTGATCAGTTTGTGAGACACATGTAAAGTACTCATTGCTCGGAAGCACCTATCTCGTAACTATATCGTAACTTACTCGACCATACGACCACATCGACAACAGTGAGCAATCCGACAGGAGACGTAACTTACTCGGCCACACGATTGCATCGACAAGAGTGGGCAGTTCACCGCAGCGCAGAGTGAATATTTCCTGCATGGTGTGTCCATGAGAACGCCATAGTCGGTCATCTCCAGCTACAGAGTAACTGATGTCCGCCTCCGTCAGGGCAGTCAGGAATTCTGCAACATCGGTCACATTCGGTCAGCATGGCAACCGATATCCGCCCCAGTCAGGAACTTTGCAATATCAGTCGCAATCGGTCAGCACAGCAACTAATGTCCACTGTATCAGGACAGTCGAGATTTCTGCACCATCAGCCACAATGTCATCACAGCAACTGACGTCCACTTTAGTCAGGACAGTTAAGAGCCCAGAACTATCAGCTACAGCCAGTCGTTACTACCGAGTAGCTGATGTCTATCTGTCAGACCAGTAGCTCTGCAGCATCAGTCACAGCCAGACATCACCACCGGGTAACTGATGCCTGCCTGTCAGAGCAGTTCGGAAGTTCGTGGTATCAGCTACGTTGGACCAGAATAGGGTGTCATCAGGCTTGCTGGACGAGCGAGATCAGGACTAGGAATGCTGGAGGTACATACGTGCTACATCAGCCGTGGTGTAGACACAGGAGCGGGGGATTTAGCTGCCGTGGTGCAGACACAGGAGCGGGGGATACGGCTGCCGTGGTGCAGACACAGGAGCGGGGGATTTAGCTGCCGTGGTGCAGACACAGGAGCGGGGGATACGGCTGCCATGCTGCAGACACAGGAGCGGGGGATACGGCTGCTATGGTGCAGACACAGGAGCAGAGTATAGGGCTGCACGGGCGGGGGATACGCTCGGTGCAGACACAGGAGCGGGGGATACGGCTGCCGTGGTGTAGACACAGGAGCGGGGGATACGGCTGCCGTGGTGTAGACACAGGAGCGGGGGATACGGCTGCCGTGGTGCAGACACAGGAGCGGGGGATACGGCTGCCGTGGTGCAGACACAGGAGCGGGGGATACGGCTGCCGTGGTGCAGACACAGGAGCGGGGGATACGGCTGCCATGGTGCAGACACAGGAGCGGGGGATACGGCTGCCATGGTGCAGACACAGGAGCGGGGGATACGGCTGCCATGGTGCAGACACAGGAGCGGGGGATACGGCTGCCGTGGTGCAGACACAGGAGCGGGGGATACGGCTGCCATGGTGCAGACACAGGAGCGGGGGATACAGCTGCCGTGGTGCAGACACAGGAGCGGGGGATACGGCTGCCGTGGTGCAGACACAGGAGCGGGGGATACGGCTGCCGTGGTGCAGACACAGGAGCGGGGGATACGGCTGCCGTGGTGCAGACACAGGAGCGGGGGATACGGCTGCCATGGTGCAGACACAGGAGCGGGGGATACGGCTGCCATGGTGCAGACACAGGAGCGGGGGATACGGCTGCCGTGGTGCAGACACAGGAGCGGGGGATACGGCTGCCGTGGTGCAGACACAGGAGCGGGGGATACGGCTGCCATGGTGCAGACACAGGAGCGGGGGATACGGCTGCCGTGGTGCAGACACAGGAGCGGGGGATACGGCTGCCGTGGTGCAGGGATACAGGAGCGGGGGATACGGCTGCCATGGTGCAGGCACAGGAGCGGGGGATACGGCTGCCGTGGTGCAGACACAGGAGCGGGGGATACGGCTGCCATGGTGCAGACACAGGAGCAGGGGATACGGCTGCCGTGGTGCAGACACAGGAGCGGGGGATACGGCTGCCATGGTGTAGACACAGGAGCGGGGGATACGGCTGCCGTGGTGCAGACACAGGAGCGGGGGATACGGCTGCCGTGGTGCAGACACAGGAGCGGGGGATACGGCTGCCGTGGTGCAGACACAGGAGCGGGGGATACGGCTGCCGTGGTGCAGACACAGGAGCGGGGGATACGGCTGCCATGGTGCAGACACAGGAGCGGGGGATACGGCTGCCGTGGTGCAGACACAGGAGCGGGGGATACGGCTGCCGTGGTGCAGACACAGGAGCGGGGGATACGGCTGCCGTGGTGCAGACACAGGAGCGGGGGATACGGCTGCCGTGGTGCAGACACAGGAGCGGGGGATACGGCTGCCGTGGTGCAGACACAGGAGCGGGGGATACGGCTGCCGTGGTGCAGACACAGGAGCGGGGGATACGGCTGCCATGGTGCAGACACAGGAGCGGGGGATACGGCTGCCGTGGTGCAGACACAGGAGCGGGGGATACGGCTGCCGTGGTGCAGACACAGGAGCGGGGATACGGCTGCTGTGGTGCAGACACAGGAGCGGGGATACGGCTGCCGTGGCGTAGACACAGGAGCGGGGGATACGGCTGCCATGGTGTAGGCACATGAGCGGGGGATACGGCTGCCGTGGTGTAGACACAGGAGCGGGCATACCGGCTGCCATGGTGCAGACACAGGAGCGGGGGATACGGCTGCCATGGTGCAGACACAGGAGCGGGGATACGGCTGCCATGGTGCAGACACAGGAGCGGGGGATACGGCTGCCGTGGCGTAGACACAGGAGCGGGGGATACGGCTGCCATGGTGTAGGCACATGAGCGGGGATACAGCTGCCGTGGTGTAGACACAGGAGCGGGCATGCACCGGCTGCCATGGTGCAGACACAGGAGCGGGGGATACAGCTGCCGTGGTGCAGACACAGGAGCGGGGGATGCAGCTGCCATGGTGTAGACACAGGAGCGGGGGATACGGCTGCCATGGTGCAGACACAGGAGCGGGGATACGGCTGCCATGGTGTAGACACAGGAGCGGGGGATACGGCTGCCGTGGCGCAGATACAGGAGCGGGGGATACGGCTGCCATGGTGCAGACACAGGAGCGGGGGATACGGCTGCCGTGGCGCAGACACAGGAGCGGGGGATACGGCTGCCATGGTGCAGACACAGGAGCGGAGGATACGGCTGCCATGGTGCAGACACAGGAGCGGGGGATACGGCTGCCGTGGTGTAGACACAGGAGCGGGGGATACGGCTGCCATGGTGTAGACACAGGAGCGGGGGATACGGCTGCCGTGGTGTAGACACAGGAGCGGGGGGATACGGCTGCCGTGGTGCAGACACAGGAGCGGGGGATACGGCTGCCATGGTGCAGACACAGGAGCGGGGGATACGGCTGCCATGGTGCAGACACAGGAGCGGGGGATACGGCTGCCGTGGTGCAGACACAGGAGCGGGGGATACGGCTGCCGTGGTGCAGACACAGGAGCGGGGATACGGCTGCCTGGTGCAGACACAGGAGCGGGGGATACGGCTGCCATGGTGCAGACACAGGAGCGGGGGATACGGCTGCCGTGGTGCAGACACAGGAGCGGGGGATACGGCTGCCGTGGTGCAGACACAGGAGCAGGGGATACGGCTGCCGTGGTGCAGACACAGGAGCGGGGGATACAGCTGCCGTGGTGACAGGAGCGGGGATACGGCTGCCGTGGTGCAGACACAGGAGCGGGGGATACGGCTGCCGTGGTGCAGACACAGGAGCAGGGGATACGGCTGCCGTGGTGCAGACACAGGAGCAGGGGATACGGCTGCCGTGGTGCAGACACAGGAGCGGGGGATACGGCTGCCGTGGTGCGACCATGGTGCGACACAGGAGCGGGGATACGGCTGCCGTGGTGCAGACACAGGAGCGGGGGATACGGCTGCCGTGGTGCAGACACAGGAGCGGGGGATACGGCTGCCGTGGTGCAGACACAGGAGCGGGGGATACGGCTGCCATGGTGCAGACACAGGAGCGGGCATCGCACCGGCTGCCATGACAGTCACCACGGGCAGTGTGGCGGGGAGACGGGGGGGTAGGAACACCACCGGCAATAGTGCCTCGGTTCGAACAATCACCATGGGCTGTGTAGCTGGATCGGCACCACCGGCTATATTTAATATTTCCTCGGCTCGGACAAAGACACTATGGGCTGTGTGGATGTATGGCGGAGCGAGCACCACCGGCTATAGGATCTCGGCGCGGCAAGTTCCTCAAAAGAAACCACACTCCCCTTAAACAAAGAAAGTGCGTAATAGTAACGTTGTGCTGCTAGCTTGTTTCAACAAAAGTTTAACGAACAGGTTTAACCCTGAGTAGTGAAGAGAGCGCGACTTCATGTCATGTGGTGCACTACTGGCGAATTCTTCGAAGGCAGACCGGCCAAGTCGGGCCAAATTTCGGCGGTTCAGGTGGCTCTACTCGCCTGCATACGCGAAAACATATAAATGTCTTCGCGTGTGCAGGCGAGAAGAATCACTCGGTGCCGTCCACACTGGCGAGCGTCAGTAACCCTGTGAGATCGCGTGGTCGGTTCTGAGTGCTCACCTCACCCGTCACTGATGTTCTCACCTTTTCGTACGTTGGGCGCCGGGTAATCGCACTCGGCTGGCTCGGGTCTCGGCTCAGTCATCATCTTGGACAGGTTCAGACCGAGCTCCGAGTCGGCCCATTCACGGAATAGTGGCAGCGCTCGACCATCTCCGATCGGGTATCTGTTGTCAGGTCACATTAGGTCAGGTCAGCTCAGAGCCAATCCGAGCCACCGACAGAACGGTCGCGATGTCTGATCACCATATTGGTCGTATTGCGTTTCTTCGTCATCTTCGTTCGATAGATATCTCATAAGCACACATTCTCATAAAAACATACGCATATAACGAGCGCACATACACACGCGAAAATTAAGAATCATGAACATGTCCACAAAGCCCAGCCTACACACATATCCCAGAGTGACACACTTTTCACTTCGTTTTTTTATAAACAAAGCTTAAGTGTGGTCGTCATTGATCACAGTCTTACGCATGTTTCAAATGTTGGTGCGTTGGTTTTAAGCTGCACCGAATACCTATCGGACTTAACCATGCTCGACATCGTATCCACCGCATTATACCTCCTACGATTGTCAATAGCCTGATAAAATATTATATTTTGTTGCCTGGACGCCAATGTGCTGAATGCATGTCACTAGTGCAGCCTCTTATCAACTTTGCTGTCCATGCAATCTCGGGGAGATGCTGGTACGACGGAGTGTGGGTGTGACGTGACATTCGAGTCCGGGTGGTTATCGGCTCGTGGTCCATACGGGTATCATTCGCCTAGCTGTAAACTAAAACGGGTCATGAATTTAGGTCAGCCATGTGAGCTCGCACTACAAATTTCGTGAATCTGTGAGGAAATGTATTATGCGTCAACAAGCACATAGGCATTCGGATATCCGATCTGAGTCACGGAGGCGGAGATATATGCATCGAACTGCAAACACCTTTAGCAAATTGTTAAATGATGTCCATCAGTGCGACATGGCTACTTTCAAAACAGTCCCAAGAAGCATAATTTTAGATTAGGATTCTAGACAGTGCGCTATAGCGTATATGTACGAACTTTCGTATTGCCAATACGTGTATGTGTAGGTCCGAGGGCAGGCTCCGCAGTGTAGGCTCCGAATATAGGCTTCGGATGTAGGCTCCGTTTCCCTACTCGCTTGCGGACTCGTGTCCTCAGTTACTGCATGTGAGGTGCAATCTCCATCGGTAGTCGACCCAGGTACTGCCGGCCATCGCACCGCACCCACAACCTCGCACCATCGCGTCCCGGGCACGAACCCGGCTCCACTTCCGAGGCGACCCGAGGCTACCACCGTATGGCCAGCTAAGTAGGTAGCCATACATTATACACCTTGCATTCTCGATCTGCTTTCCCACTTTCTGTCAGTCTGTCAGTCTGTCTGTCTGTCTGTCTGTCTGTCTGTCTGTCTGTCTGTCTGTCTGTCTGTCTGTCTGTCTGTCTGTCTGTCTGTCTGTCTGTCTGTCTGTCTGTCTGTCTGTCTGTCTGTCTGTCTGTCTGTCTGTCTGTCTGTTGTCTGTCTGTCTGTCTGTGTCTGTCTGTCTGTCTGTCTGTCTGTCTGTCTGTCTGTCTGTCTGTCTGTCTGTCTGTCTGTCTGTCTGTCTGTCTGTCTGTCTGTCTGTCTGTCTGTCTGTCTGTCTGTCTGTCTGTCTGTCTGTCTGTCTGTCGTCTGTCTGTCGTCTGTCTGTCTGTATGTCTGTCTGTAGCAGCATGCTCGTCACACGCCCATTGCATTGGTCCCGAGACATCTGGTCGCACCTATTGCCACTGAAGAAAACCTCGTTGCCTTTAATTACAAACTTGGAGTCCTTGTAGCCCCAGCCGTTCCACTTCAACAGTTCTTGCCTGTAACAAAAGCACAGTATTGCGAGAGGATGACCAATGCAATGGAGGAACATATGAACGAAGGTGCATACGCCAAGCGATCGTAGCTGGCTGATGGTGCTGTATCCAGGCATGTGGTAAGTAAATAAATTAATACATATCTATCTATATATATATAAACATATATGTAAATATGTATATCTAGATAGAGATAGAGAGAGATCATGCAAATATTTTATATGATTACATACATGTGGTGGTGGAACTCACCTACGCTTGGGAAGAAAGCTCTGATACCGATAATCATTCTTTGAATCCATTCTGAAAATGCAAGAACCTGAATGTCAAGAATGTCAAAGCACATGAAGAATGTCTCAAAAGAAACATTGACAGACAAAAGCAGACAAGAACAGTTCAAAACCTACAACATCCATCGAGAGCAGCAAAAAGCGGCCATCTGCTATATTCCCGGTGTAGGTGCAGATTAATTGTTCTTCACAAACAATCATGATAAGCTGATGACGCAACGATACCATTAAAGCGAAATCGAAGGACACGAACCGACTAACCTGGTGTTCGGCACAGCAACAACAAGCCGCAGGTTCAGTAGCAGCACCGTCGCACTGATACTTCCACAGAAGTTCTGTGGCGACTTCACGCCTACTCCTTCCCTCCGATTTAACCCTCCTCCCCTCACCTTCCCGACGTCCTTCGTCCCTACTCTCCCTCCTATACTAACCTCACCAACCTTAGCTTGTCACACACACACACACACATACATACACACACACACACACACACATACACACACATACACACAAAACACACACACACACATATGTGTTTACGCATACACTCACACACTCACACACACCCACACACATATATGTATATACATTAGGGTGGTCCTTACCTATAGGGGGGGAGGGGTATTTTTTTCTGAATTTTCCATGGGGCACCCGCTCAAATTCTTCCTTTTGGTAAGAAAACATGGTGGTGAAAATGTCATTTCAATACGTTAATATTTACTGGTAGCGCCCGGTCCCCCAACTCTGAACCCTGGTAATCCAGGTCCCCCGGTCTAACCCGAGTATTAGTTGCTCGAAGGCAACTAATACTCTTATATATATTAATACTATACGTTGTCTTATGGTGCCCATCCCACCAATTGTCGCCTGTTTCGGGCAATAAGAGCCTTCTGGCTATCGGAGAATGCAATCCGATGTTCGGAGACGACCTGAAGCAGGAACTGGAGCTGATCCTCCTTATTGGCCAGGAACTTGCACTCTTGAATCAGGGCGACTCCTCTTTCTGCGGTGTCGTTGGTCACGGACAACGCAGATAACTTCTGGGCTGTTTCTTGGAAGGACCCATTATCTTGCCATGTGGTCGGATCGGTCCCCGGGACATCATCATCCAGGCCAAACCTTTTGAGAGACTCCTTGATCCTCATGGAGACGAAGGACGAAAGCGTCCTCTGCTGGAAGTCGCGTAGATCGAGCAGTAGTCTCTTCACGTGAACTTCATAGCCCTTCTTCTCCAGCGCGGCCACCATGACCATCCTTTCTGAAAGCAGGCATCGTTCAGATGCCTGCTTTCGAAAGGGTTCCAGAATTCAGAATTCCACACAAACGATTTGATGTCATCTGTGTACGATAAAAGAGTGCATGTTTAACTAAATTCCATCGTCCACTTATCCACAAATGGAGACATTATCAGTATCATTAATTAATAGTGCACCCCCATAGGGGATAAACTTTGGATACTTGGCGCCACCAGTAAACAACATTCAATTTGGATAACATCTTAGCCACGCTGCTTCTACACCCAAAGGAACGTTTTTGAGGGATGCCCGTGAAGCTTATCAAAAACTGAAAAATAAGGACCACCCTAATATATATGCAGGCACACAGACACACACACAGACATACAGGTCGACAGGCAGACACACACACCAACTCAGCACACGACAACTCGCCAGCACACCATAAATATCCGGTACAACACAACACTCATACGCACATCGTGCACACCAAGAGCAGCCGACATCACCACCTGGTGGCATGCTGACCAAACCTCATCCTGCCCCCACAAATCGAGGGCTCTCAACCAAACGCTGCTCATGCTGGCCTCCTGTGACATTAGTGGAGTTGTTACAAGACAATTTTGTCATGAACATGAAACCCAAAAATCTCAAAGACCCAAATATATACTTCCCTTTCCTTGAATATATATATATATATATATATATATATATATATTATATATATATATATATTTTTTTATATATATATATATATATATATATAGGTGCTTAACCAGTTAGTTAATTCAATATCTGGAAGCCAGTACATCGTCATGCAGCATCTTCACACCAGCAACTGCCAGTGACGGCTGACGTGTCTACTACAGCACCCACTGGCCGTGAGCCCTGTGCTTGTCGATCAGCCGTAACTAACCGCAGCCACTGTTTACAGCCTGCATCACGGGTGTCATGCTGTCCAGATTAGTTTACTGTTGAATTGCTTAGCGCATCGTCGTGCTGATTACATCACAGCTTAGCATCGCATCATGAAGTCACATTATCATAGTCCGCAGACCATCAGCTCACCTGGGACGTTGCCTTACCAGCAGCCAGTTCATCAGAGACAGCCTCACAGAAACTAATTGTGGCTGGCGCTATACACACCGTACTCAATGATGATGCGCGTGCAGCCGCACACATTCCACAATCCACACTGAGATGGTTCTGTCTGAGCGAGTGCTCGCCGCCAAGGACATACGGTGAGTTCAACGTAAAGCCGATTGCCAGGGGCGTACACAGAGGAGAGGAGGAGGGGCGGGGGCGGGGGCGGTATTGTGGGTACATACCTCTTCCTATGGTATCAGCTATGGTATTCACTATGGTTTGTAGGTCTGTAATGGTGATATTGTTGATTTTGGGGGCCGGTAGTGATTTAAATGGGGAGCGTCCGGACAAGGGTCGGATTAATTGCCATATTTTACTTCAATGTGTTTGAAATGTGAGCTGCTGTAGATATAAGGTCCATGAACGGCGCTTAGTATCGCGAATGATGCGGCGGGTCCTCGCTCGTTCACGATTACGGATGATAAAATTTTCGTGATTGGGATGTCGTAGGTAATTTCTAACTGGTCTTTTTCTTGCCGCAATGTCTTTCGAAATTTCTTGACACCACAAAGTCACTGGTCTTCTTTTTGGGAATTCTTTCGCAAGTGGAATAGTCGTGAAAGCTGCCTCGAAAAGTCTATTTGTAAGTGAGTTGGTGTTTTCGAAGGGAGAAATATCGGGGCTGTATAGAGTATGTGACGGTTCCTAAGATGTTGTCCAATATACATTCGAAATTTTCCAGCGGGGGACAAAACTGGGTGTGGTATCGGTCGCAGTTGAAAATGTGGGTGTTAGTTTGATGGGGTAGTGGTTGCTATCATGGATGTCGGTTTCTATGGCGTAACCAAAGCCGTTGGCCAGGGTCGAAGAACAAATATATAAATCAATGGCTGTTGCTGTACTATGTTCAAGGTGAAAAAGGGCTAAGTACTACTAAATCATGCCGGCCTAAATTTGCTCAATGATGTGGCCGCGAGTGTGTCCATATGTTCGTGTTTAATCCCAGGCTGGATTATGTGCATTAAAGTCTCCGAGTAATATGAATGGGTTATTGAAATGTGCCATAAGTTTCTCTAATTGTCAAAAATGTATGTTGTCGGTGTGTGGTGGAATATAAATGGAGCATGCAGCTATATTCCTACCATGGAAACGTAAAGTACAAGCTACTGCTTGTAAAGATGAATTAAGTGTACTCCGTGTATGTGCAAAATAATTGTTGATGTAAAGTGACGTGACGCCACTATGATGAGGTCCACGGTCCTCGTCGTAACGGTACAACGAGTAATTGAATAAATTGGAATTACATGTATCGGTGGGTAAGAATCAGGTTTCCTGTAGTGCGATAAGAGTCGTTGTGAGTAAACTAAAAAAATCTTTTTTTTCTGCCAATCTGGCTATTAAACTACGGCAGTTCCATTGCAGAAATATGGAAATGGGTGAAAAGAAAGTTGATATTTGTCGGTATCTTTCGGTGTGTGTCGAAGCCAGAATTGAAATTCTGGCGGGAATATGGGCTGGGTGCGGACGGCGGCGGTGGACACCCCAGAGCCGTCTGGCAGGCCGGTGACCTTCGCAAGGTCACGGCGACCGGCTACTGCCGCAGGGGATGTTCGTTGGCTGGAAGTTTGTCGGGTCACGTGGGTCCTGGCCGGCGCTGGACATGCTGGGCTCAATCGGTGGCCCGCTGATGGTGAGCGATAATTTGGTCCCGCAGCTGAGTGACTGCGGGGCCTGCCACTCCTCCCTGGAGTGGTCCGTTTGTTGGGAGTCGGAGTGGTTTGTGCGTTGTGAGCCAAGGTGGTTTGTGTCGGTGTGGTCAATGGTGTGAATTTTGTTAAGCTGGGAATGATGTCGGTTTGTATCGAAGTAAAAGTGGCGTTGAGGCGAGGGGTGGGGAGAAGTGCTGGCCGTCTGTCCGTACGTTTTGGTGGCCTCGACAGAGGTGGCCAAGGGGGAGGTGGCCTCGACAGACTGCCGTGCCTGGGGGTAGGGCACCCCGGCCATGGCCTTGACTGTGCAGACCTCCTCCTTACGCCAAACTGGATATAGTGGTAAGGTGGTCAGATGGCCGGATGTGTTTCAGTTGAAACAGTGGGCAGGCTTGGAGCAGGTAGAATCAGGATGGGTGGTTTGCCGCACTTCGGGCAGCGGGTTGGCTGGCTGCAAGCTTTGCGGCCATGTCCGAAGCGCTGGCAATTAAAACAGTGAAGAGGATTGGGGATAAAGACTCGGACTTGGTATCGAAGTTAGCCGAAGAGGAGGGTCCTAGGAAGAGTAGTAGAGTTGAAGGTAAGGACTAGGAGGCTCGTGTCACGTTTCTGGCCTTCTTTGAAGGAAGTGATTCGGCGGAAGTGGGTCACCCCCTCCGGCCTGAGCTCCGCTTGGATGTCAGTTTCAGGCATGAAGCGGAGCTCTGGCGTGAAAACGGTGCCCTTGGTGATGCTGCGGTTGGAGTGGAGTGAAATGGTTATGGATGTACCACAAAATGTGGTGGTACGAAGGAGGGCTTTAGTCTGGGCTTGATATTTGGCTTTGGTGACGAGGGTTCCGTTGGCTGGGGTTTCAATGTCAGGATTCGCTAAGGGACAGATGGCTAGGAATTGTTTGGTTGGCTAGAAAACATTGACACGACGATAGGAGACGGACTCGTCGACAGGCTTTACCACAATGTATGGTCCAGCACTGTCGAGGTATGGTTCGATGGGTTCAGGCTGGGAGGACGTGGTCTGCTTTGAACGTGGGTCAGCGGCGCGGAGAGTAATGGTCTAGTCTGGATTGTGAGGCGAGGTCGTGGTCTTCAGACGAGCAGAGTTCGGCGAGGCACAGAGGGCTTCCATGGCGTCATCGAGTGGAATAGTTCGACGCGGGTCATCAACGTTTGCATCAATCGAGGGAGCATCAGGGGCCAGGTCCGGGCTCGTGCGATGGCCATCGGGTGTGGCCAAAGGAGAAATTCCGAGTCCGAGTCCGTTGGCGAACATGGGCCGTGCCCCTTTTACGCTTCTTCCTCATCGCAGGGGAAAATGTTACTTAACGGAATCTATATAAAGATAAAGGACACATAAAACTCAGGGAACGGAAGCACGACGAAAATGAAGGATGAGCGGGGTGATGGGTGTCGCCCCACTATACAAGGGACGGGAAAAGAGGGACGGGCGTCACCCCACGAAAATGAATCAGCTGTGATGACCTGCTGTCAGTCGCGCCAAAACTGGCAGGGCGGAGTAACCAGCGGCTCGGGCTAGGCTTGAGCGGGTAGTGCCGAATACACCATGAAAGGTGGGCTCGTTGCCGCCAGTGCAAGCAGCGAGCCCATGACATGTTTGCCTGTTTGGAGAAGGATGATGATGAGTTCATGTGTGACCTGTGCTAGTAGATTCATAAAATGTGCATAGCCTATAGCGATTGGTTTTATCAATGTTCATGCTTAATTGCGAAATATCGATGCCTAGGTGTGGAAACCAAAGTACACGATAAAACTACACAGCTTTTGTCATAACATTTTTTTCTATGAGACGGTGTAAAGTGCACCACCAATGGGCCACTTTGCCCCGCATTTTTTTCCGCGAGAAATATTGTACTCGTTCCTTCGACGTCAATTTATGTCAATTTGTATCCAACCTAGAGATGAATAATCTGAGTAAAAAAGAAAGCCGAAGTATGACAGTGCCTCGCGGGAACATTAACTTCTAGATGTCATTCGCCAGTAAAAAAATGCATGTCACTTCTAGGTACCTTTGCTTTACATAGCTTCAAACATTCAGATACGAGCCGAGGGAGAAATGGTTTAGGGAAAGGAGAAAATTGCCCCTTGGTGGGCTTAGGCGGGAAATTGGATAACACAGATGCGCATAAGTGTCATATTGAGATTTGGCGCTTTTGTGATCAGTGGCACGGCCCGGATTTACTTAGGGGACCCGAAAAATAAATGCCACGAAACCGTGAGGATACTTGGCACCGAAAACGTCTCGTTCTGCGTGATGAAAATCTGAAAATACCTGGTTTGATCTCGTGCATTTTTTTTATTGCTAATGGTGGGAGTGGGATGGGAGTGGGGGTGGGGGTGGGAAGAGGGTGGGGGTGGGATGGCCTGGGTGTCCTCTAGCCACCTCCTCGGCTGCGCCTCTGCATGCGATCAATGGCACGATCAGTTGGAATTCGAAGGGGGACGTCAACATCAAACTGACCCGGCATGACTCACAGCGGTGGAACTGGTGATGATACACACGGCATTAACCATAACACATTAAACAAAATCAGAGGCTGATCGAATCTACATATTTATGGTATATTCTAACTTCATTCCTATGGCTATAGGACAAGCGAGGAAAATGGGGCGCAGGAGAACTGAGACAAACGATTTCTTACTCAGAACACGCTACGCAGAGATTTGCCGACCGATATAAGGCACGCTTTCGCGCTAGGCAATATCTTCTGGGTCTGTCATACACTAGTGGGATGGTGAGAATAAACAACTTCCTAAAGTCATTAAATCTCGACTAATGTTCATACATGTCCATATTTTGTAGCTTGAGAAGATTGTCATTTGGACAGATACTATTGCCATTAATATTTACATTAAATTAACCTGTTATTACCGTCATTTGTCTGGGGAGGTGACATTGAACCAGCCTTAGCATGGCTGGAGAAACAAGACTGTCAGAAAAGATGACTGAATGTCATCGTTTCTTAGAAAAGGTGTCCTGCAACAGGTTCAATTAAGCCCCTTCCGAAAAAAATGTTCTTGGCTCTGCACTTAGGGAAATTATTTATACACAAGCACATATAGACATGTATATATGTGCATATATATATACAAGTATATGCAGGCATATAGATATACATATATAGACATATGCATGCATATATATATATATATATATATATGCCAGACAATTATCCGAAGTACTACAACTGCAAGGACATCTGCTGCCTCGGCAGCTCAGTTCGTTAGAGCGTTGACCTACACTGATCTCCTCTATCCTGGCAAGACAGGTTCGAGTCGCTTCGCGCACAAGCATTCAGCCCCAGGTTGGGAGGGTTAGTTGGCAACTGGTCCTATTAGGCCGAAGATGAGCCACCGGGGCAGCCGTGTCGGTGCGTTAGCGGCAAGTTAAACTATCGGTAAAAAATATGTTGTGAAACCGGAGTCCATGGATTGGGTGGTGGGGCCAGGGTCCACGCAACAAGCTCTGCTTAGCAATAGGATCCTGGTCCCTTTATCAGCCCAGAAAGAATTCGGATACAATTTATATAAACATACAGCCAGTTAACGGGCTACACAAACTATATGTCGTCGCGCAACTTTCGAGTAGAAAATCCCGAAGAGCTTCGAATATTTTTACTTTCAGACCATTCTTGAATAAAGTGAACTCTGACCATCTTCTGTTTTCGCTTGGGTGGAGAAGTTTGCTTTGCAAGGCACTAAATTTGAAGTATCGCGAGGTATTTTACATCTTAGGTTCTCTTCCTCTGCGCATATATCGGTATATATTGAACAAACGTATTCTGGGTGTCCTTGGGTATCTTCAGGGCATGGAGGGGTCTTGGGGAGGAGGGGGCGGGGGAGGGGGCTTGAACGTACGTCGTATTAGCACCGTATTCATATTCAGCGACGAGTTAGCGCCGTATTCGTATTCAGCGACGAGTTAGCCATAGATGCATTTGCATTCGTACTCGCATTCAGGGACGGGTTTATGTTCGTTCAAATCACTTACCGCAAACCTTTCTGCTTGTACTGAACACGCTGGAACTACATAGGTACTATAGCCCTACAACTACGTATGTCTACGACTACATAGGTCTCACATGACCACTTGAATGGCCAAGGTCCAATCCAACCTAAACTGGTTTCTTCGGTCGCCTGCATTTGATTTGTTTTCAGTTTCCGCCCAAACCTGCCTAAATCTGGCATCAAGCGTCAATTTGCGGTGAACCCACGAGTAACATTTGAAACTAGGGTCAAATCTCAAGACACGACGAATTTGCTTGAGTTAGCTTGAGTTATTAGACGGCCTGGCGTGTGGTTGGTGTCGCTTCATTTCCATGAAACAGGCGTCATGCGGCGTGACTTGTTGCAACGGTATCATACAATTGAGCAATCGATTCAAAGGTCCAAGGTCAAACTGACGTATTCGGTCTCCCTGCATCTTTTTATTTCCGCACAATCTTTTCCAAATCTTGCATGAAGCAATAGCCCGCGGTGAACCCTCGAGTAAAATTTCAAACTGGGACATCCCAATGTCAGACCTCAAAATCAAAGGTTGGCTTGAATTTTCCGAAGTCCTCGCATTTACTTGCTATGGCTTAAATTTATATAAAGTGAGTGTCACTCGATGTGCCGTGAGGTACTCTACCAGACTACATACACATCACATACATTTCTTTGGTCAACAATTCCTTTGACCCGTTCCTTCGGTCGCCTTGCAGCTCTTAGCCTTCGCCCAAAGCTACCCAAATTTGGTACAAGCGATAGCCGTGGTCAACTCTCGAGCAGCATTTCAAACAGGGATATGTCGACGCCAAACCGCAAGGTCAAAGGTTCGTTTCAGTTCTTCGATAACCACTGGTTTGATCGCTATGCCTTGGATCAAATGGGAGTCATTCAATGTGACTTGTCCTGCAGTATCAAAAAGTTGAGAAATCGAAATAATTTTGAGGGTTAAGGGTCAACTTGAATTCTCCGGTGGCCACACATATTTTTTTCTCGTTTCCATCCAAACTTGCCCAAATCTGGTATCAAGTGATAGCCCATGGTGAACACTCGAACAAAATTTTAAGCTGGAATATGTCAAAGGTCAAGACTCAAGGTCAAATTATATATTTAGTTCTTGAATGACTGCGCTTCGTCGCTATGGCTTCAATTTGCATCAAGTGGGTGCTATTCAACATGGCTTCCTGTGCAATAACAAAAAGCTATGAAATCAAACGAAATTTATCCTGGGGTGAATCTCCAGTAGCATTTCAAACCGTGACATGTCAATGTCAAGCCTCAAGTTCAAAGGCTGGCTTGAATATTTCGAAGTCCTGGCACTTCGTCGCTATGGCTTCAATTACCATAAATTTGTCGTAATTAGATGTGCCGCGAGGTAGTAATCCAACAGACTATTCAGAAATCAAATTAATTTGTGAGGTTAAGGGTCGACCTGGTTTCTTTGGTCTCCTGAAGTTTCCTCGTATTCTCCCTAAGCTACACAAATCTGATATCAAGCGACGCGCCTCTGATTGTGATAGAAGACACTCGTATGTTATTCTAGTAGTAGCTCCCCCAAGAAATTCGTCATAAATTGCTCTGAAGACGTCTTGTTGCCGGAATTAAATTTACATCGCCAGATAGCCCATCCGGACATATTTATATGCACGATATATCAAAGGGCTTTCAAAATGGCGACCAGTTCTAATGAATATACAGCTGCGTGCTTCAGGGGTGGGGGGGGGGGGGATGGTCGGGTACTAGAGCCACAAGTAAACGCGCTACCAACATCATCCTCCGTTCGAGAGCCTTACGTAGTCACCGATTCTTGGAATGCTCCGATGTGTTCAAGTGCCAGTGAGTGGAATTCTTCTGAAGGGACGTCGGTTTTTTCTGGTCTTAGCGAGAGACAAATGGGTTCGATATAAAGCCTGGGAGCCGAGGCAACATCAAGCCTGGGAGCCCTAAAATAATTCCTTCAGGTTCGAGTGCACGACCATCAGTTACATATGTCCTGAATAACAGACGAGATTACACCAGGTGGTGTGCATCTTCACTTGTTTGCCCCTCTCACCCGCCATGACCTGGTCTGGTGGGTGGAACGGCCGCTAGGTGTTCCCGAGAGGGGGGGGTATAGAGGTGGCCGCACTAGCTCATCTTGACATGTCATTGGATGGGCATGACAGTACACCACTGCACCAAATATGAGACTCGGGACTTGTCATGTCACCAGATGAGACATGACGGTCCCGAGAACGAAAGTGAAGCGCCAGCCGGCCGCCGGTGTGTGCGCACAGCCAGCGGCTGGCCACCACTGATCCTAAGCTCTCTCTCTCTCTCAGCTCTGTTTCGGCACGCAGAGGTGCCCACTCACTGCCGGCTCGGCCGCAATCGGCCACCACGGCTGTGGCCGGCTGCACAGGCGGGTCATCTCCCACAGCGGCCGACCACCGGCCGGTGTGAGAAGAAGGGGAGCCCCTCCCCTCCCTCGCCCATAAGCTGCAGCACTGTGGGCTACGCAGGCATCCTGCCACAGTATTTTGTACCTTTAAAATGCACGATCATTCTTTCTTCCAAAACAAGTGCACTTGAGATAAATGACGTACACTCAAACCAGCCGAACATAGACCACGAAGACTCATTCGGCCTTCCCGACAATCTCGTGAGCCACCAGACAGCTTTGGCGGTGGCTAGCGCTGCAAGAACACCAGGCATTTCAAATCACTATTGCACGATATTGCCAGCCCCCGCCGCCAACACCGCCGACAGCCGGCTCAGTGTACAGGAATGTAAAAAAAGCATGGGACATGGTTTGCAAATACGGCCAGCTGTGCCAGGGATAGTCAGTTGAGCGGCACAAACCAGCCTTGGATAAACCGGCACTCAGCCGCAACAACTCTCGCAAGCGGATCAGCAAACGGGTCGTACGCCTTCACCCCAGCCGACCGGGCCGGCAGACATTAGGCTAGAGCGCCGGCCCCCAGCCCGGGGTAACTTGCCACCTAACCCATATGGGCCCGTTCGCCCCTCCGGGATGTCGGGACCAAAGGGGGTGTTGCTCCCCCGTCACAACTAGCACCGTGCGACGGAGGACCTCAGCCTCCAGGACTCCGTCAACCTCGAGGGACAGGCCGAGGGGCGCAGCTTCCCCGATAAAACTGAGCGGACGGGTAGACCAGGGAAAGCTGGCCTACTTGCCTACTTGGGACAGGGCAGGGGTTGCTGTCGCAGGATTGGATGAAGGACATTAAAAGCACGTTGGCACGGGATGGGTGCTGGGAATGGAAAAGAGGGATGGACGATGGAGACTGCGTGAGCCCTGAAACACCTCCGTGTTTATAAAAAATAAGCATATTTTCTTGTCACGCAAATCTACCTAGGGTGATCTGAGCATGTGCCGGTGGACTTGGGCCAGCGGTTGGTGGTGGATGGTGGCTCGCGGACCATTCGATGGACGGACATTGTCGGATGTGGGCTGTCGTCTGCTGCCCAGTGTTCCCTTGAGTTCGCTTGGCTCAGAAATAGCCGCACCACAGCTGGACGTAATCCGCGACACTTCAATGGAAGGTGGGCTTAAAACCGAGTAAGTCCAGTCAAAATCCACCCTTGCAGAACTGCTGCAAACTGCGTCGCATCCTGCCGCATTTCCAAACGCTTGCAATTGTGATGTTTGTTACGACAGATGTTGGGAAGGTACATCAAGTATTCTGTTAATTCAATAGCTCCTGGCCCTCTTGGATCCTCCTGTACTTACCTGCTTACTTTATGGAGGCAATAAGTGGAATTGATCGCAGAAGCCAAACATTCCAGAATGACACCTGATATTTCGCAAGTTCAGCAAAGACAATCTGATATTCGCCCCGTATGACATATATAACATATGTCAGCGACCCGACATGTTACCTTTGAATGTATTGCACCGCAAGATCAGCAAAACTTCATCCATTATCTAATCGAAACGACGCCGTGCAGACGCCCGGAGTGTTTCGTTTATTGTTTGTTGTTCATTGGGTGGTTCACGACGCGCTTTATGCACATTCACGGCTAATGGCGGCGCCCACACTGTTTCGCCGGTGGGCTGCAGGATTGGGAAATGTCCAGAGCGGCGCCAGTGTTGAACCCGGGACCTTTGGTACCCATAGCCCGACACTTTAACCACTTGGCGCTAGTGTCGAACCCGGAACCCTTGGTACCCATAGCTCGACACCTTAACCACTCGGCCATCCCCGCCCCAGCCATGTTTCGTGGTTGCGAAGCAAAACCTGGTGTGTAGCATGAACGGCATGCACGAGGGAGGATTTAGCAGCTTCAGTTTCAGCTCAAATGCGGACACCGATGTACTTCACAACCCCCATGCACATCCCATCGTCCTGATCTGCAAGACGCATTGGTAAGTGTATGCATGCAGCTTGGAAGTGTGAAACATTTATTCCCGTATATATATATATATATATATATATATATATATATATATATATATATATATATATATATATATTCTGCTATCTCTACGTATTATTAGTTAAAATAATATCAGCAGGACAAGAATTTTCCCTGTTTTAAAGCTTCTTCATTTTCAGAGCACGTCGCACTGCAACAACGTCAAATAATTACTCGGCGTTCGTTTGAAAGATCACCAGACAAAACTTGTACACCGTCTCCTTCCACTGGACACACACAAGTTTCAAATTCGATAGTACATACACGCTGTACATCAACATTCCATAGCACTGGCTGTTGTTTCACCATCCCACAGAAATCAGGCTATCGTTTTTTTTGTGTTCTCTCCACCCTGGCTAACATCCGTACATAGAAGTCCTATCCATCTCTGTTCCCTCATGCGCCTAAGCCGTCCTTAAGCGCTTAACCCGTCCCGTCTCGGGGGGAGGGTCTTCAACGGCCCCCCTCAGGTCTTTCGCGGATAGTGAACGAACGGCGCACGGCAGCGCGCCAAAATTTGGCATACCTTTTCCCACATGGATTTGGCATAAGATTTTTAAAACTTTGAAGTCAGGTCATCTAGGGTCAACGAGTTAGTCAAGGTCAAGTATCCTTTTCTCATTCCAAATAACTTTTTTTTCATATATCCACAAAAATGAACTCCCCAGAGCCAAAAACAAAATGCAAATCGTGAAAAGTCGTGAAAATCTAGCCCGATGGTGAGGTCACTTTTGGGGGAAATTGTTTTTGTTGGTGGATCCGGATCCTACTCATCGAGCGCTTTCCGATGACACCTCTTTCGTCTTCGTGAGATGCTTAGTTTGGATTTCATAGGGGGTTACTAACCGCCCCCCCCGAGACAGGGTGTGAGGATCTGACCGGAAAGACGGCGCGGGTTAACGGATACAGATATTTGAATGAAACTTTCAGCGTTTGCTTATCTTCAGGGATGCAACAAAACGTACGAGAGGAATTTTTCGTTTTTCCGTTTTTGACTACGTATAAATTTTGCACATTTGCCTATTGCAGTTCAAATGGAATATTCTGGCTAAAGTAAGCATTTTTTATTAGACATTGCGTGAGACAGAGAAATCGACCAGGGCCATAAGTTTATTTAGCCCCCCGAAAAAGTATATAATTTTCGGGGGTTGATTTTAAAATTTTGAGTTTTCAAGTTTTCTTTAATTTTCCTTTTGTAATGGGTGGAGCAGACCGAGAAACGTTGCTGGAAGTCAACTTGCCCTAATAAAAAATAATACAACGAAGAATGGCTCTTAGGTGCTCCTGGGTTTTAGACATTGCGTGAGACGAAATGTACGACCCTCAATATACCAGGAGGTGCTGGGTTTACTCAACATCAAAAGTAGCGTTAGGGATCATGCTATATTACTCAACGTTTCGGCCAGGGGCCATCATCAGGAGTGATATAAAAAATGTCAGGGTTAACAATTGAAAAAAACGCGGGAAGAAAGCGTGCAAAAATACACGTGAAACACAGAAAAGCATCTTCATTGCTGCAGACACTACAAGAAACTCCAAACCAGAAATCAACTAGGTCAAGATAGAATCCTCTGAGGAAGCCCGGGCCGATGGTCCATATACATATCGACACATATATAGACATATATCGAATGTAACGCGTAATACATAAAATATAATTGATGTTTATGTAATTTTATGTGATATACCAAGACGTCGTTTGCGTGTTTAGTTGCGGCCGTAGATTACGTATGTGTAGAGATTCGAGGACCTTCAGATCAGCGTTGTCCCTGGCTGTTGCTAGAATTTATACTTTGAAGTTTGTGTTAGTGTCGCTGTGTTCCATGTTAGAATGTTTGCCGATCATGTGTTCGCCTAAAGGTGTGTATTCTCTCCGAAGTCTGGCATCTCCCAAGTGCTCATTGTACCTATCCCTGATGCTACGCTTGGTTTCTCCGACATAAAATATTCCAAGACAGGGTTGCACGTTATTTTATTAACTACGTTTTTCCGCGTGCCCTACCTTTGAGCCCGTTCCTACAGGTGTGGCATGTTCGTCTGTCAGCAGGGCATGGCGACAATTCCAGGGCTGAGCGGACCAGGTAGGATTTCAGTGTAGGTCCGCTAGTCCAGGCTACCCTAACATGATCTAGATGAGACGAACGGATAGCTGCATTTACCTGTCGACATAGTTGGTCATCGACATAAGGAAGTCTCATGTAGACGTAGTTGGGATTGCTACATGCTCGATGCCGACGTTGCCCACTTATCCTACTCCTGTTGTGAGGGTGGACAGCACGAGCGGCGGAGTGTACCCGATGTGCTGGGGATCCGTTTTCCAGGAAAAGGGTAGTCATCTTCGCAAGGCTCCGCTCGCACGAAATAGTGTCGGAGGAGACTCGTGCTGCTCTCCTCATCAACCCCCGAAAATTATATACTTTTTCGGGGGGCTAAATAAACTTATGGCCCTGGTCGATTTCTCTGCCTTTTCTGATTCAAAATAACTTCGTTTGTTCAAATATCCCCAAAATGAACTCCACAGAGCCAAAAACATAATATTAGTCAGGAGAATCTAGCCACCCTGGTGACGTCACTTTTGGGGGGAAATTGTTTGTGGGTGTATCCGGACCCTACTCGTCGAGCGCTTTCCGATGACACCTCTTTCGTTTTCGTGCGACGCTTAGTTTGGATTTTAGAGGGGGTTACTATCCGCCCCCCACCCCTCCCCCGGGACGGAGTGTGAGGATCTGACCGGAAAAAAACGGCGAGGGTTAACATGGCACGAATGCAATTGTCTATTGTTTCTTTCAAAGAAATGTCGGTGAATAAACTTTCCACATCAAAACTAACCATAACATCCGACCATCAATGTCGTCGGCACGCGTAATATTCTTCGCAAACTCAAGCAACTTTTTAATAGTATGGTAAATTCTTAATAGTACATTTTTGTGTGCAATCGGAAAGTATTGGAAGAAGGAATTTCGCAAACTTGAAAGCCGGCGTGCGGCAGGCAGAATCATTGGTCCAAGCGGGACGGAGGTTTTGTGTTTCTGGCAGACTATACGGGATGCTCGGGGGTACTCCCAGACATATGGAATACATTTCATACCTCTTCACTTATAATACCGGTCATTTTTAACTTCGCCAAATAACTAATTAATCCTATCCTCCACCTGGCGGATGGATTCCAAAATTGGATCACCAATCTCGGAAAACAACTGACTTGTCTTCAGAAAAAATGGATATATTTTCAACATACGATCTACGATCAAGGACGATTACACCCCCACCTTTGTCAGGTGTCGATACAACAATTGACTTATCCGACGCAGAACACTTGTAGGATAACTAGGTCACTGGCAGACACGATGGGTGAGAACAGCTTGGCAGGACAGAAACTATCGATGCAATGTACACAGAGACTGGATATATGCTGCTTGACATCACCAAAGCTAAATCTTTCCGGTAGGAGCAGACCAGTAAGAGAGCGAACAAGTTTTTTTTTTCAAGCAGAGAAAGTATCGAAAGTAGTTAAGGTTCCGTACTGGAAGCTTGAAGTTGAGGCCAAGGGACATCAGTGTCCTAATACGCGGTGGAATGAGACTGGAAGATAGGTTGATAATGATGCGAGCAGGGTCACAAGGGCAGAGAGCATTGTATACGCAGAAAGGTTGAAGCTTGCCTTTCTATACCTCTTCATTTGCCTTGACGTTTGCCGTAACTATATCGTTCTCCTTACTTTTGCACCAATGTAATCATATAAAAGGTAGGGACGTGCCTGGCTTCAGCATACACGAGGTCATAAATGCGCGTCAGGTTGAAAGTTTGCTGCCTCTTGTGACGAATCTCCTAGTCCAGTAGCTCATCTTGTCACTCCTTGTAGCATTGAGAACGAGATAGTGAGCTTCGGTATAACCCAAAACGCAAGAATTCGAGTAAAATAGCACCGGTTTTACATGCCGTCAGCAAAACATTATCATGCATAGAGTGGCCTGAAAGCAGCGAACGCAAGACAAAGCAAGATCGGTTTCATCTCTCTCTCTCTCTCTCTCTCTCCCGTCGCGAATCGAATTATAACGGGACAAGGTTGTACAGTTGTCGATGAAGAAATGTGCATCACATGCAAGTGTTCCCTGACTAGTGACGGGTCGGAGTTGCAGAGGACATGTTGACTGCGGTTTGATCTACCCAAATTTTGCACCTCGACTTCCATATTAGGGAGTCTCTCTACATACATAAAGAGCGTCCGGCCGAAATACTGTGACATCTCTTCCGTTAAAAATCGTACCATAGGTGCCAAGTTGGTGGGGAGCGAGAAATGGAACTGATCATGCTTGGCATTGCATTCGTGTGTTTTCGTATCAAAATATGAATGCTATATAACTCTGCGTTCCTGTTTCGCATATGCTTCACTGTTTTCTGCCAGTGAAGATGTTGCACAATGTAAGGAAACGTTGAGCTCAGACAACATAGTATTAATGGAGATCTTACAACCTCTATTGGCCATCCAGTTCTATATAATGTGCATATCTCTGTGTGCGTCTGCATGACACCAAACCAGCGTACCGCAAGTGACGAAATATATCGATTTACATTCGACTTTTATACTCCGAGCTGCTGACCCACTCACACGTCCGGCGGTCCGCGCCAACTTCGCATGTCCGGGGGCAGATGTCTGCCCCCTAAGATCTCTAGACCTATGCTAGCTAGCGACAAACGGAAAATGGCGTTGGATACCTGGGGACAGGCTCTATCGGAAGTGTTTCGGTAATTTTTTTCGTTCAGATCAATATTCAGCTCACTGGGTCATCATAGGTCATTCGACCAGGTCGGGGGGACTCATTGTATGAGGGACTCATGCAACCAGGAAACATTTGTGTATTTTACAATAGCCCTATAATGGGGAAGCCATGTCCGCGACCTGACCTCAGGTCAATGCTACGAAAAAAACGAGATGTATATTATGGTCCCTGATGAGATCATGACGTGCTATAAGTATGAAATCAATCGCCCAATTATTGTGGAAGGTATCTCAACTAGAACTCCGAGGGACGTTGGGTCACTTCGCTTGACCTGGTGCCCTGACCTGAGATGACCCAGGATTAAGCATGTATGAGGATATGCGGAAAAGACCAATGAGCAGTCATGCGAGGTTTGGCCTTGCTAACCAGGTTTTTTTGGGGTTTTTAGTATGGCGAAAAATTAGGAAAAACCGAGGGGGGGGGGGGCAGACATCTGCCTCCCCCGGACGTGAGCGTGTTAAGGCCAGCATACAGGATCTTTCCCCAAGAATATATAAATGTGAAGTTTAATCGTTTCTGATCTTAACTTCATAACGTCATAACAAATATGTACCTGAAGAATTGAACATAATATTACTCAGTCATTTGCATACTAGCGTTGCACGACGCTACATTTATACCAATCAAGGTTCAGCTGGGTCGAAGTGTTGACGTAGCTCTGGCAACTCGCGAAATAGTGCTGAAGACTATTTTGCGTTTCATACGGGAAACAAGAGACGCACAATTCAGCTCTGGCGCCATGATCTCAAATCGCCTTATAGATGCCGTTGACCTATGGAAACAGGCTAGCTTAGTTGTCAATCATTATTATAACACAACATTGAACACTTGGGGTGGTAGGTGAAGCCATTTGCCGATGTATTGTTACTTTGAGTACGAACGGGCCTGACATGCCCGCTGAATACGTCACATGTCCGTGCCCTGACCTATTTAAGCTTGCTTACACCACAAGGCTGGCAAAACAGTCCCCCGCCAGCTGTGATGTGGCGGGGTCGTCGACAGGCGCCGCAGTCCGGTCGGATGTGTCGGGTTGGGCCGGGTCGTGACGTGTCGGGTTGGGCTGGGTCGTGACGTGTCGGGTTGGGCCAGGTCGTGACGTGTCGGGTTGGGCCGGGTCGTGACGTGTCGGGTTGGGGTTGGGCCGGGTCGTGACGTGTTGGGCCGGGTCGTGACGTGTCGGGTTGGGCCGGGTCGTGACGTATCGGGTTGGGCCGGGTCGTGACGTGTCGGGTTGGGCCGGGTCGTGACGTGTCGGGTTGGGCCGGGTCGTGGCGTGTCGGGTTGGGCCGGGTCGTGACGTGTCGGGTTGGGCCGGGTCGTGACGTGTTGGGCCGGGTCGTGACGTGTCGTGATGGGCCGGGTCGTGACGTGTCGGGTTGGGCCGGGTCGTGACGTGTCGGGTTGGGCCGGGTCGTGACGTGTTGGGCCGGGTCGTGACGTGTCGGGTTGGGCCGGGTCGTGACGTGTCGGGTTGGGCCGGGTCGTGGCGTGTCGGGTTGGGCCGGGTCGTGACGTGTCGGGTTGGGCCGGGTCGTGACGTGTCGGGTTGGGCCGGGTCGTGACGTGTCGGGTTGGGCCGGGTCGTGACGTGTCGGGTTGGGCCGGGTCGTGACGTGTCGGGTTGGGCCGGGTCGTGGCGTGTCGGGTTGGGCCGGGTCGTGACGTGTCGGGTAAGGCCGGGTCGTGACGTGTCGGGTTGGGCTGGGTCGTGGCGTGTCGGTTTGGGCCGGGTCGTGGCGTGTCGGGTTGGGCCGGGTCGTGTCGGGTTGGGCCGTGTCGTGACGTGTCGGGTTGGGCCGGGTCGTGACGTGTCGGGTTGGGCCGTGTCGTGACGTGTCGAGTTGGGCCGGGTCGTGACGTGTCGGGTTGGGCCGGGTCGTGACATGTCAGGTTGGGCCGGGTCGTGACGTGTCGGGTTGGGTCGGGTTGGGCCGGGTTGGGCCGGGCCACCCACAACTTCTTCCGCATATGCACGCCAGCGGACTCTTCGACAGGAGTCTACTCAGCTTTTCAGTAGAAAACAACCCATATATTGGTGCTATGCATTTGTACGACCTGACAGCGGGATGGCGTCGAAACATGAGCGTACCTGAAATTGTGTGAGACAGGGAGGCGACTGCGCTGGCGCACACGTCAGCCGTCGTCTCCCCGGCCGCCAAACTGAGTGGGTGACTAGGGGAACACATCACAGAGCGTTGTCGGGTGGCACCAAATGTATCCAGCGTGACGCTGCGGCAGCACGCGCGCAGCCCAGCCGAACCACTGCACAGACAACCGTCCACCGTCACCGCATCCTACTTGGTAGGCACACACGACCCGAAGAGCCTCGACAAACGTCACAGAGCACAACACAAGACTAGAAGAAAATAGCCAGCACCTTGTCCCCCAAATCACCATCATTAGAAACACTTCCGTATACAAGCCGGCAGCTTTCACTGCTCTCGAGTCACCCAGACGAGCCAGCTGTCGAGAGACGCACTGCACCACTGCCTCGACAAGAGTCATGTAAAGGTGTCTCCGAAATTACGCCTTACTGGAACAAATCTCAACAATCGCTTTCAAGTGCAGTTTTGCGAACACTGTCCAGCACATCGATCCTCAGTGTGGAGGCTTTAGGTGGTGATTATTTGTGTGATACGCGGGTCGCTATGTGTTAACTGTGTCATCATCACCCGACCTTAGACCAGGAACGACCTTGTAAGTATTGATTTCATTCCTTTCCATACACAGAGCAAGACACAAATACTCAGCTACAAACGTCGGCTGGAAGTCGACACCTAAATCAGACGAAGTCGACACCTAAATCAGACGAAGACAACCATAAACTCTCTCCCAGTGCACCACCAAAATCATCAGTAGCCTTGATTCCCACAGCGAAGAGTTAACAAAAAAAGGAGGGATGGTCTCGAGTGGGCCCCAAGCAGAGCAGTAAGCCACACTTCGCACGCTGTATGCAACTAGTTTGACACTGACGCTGTGAGCCTGGCTCAGGACAGACGTCGACACCAGGCAATGTGTGGCCTGCCGACCAGAGCTAAATCCAATTTGAACTAGGACCAGACTGCACGTTGGTTCAGCTAGTGATCCAATATGCAGTACAAGCTTTCGGACAGCTAAACAGCAACATGAGTAGGAACTTCCACAAAAAGGTGGCACTAAACCATCCCTTGGCTTCATGCTTAATCAACTGATCATCGATAACATGAACAATAAAACATGCTTTTGTAGACAGACTGGATATATATATATATATATATATATATATATATATATATATATATATATATATATATATATATATATATATATATATATATATATATATATATATATATATATATATATATATATACATAGAGACGAAATCACATGTAGGAAACTTAACTTTAGCATGGAACATTTCAGCAGCGAAGCAGGCACACTACTTACTAAAAAATTCCATGTGTAGTGATACGACCTACTTTATGTCTTGGGGCAAGGCATACGTGGGCTGTTGACTTAGTTGCTTTAAAAATAGTGCTCGACGATGCAATGCTTCAGGAGTATTCATAGTATTCAATTTAATATTCAATATTCATAGTCCGATGCAAATTCATATTCAAATATGTAACTTCATATTCAAATATTCATATTCATATTCAAATCTTCAAATATTCGTATTCATAGTGTCCAATTCACAGTAGGCACTCTGGTCAGCAACTTTGGAGATGTCTGTTTGAGACTAAAGGTACAAAATGTGACCATCCTCGGCTGCAAACTGGCGGAGAACATCTCCGAAGTTGTGGTTTCATTGATGAGTTACTGAGCTCGAGTTTGGAAATGCAGTGTTTTTAAAAGCCTAAACGTATAGACATGGGCACACAAATTACTGAGAGCCACAATTAGAGGTAGTTGAGTGGTCAGTTTTCGATATCTCATGGGGTGGGGCAATACGTCTGGCAAGTGAAATGGCTTCAGCATAACCACATAGGAATATGACGGACATTTGTCAAACAAAATTGCATAGCAAATAACAATTGGACAACACATAGACCCCAGCAATAACCATGGATAGGAGGACAAACTGCATCACCAACAAAACATGAGTCACCTGATAGAGCAGCGAGCTGCAACCGCACCCTGATACATAGCAGGCGCCCAAAGCAAACGGAAATGTAGCCACCAACGCAGGCGAAAATGTGGAAATCGGGCGCCAACGGTCCAATAGACCGATCGTGTTCATAGCACAAGCACCCCGAGAATCTATCCAAACTAATCCTGAGTCCACCCAGACAACACTGCCCCATAATTCCATGGGATCTGAGACTAAATGTAGAAAACAATAGAAAGAAAATGGATACACATTTCGGAACGGTCGGCAAATGCCACGGTGCATGGTGGCATACAAAAGGTAACACATTTCCAAAAGCACTCAAAGCTCATGTTCAAGCGAGCAGGCTATGGGAAAAGCATGATTATTCCCGTTGAAAACATTTCCGCAAGCAGCGCGATCCGTTGACCGGGTGGGCGTCGATAATGGGAAACTGCAATCACGTCAAGATAGACTAGTGTTAGGCTGAGAACAATGAACACCATCCTGAGAAGCTATCGCACGCAAGTAGTGTGTTGGTGCGTGATCTGGACCACAGGGCTCTCATCACTTGTCACAGCTTGGAGGCTAACTCAGGCAGCTGTCCGATCAGGTTTCCCGAGGCGAATATGTTGTCAGGGTCCAGATACCGCTTGGTGGCCCGAAGTACGCCCAGTCCTGCCGAGTGGGGTGCACTGTTAATAGCCACAAAACAGACCACGGCTGCAGCGCAGGCCGCCACGCCACGACTGCCGCACGCCATAACCACCCACGGACCAGGCGAATACAGCCACACAACTAGCTGCAGTGCAGACTACCCGGGATAACCACCTACAGACCGGGCCAACACAGCCACAGAACTAGCTGCAGTGCAGACTACCCGAGATAACCACCCACAGACCGAGCCAACACAGCCACACAACTAGCTGCAGTGCAGACTACCCGGGATAACCACCCACAGGCCAGGCGAATACAGCCACACAACTAGCTACAGTGCACAGACTACCCGAGATAACCACCCACAGGCCGGGCCAACAGAGCCACAGAACTAGCTGCAGTGCAGACTACCCGAGATAACCACCCACAGACCAGGCGAATACAGCCACACAACTAGCTGCAGTACAGACTACCCGAGATAACCACCCACAGACCAGGCGAATACAGCCACACAACTAGCTGCAGTGCAGACTACCCGAGATAACCACCCACAGACCGGGCCAACACAGCCACAGAACTAGCTGTGGACGAAAACAGAAGCCACAGAACTAGCTGCAGTGCAGACTACCCGAGATAACCACCCACAGACCGGGCCAACACAGCCACAGAACTGGCTAAAATACTGAGCCAATTGATGGGTGGCATAGTTACTTGGGTTTATATCATGCAGCTCATTTCATATACACAGCGTTTAAACTTCGGTAATGTGTGAGTTCAAGCCCAAAATCAGCAGAACCCAACATAGTCATATAGGAGTACCAATGCCCCCGCACGTTAATGAGAAGGAACATGATGTTGATGCAAAGATAACAGCATAATTTTATAATTATACTTCGTCGCTTTATATCTTAAGATAAAGGTAATCGGCTCCTGAGTCCTGGCTGGGGATCTACATCTTTTCCCGGCCCATCAGCCGCACCACACCCATTCGTCGTGATATCAACGTGCATGAAGCAAAACGTGGCAGGCCAAGAAGTCACATATTATCGCGCAAACTTCGTTGACATTTATCCCAGACCGGTGTGGTTTTTACTCCATTGAGTGTTTCGGAGGTGTACGACATACGGCAACACATAAGAGGTGTGCGTGCGCATGTATGTTTTGGGCGACTGTTCGTTCAATGTCCGATCTGGTGGCGTCTATCTCACCTGTGTCCGACACCGTCTGTTTCATCCAGCGTTGTCGCACTTTGCCAACACCATGGTGGTGCGAGATGGAGCCTCCACACCTCAAAATCTCGTCCCGAGCAACCGCCTGGAGAACATCACGGACGGACACGGAAAGTCACGGACGAGTCACATTCAGAAAGAAAATTCGCACTCTTTCCAAGGGTAGCTGATGGATTCAAAGTGGTCTCCCATAAGACACCTCGGAGAAGCATATCCAAACAGTGATGTTAAATTAGCTGGGAAAATAGCACATATACACATCGCTGCAGATGCTCGATTTACTTACAATAATGCCAGCATTCCGAAATGTGGTAAATAAGTATCAAAATCTACTTATCCAGGGAGGGCTGTTAAACCCTTCCGCCTGGAATTCGGAGCACAGTAACAACGTGACACAGGAACACTGGCTTACATTTGGCACGACTGCAATACATACATGATATACAAGTTATTGATATTTCCGGGTCGTCGCGTCATTACTCAAACGCATAGTTTTGCAAAACGCCCTTAGTCAAAATAGTGGTAAGTTCCAAGTTACACCTGACATGCAATCTAAAGAACGTTGGTATTAGGTCAAACCGCAACTGACTATCAGGCGTAAAAAGGAACAGTGCAAGGCCATCGCACGTTACGATGCAACGGTAACATCACGAGGCGCACGGCCGTCCAACACGTCACGATGCAACGGTATGATTTATTGATTATTTGGGCTTAAGGGCGCATCAACTGCTACTGGTTACGTACCGCCCAGACAACGGTAACATCACGAGGCGCACGGCCGTCGAACACGTCACGACGCAACGGTAACATCACGAGGCGCACGGCCATCGCACGTCACGATGCAACGGTAACATCACGAGGCGCACAGCCGTCGAACACGTCACGACGCAACGGTAACATCACGAGGCGCACGGCCGTGGAACACGTCATGATGCAACGGTAACATCACGAGGCGCACGGCCATCGCACGTCACGACGCAACGGTAACATCACGAGACGCACGGCCGTCGAACACGTACGATGCAACGGTAACATCACGGCGCACGGCCATCGCACGTCACGATGCAACGGTAACATCACGAGGCGCACGGCCGTCGAACACGTCACGATGCAACGGTAACATCACGAGGCGCACGGCCATCGCACGTCACGACGCAACGGTAACATCACGAGACGCACGGCCGTCGAACACGTCACGATGCAACGGTAACATCACGAGGCGCACGGCCGTCGAACACGTCACGACGCAACGGTAACATCACGAGGCGCACGGCCGTCGAACACGTCACGATGTACCTGTAATATCACGAGGTGCACGGTCGTTGAACAAGCCGTGATGTAACGGTAACATCACGAGGCACACGGCCCTCGCACGTCGTGATGTAGTGGTGGCATCACGACTATGCACAGACCAGCTGCACGAGAGTTACGTCGTCGCTACATAAAGTTCATCTCTGAACAAAAGGAAGGCAAAACACGCGTAATACAGCTATAGAGCACAACACTGATCAAGGAAACCTTTGGAAACTTACCTCACATTGATTGCACATGACCAAAAAACTGCCATTTGGTGTGCTGTAAGTGCTGGTTCCACCAGCCTTGTTTGTGGTTGGTTAAGATCACAGGGCACATATTGGACAGAGTCGGCTTCCGGCTGCTATTACCTGGTCGCCGGCGCATTTGAGAGCAGCGATAGCCGCGGCGACACCGGCCAGCGACTGCTCAGCATCCGGAGCCGTCAATGACACTCACCTCCACCTCCTCGTATGTGTGCACCGGATCGGACAGGCCGTCGTAGCAGAAGCACAAGTAGAAGTAGATGACGGCGCCGGCGTCGTAAGTCTGCGTTACGCGGCACGTGACGAACCCATTGGCGATGCCGCGCTCTGCCGACAGGCAACACAGTGCAGACGACGATGGTGGTGCTGGTGGTGGATTTGTGCTTTATGGTGCATCGACTGCCTTGGCCATTTTGCGCCCATAATGACATTATTGTTAAGTCTGGGGTCTGAGAGGAGACGATGATAGCACATGCATACCAGCAGACAGCCCCAGTGAAGCGTGCGAAAACGCCAACGCTACCACCAACGACCAAACAAATAGGCAGGCTGCGGGCACACTGCCCGAGACGTCGCCTAACTAGCCCGCTCGGACCTCACCGCCAGCTGTAGTAAACAATTCGCCGTCGTGATATCGTCGGCGACATAATTAACCCACCCAACTGCGACGAGGACACCCCACGCCGTATTATCACAACCGACCCCATGCACCGTCACGGTGTTCACCCGCACAGTCCACTGGCGCGCAATCTGGTGCTGCGGTGTCAGACACCGGTCCCAGATATTGTTACGTACTCACCCCTACACTCCTCTCTGACGCGCAGTTTGACACTGTCGCAGGTGGTCAGACACCGGTCCCAGGGTACCGTCACGTACTCACCCCTGCACTCCTCTCTGACGCGCAGTTTGACACTGTCGCAGGTGGTCAGACACCGGTCCCAGGGTACTGTCACGTACTCACCCCTACACTCCTCTCTGACGCGCAGTTTGACACTGTCGCAGGTGGTCAGACACCGGTCCCAGATACTGTCACGTACTCACCCCTACACTCCTCTCTGACGCGCAGTTTGACACTGTCGCAGGTGGTCAGACACCGGTCCCAGGGTACTGTCACGTACTCACCCCTACACTCCTCTCTGACGCGCAGTTTGACACTGTCGCAGGTGGTCAGACACCGGTCCCAGGGCACTGACGTCTCAAACGACTCGGCCAACAGTCGGTAATCCATACACAGATCCTGGAGGACAGCCACACATTACACGAGCGTATTTCCTCAGTATAAGGCCGCTATCCGACGCTGAACAGGAAAATGAACGGAACACCCAACATGTGTAATATTTACATACACATCCATCAGGTGGTCAACGAATGGTCAGCGGATCACCATCAGTGACGTTGGCAACGGTTCCGCTCGCGACGCGACTTTGACCCTCTTCTGCGGCCGGCCCGATGGTGGTGTCTGACTGCAGCAACAGCGCGCAGCAGGCACATCACACTGGTGCCACCGGCAACGGCCGGAACCACTGATGTGAACCAGTGTCTACAGATGGCAGCACATCTGCCGACGGGTCTGAATACGAGGCGCCTGCCCACCGTCCGACTTGGAGTTCGGAGGGAACCGGCTCGTCGGTGCAGCATGAGGAACAGCGTGGCTCACTTAAGCCGTTTACCAGATACAGAGAGCCGTCCGGCAGTCACAGCTGTCACGTGGGCTACTACGAGTCTTCTATTATGTTCTAATTATAACCAGGGGCAACCCATATCAAGGTGCAATAAGCATCGCAGACTATTACGCGCCATATATAGCGGAATTAGCGTTAGCCAGGGAAGCAAGAACCCACTGATATAGACATTGACGAACTTGATGATAACAATGTAACCATGTGCAAAAGATAGTAGGGGCAGTTAGTCAACAGGGCGACCTGCCCTAAGCAAATTGTCACATTTTGCACCTTTAATGATCCCTTTGCTACATCATTGTAAAACTGTACCTTACATTTTAAATTTGGTCTTGTCTTCACATTTTCATTTGATGAGTTTCAATGGCAATACTACTTCCTGAAGTTCCCACAAACCTTGTTCAAAGAAAATAATATCCCACCGCTGGTCCTACCTCTTTCAGCGTCCCAAGGTACCCGGAGTGGTGATAAAGACGCCACATGTACACATGGTCAGGGTTCGCTGCATGCAGCATAACTAATATTGGCAGATGCTTCAGCAAACAAAAACAAAACGGTGCGTACAATGTACATAGCATGGTTGAGTACAGGATACCAAATCAGTACAAAAAGGAGCATTTGGGGAGCTCGAGACATACCCGAATATAGGCGATAACAAAGGTGAGCAGGTAGCCACGTTTTCCGTTTTCCTCTCCGATCGAGAAGCCGCCGTGCGATGCCGCCAGCTTCTGTAGCAACTCCTCTTGCCGGGAAACCTCCTGCTCGGTGCCTGGCGACATCAAGGGAAAGCACGCGCGTTACATATATAGAGAGGCAGCCTGTTTGAGCCAACCGATGCTACAATGATATTCACATTTCCCGCAGATGCTTACTGCAAATTACCATTATCGCGAGGGGATGAAACAGACTTGATGACAAAAGGCAAGAGCGAGTTTCGCACGGCTCCCCTTTTTTAGGCGAGATAGGCTTTTTGTCCTGAACTGCATAACGGATAGACCAAATAACAATTTCCACGATCCATGAACACTGTTGTCAAATGGTTTGCCCCTCTTCACAACTTAGGTCACCTCTGCCATTCAACTTCCTAGATGCCCCCCCATCCCCACCACCACCCACCATTGTCCTCACCTTCAAACATGAGTGTAGTTATACAGACGCTGTCGAGATCAAAAGCCTTCCACCGGGTTATGTATATCTTCTGCAGGCCAGTCTTGATCCAGCCGAATGAGCCCGATGAGGTCTTCAGAGCCTGACCTGTCGAAACACGCGCTTTATCAACCAGCAGCTAACGCGTCACATCGACATCAGCCACCAGCAACAGCGAATGAACAGCATGGGTGGTATTTCGCCTCCCCATGAGATGCCACCTTTTGTTCTTCAGCAAAATACAGGGATGCCAATCAACAGCCTGGGTCAGTGGTGCATTATTCGTGAAATAGAGTGGAACATACCACTTGCTGAGCACTGTATAGATACTCTTGCCGAGGACGTAACGACATAGTGCTTGTTGATGTGTGCCGATAACATTGAATTGCAATCGTTATCGTTAGCATAGGTATCCATATATTGGTGCCAGATGTGAATGGCATTTCAACTACCACCATTAGATGTAATCTGTTGCTCTTCAGTAGCATACAGGGATATTGAATCAAATGTCACGCTCGTCGAACCTAAACGCGTGCTTTTATATTGACATTACTCTTCGTATGTTCAGCAAGTAATACGTAATCAAATGCTAGTCTTCAGAAATCACGAGCTCAACCGCCTTTCTTTTACATATACATTACCTTCCATATGTGCACCAAATTCTTGGATTTACGGTGCATGGAAATAATCCAAACTAAATGCATGTGATTGCTGTCCATGTCCGCAAGGGCTATCGGAGGCCACCAGTGCGTAGTACACAATTTTTAGTTGTTCTCCATATCAATTGAATTAAACCCTTGATGAAAAACGGCATCTTCAAATGGAACGAACAGCTATATACATTAATTGAATCTGTTTGCTGATATATTTGCCTCTATGTCACATAATTTCTAATCATGAAATGAAAACATAATGTTAGAGAAATAACAGGACACACCGCAGACTTTTTGGCATGGTTTCATGCTCCGCATCAGCTTTTTCGCAGCGTATTTTAATCACCTATGATCTCTCCATTTGAGATGAGCAAAGCACATATTTTCCATAACCATCAGTTCTTAGTAGAAATTCTATGGAACGCTCCTATCTCTTACCACCACCATTTGCATACTGTAGATGCTTTCCGTGATATCACATAACACTGGTTCAACCGTAGAGTAACAGGACTAAAAAATAACACGCGAGCGCCGGATAAAAATCGACAACACCACAGAGACAATTGTTATCGCATGATTTTTTGTTCTTGTTCTTTTCCGAAGTGTACGAGTCACAGGTAATACAATCGTACAAATGATCGCATCGTACATCATTATTCGTTGTCGAAGGGACGATCGCTTTTCATTATTATCATGGAAGAATAATTAAAATGTTTCAATATATGTGCCGCCATTTTCTTGTCGGTCGCTTAGGTGGTCTAGTGCATAAATATACCTTCGGACACTTTGAAACTCAACTTTAGACGGGCGCTCCTGACGCTCGACTAAAGGTACTTCGTTCCTGTCCAGTACAGCGCGCTCATAGCGCTGCAGTTTCCCATATGTGGGGGGAGGGGGCGGTAGGTACCTAATACCACGTGGCGCGTCGTCAAGAGTGCACAGGTGCTAGTCACCCGTCGCAACTTGCTGCAGAAGCCAGTGCCCATGCACATATTTTGAGCGCACATTCGAATAGCGAGATGGCTGCATTATGTTGGCACGGTTGAGAAAATGCGACCAAGTGAAATGCATTCACGATTTTCTCTTCAATGGATATCGATTATTGTTGTCTTTCGGTGATACATGCATCGTGGCTCGCAAACTGAACAACACATTTGCTCACAGTTCTGCCAAACTTTAACCACATATGAAAAGGTCCATGCTTTCATCTCGAGATGTTTGTTCCCAGGGGTCGGTCCGTCACTTTTCATGCTAAGCATGGGGAAATATGCACCCTCACCTCAGTGGGGCGGGTTCGGGTGCCACCCTCGACATATCGCTCGTCAAAGTGTAGTAACTAAACTACCAAACTGCTCACCATGAGCAATTCTACACCATCACATCAGGAGCCAATCAGTTGGGCGCTATGGTCAAGTTAGGCTTTAGTTACATCATTCACTTCTTACCAACTCGAACTGACCGTAATCTGTGAGCCGGGCATCCACGTGACTTCAACAGCTCATTGTAGGTGAGAGCACTCACCAAACTTGAACTGCTCGTTGTCCATCAGTCTGATGCTGGCTGGCTGCGCGCGTCTGGCTGCCACGTCTCGCATAAAGCGAACACCACTGGCAAAGTCGGGGAGCATGATGCCGCCATACCGCCGACAGGGTGGAACAGGCCGCACCTTCAGCGTCACTTCCGTAATGATCCCCAGCGTCCCTGTAGCACAGCCAGAGGATAGTCAGGGACAACTACAAACAAGGGGTGGGACAGGCCGCACCTTTAGCGTCACTTCAGTAATGATCCCCAGCGTCCCTGTAGCACAGCCAGAGGAGAGTCGGGGACAAATACAAACAAGGGGCTGGACAGGCCGCAACAGGCCGCACCTTCAGCGTCACTTCAGTAGTGATCCCCAGCGTCCCTGTAGCACAGCCAGAGAAGTGTGGGGCGCAGACAAAAAGGCAGACCTATCAACTGTGGCTACTCCATATAGGCCTTCGCAAATGAGCTCGTCAGACTTAGTCTGGAAATGGTGGGCCGCGGCACTTAACTTTTAAAATCCGTCTTCGTGCATTCGATATATCATTGCACTATGCTATTCCAAGCACGAACACTTTTCACGGGAAGTGCAATTATCAACACATATACCAAACAAACAATAGCACGGAGCAGACGAGATGGAAGGTGACACCAGTCGGTAGAGGATGGTGACTCCAGTCGGCAGATAGAGGATGACACCAGTCAGCAGATAGAGGGTGGCATCAGTCGGCAGATAGAGGGTGACACCAGTCGGCAGAGGGAGGGTGGCATCAGTCAGCAGAGGGAGAGTGACACCAGTCAGCAGACGGAGGGTGACACCATTCGGTAGAGGATGGTGAAACCAGTTGGTAGAGGATGGTGAAACCAGTTGGTAGAGGATCGTGACACCAGCCGGCAGATAGAGGGTGACACCTGTCGGCAGATGGAGGGTGACACCAGTCAGTAGAGGAAGGTGACACAGCAGATGGAGGGTGACACCAGTCAGTAGAGGAAGGTGACACAGCAGATGGAGTGACACCAGCCGGCAGATTAGAGGGTGACACCAGTCGGCAGAGGCTGGCTGAATTATCATGCTGGAAGCCCATCGGCCCCATCGGTTGCACCAATATGGCTCCAAAGCCGGATTTCGGATGGCCTTCAGAGCATTCGTCGCATGCTCTGAAGGCTGAACAGCACACGTACTCGCACCTTGTGTGTGCCCGGGCGTTCACCCGTTGGTGGATCTCTGGCTGTTGTACACCTACCTTCTGACCCGAGCACCACGTGATGTAGGTCAGGTCCGGCCGAGAGGCGCGGCACCTCACAGCCACGCTCCAACACGCCGCGAGCCGTCACCAGTCGCACGTGCACCACCAGATCCTCGATGTTGCCGTACACGTTCTTCTTCATGCCGGAGGCCCGTGTGGCAACCCAGCCACCCACACTGACGACAGACGTTGGCTGTCAGTCACATCCGTCACAACGGCCATATATCACGGGCCAGATGGACAGCACATTGGATGTCAGTACTGTGACTGACATCTAGCCACAATTGTCACACTCCAAAGGCCGAACAAACGACAGACACTGAAGGTCAGTCACATCCATCATAATCATCACATATCATGCGGTCTCATGGGGTAGGCAATATTCAAAGAGATCAGCGCCTATATCAGGTAGCTTTTGGTATGGTAATGTGAAAATTGTCCTCCCGGGGATAACCAAGCACGTACGCCGCGTGGCTGAGCTACTGCAACTGTCGGAGCCACGGAGGGTCAGTTATTGTCCTCCCGGGGATAACCAAGCACGTACGCCGCGTGGCTGAGCTACTGCAACTGTCGGAGCCACGGAGGGTCAGTTATTGTCCTCCCGGGGATAACCAAGCACGTACGCCGCGTGGCTGAGCTACTGCAACTGTCGGAGCCACGGAGGGTCAGTTATTGTCCTCCCGGGGATAACCAAGCACGTACGCCACGTGGCTGAGCTACTGCAACTGTCGGAGCCACGGAGGGTCAGTTATTGTCCTCCCGGGGATAACCAAGCACGTATGCCGCGTGGCTGAGCTACTGCAACTGTCGGAGCCACGGAGGGTCAGTTATTGTCCTCGCGGGAATAACCACGCACGTCCGCCACGCAGCTACGCCACTATAGTTGCTGCTTGCCTAGTTGATGCATTGTGTTGGCTATACTCATCTGAAAAACCAAGCATCGAAGCTAATGACACCTTGGTTGTATTTACCTGGAGAACTCATGCGAGTCGGGCTCATGGCCGCACGTGTAGCCGTGCTCGTGTAGAACCCGCTCCAAGTCCTGGCCAATGATGCCGGCCTCACAACGAACCGTAAGGTTGGTGGGGCAGATTTTCAATACGCGCGCCATCTGTGATGTATCGACGGAAACAATAGTGCGTTGTTCGTCCATAGGACAGAGGAGTGCTCCCGTAACGGAGGTGCCGCCGCCGTACGGTATGAGCGCGACATCGTGTTGGCCGCTCAGATCCACCATTCGGACCACTTGGTCATGGTTCTCTGCAAAGGTAAACAGAGCATCACAAACAAACATAAATCAGAGAACACTGAACAGATCATCAACATCAGAGAATAATCACAGAGCTCATGCTGTTGGCCTACGTATGTACGCTATCAGGTGCGTTACGTAGGACGCATTAACGTAAGTAGGACGTACGTTAATATGTTATCAGATAATTCTGACCCTCAGTGAAAACTCTAACCACTCACGGTGGTGTTAAAGGTATAGGAATACCTTAAAAATATAAGCCTCGCCACATACCATGTCAATTTCCTCAGTAAAATGTCTATACAGGAACAATAGTCAAAGTTCCTGAATTGTGGCGATCATAGCGCCCGATCATGACCTACCTGATCCTGTTCTCGTAATGTTAATACTAATATGCTGGTGAGGAAGTTTTGTTCCAAGGTCCAAACCCAGTGAAAAAGCAGCATGTTCGTTTGGCTGGCTCAGCAACAAAGCATTCGTAGAGATGGACCACTTATAGTATTACAGTTCAATATTGATTCTGATTTGCCCAGTGTAGGTTTTCAAATTAAACATTTTCTTGGAAGACAAACGACACATGACGCCAAGAATTGTAATTCAAATTGAACTGCATTGTGCTTGTTAATAGATCACCATTTATCCGACTTATGCACTGTTAAGGTAAATATGAAGGAAAAATAGCATATGATACTGCGTTACCAATGTTATGATGATACAAATGGTAAGGCTGAAACGGGCTCTATTATAGCAGGAGATGCTGAATTTTGCTCAATGAAATGCTTACATCAGTTCCTAACCACGGTTGCTTTTGCCAACAGGGTCATTGTTTCTAGTTCACATGCAAATTTAATTACTTGTTTTTTTATGAACACACTCCAAAAGTTGGCATATAACTGAATTGTTGAGTCTCTTAATAGACAACAGTTTTTAACTCAAATAAATATTCCCCCTATAAGCATAAATATTCCCCCTATAGACCTGATAAAATGCAGCTCGTTTCAATCTTATGATTTTTTAAATAATCTCCAAAAAGGTGAATCACATGGAGTTAGATAATATATTTCAACTTATTATCAAGTTTTCATCAGAAGACAAGTCAACACAACCTATGGGGAACTAATATCATGCATCTCAGTTGTGAAATGCAGCACAACTTGCATATGCATATGCAAACAAGTCATGGTTTTGGCAGGACGTTTTGTCTACATCACATTTCTTGTCCCTTCCTACGTAAGGAATTGACATACACTTTAGTCTCCGCTACTTCCCCTGCAGCGATAAAACGCCAATGTAGCACTATATCATACAACAGACGTAATAACCACTAATACGACGGCAAGAACAACAAGCTATAGAACAATCCCAAACAATCAAACTGCTTTTCAATGCCAAAAGAAGCAGCAAATTGGGCTTTCCTTTATGTTTTGTCTCCATTCAAGTGGAGTCAAGCATAGCGCACTTCATGTGAGAAGTCGGGCGTCATGTAGGAAAAGTTATGGGCCCATTATGTCCGATATTGGAACGACACCACCTTAGGTAGTCCGATGCGTGTTGGAGGGTGGACGGAACTTACTCAGTACACGTGGCAACTTACCACGTCGACAAGACTTGGGAATCGGAAAGGGTGGTTATTTGGGCTTAGGGGCACATCGAGTGCTTCGGTCATACAGCGCCCATGGTAATTGGACAGGGAATGCAACTTACTCGGCCACACGACCACATCGACAAGAGTGAGCAATCTCGACAGGGGACGTAACTTACTCGGCTACACGACCACATCGACAAGAGTGAGCAATCTCGACAGGGGACGTAACTTACTCGGCTACACCACCACATCGACAAGAGTGAGCAATCGGACAGGGAATATAACTTACTCGACCATACGACCACATCGACAAGAGTGAGCAATCGAACAGAGAATGCAACTTACTCCGGCTACACGACCACACCGACAAGAGTGGGCAATCGGACAGGAGACGTAACTTACTCGGCCATACGACGACATCGACAAGAGTGGGCAGTTCACCGCAGCGCAGAGTGAATATTTCCTTCATGGTGTGTCCATGAGAACGCCATAGCCGGTCATCTCCAGCTACAGAGTAACTGATGTCCGCCTCAGTCAGGGCAGTCAGGAACTCTGCAACGTTGGTCACATTCAGTCATCATGGCAACCGATGTCCGCCCCAGTCAGGAACTCTGTAATATCTGTCACAGTCGGACATCCCCATCGATTAATATTGGCAGTATAATTATATGTTAATATATATATATGTATATATGTATATATATAAATAATTTTTTTTTAACTCCAAGCTTGTGATGACCATGTTATTTCACTGCGTTACGGATAACTTGTTTATTCGCTGGACGAGCGCATATCAACTGTCCACGGCCAGACGGCCCCTGAGGACCACCCCTTATGTTTCTACCCAGGGGAATACAGATAGCAGGGAGTCACAGAGAGAGCAGAAACGCATCGCGCGGGAGGCGGTGGCACAACTAGCAGCCTGACTACATCCAGTCTGACCAATTTTGGCAAGGGAAGATAGCGAGGGAAAGCCTACGGCAAATCTTATCTGGTAGTAACAATCGGGCAAGTCCAAACGCATTATCCGAAGCTGCTTTAATCCCACACTATTTCCGGCACAGGCGATACAAGCAGGTATGAACTGAACACTAACACCCGCCATTTCCTCAGCCGACGCGATTGCATGGTTACGGAATGACTGACGCAACTCGCGCCACACCGAGCTCATCGCAAGCTGCACGTCGAACACCAGCAGGTCCACACCGCAAACCGACAGCGCGAGTGGGCGCGTGTCGTATCACGTCAACGCTGCACAGATGGCACGCGTGGTGCCGGCGATCGAGGTGATACCCACCTCATTTCAAATGGGCTGGTGGGCTGGCAACTGCAGGATAGACGGATATGGTGTGCAGAGGGTAAGGGAACCGAACGCTGTAAGGAACACCTAGATGGACTTCGAGAAGTGGCCAATATGATCTGATCAAACGTTCGCACTGGCCTGGCCAGATGTTCAGAAATGGTGCTGACCTGACCAGCATACGCAGACATCTGTGATGACCTTACCAGACAGCTGCACCGACCTGATCCCACGCACACAGCCGTTCTGGTCCGGTGCTGACCAGGTCGCATGTTGGGAGGCGGGTAGCCGTGGTCCGCACGCTCTGGCTGTACTGCACTGATCTGACACTTACACTGTTCTGATCTGATTCCTGTACTGACCTGGTCGCACGTTTGGAGGCGGGTAGTCGTGTTCCGCACGTTCCAGCTGCGCTTCCTTGGGATTATTCAAATCCAACTTGAATTGGTCCCATACCCATTGGTAGAAGTAGGGTAGCTGCTCACCATGGCCAATCGGGTACCTGCGAGGTCGGTTGGCATCAGTGTAGATCAGCACGCAAACCGACATAGATACCTCATACAACCACATACACATACAAAACAACAGAAGAACTAGGTACAACTTTTCCGGAATCACACCCACTAGTATGTGAACCACATATTTTGGAACGCCTGATTTAGCTAAACTACAAACCTGTTTTGCTCAGGGACCTTGAAGTGAAATCGTTTCAAAAGCCGAATGATGTGCGATAAGACTTGACCCGAGTGCGTGATAAAAAAAATAAACTAAGCAACGAGGGAAGGGTCAAGCAGTTCTCCCATGAACATCCCCTATTGAAACATAAACAACGGTTCCTAGAAGAGGGCAACTTGGCATGGTGGCAATTGACAGTGCGCAAGATGCAATCGACCTCATGGCGCACAATTACGTGGTCACAGAACTGAACTGACACGATTTGATCATCCCGCCACGATTTGATCACCGGACTCGTGCTTGCGAACCAATGTGGTAAGTTCTAGGAAAGCCGTTCCGACACGTAGTCGAGCTTTCAGGCCGACTCGGCGGAAACACCCTCCGACAATTTCACTATTTAGTCATGGAACATTCAATACCACTAAGGTTCACTGCTGGCACGGGTGCTGATGCAGAGGGCGGGTCTAGGTCGCTCGGTGTCACTGGCGGGACCTGAGCGCTGCACATCGCTTCGAGGCTGTGTCGACGGTACAGCTGACGGTACAGCTGACGGTACAGATGACGGTACATCTGACGGTACAGCTGACAGTACAGATGGCGGTACAGCTGACGGTACAGCTGGCGGTACATCTGACGGTACAGCTGACGGTACAGCTGAGCTACTACAGCTGACGGTACAGCTGACGGTACAGCTGACGGTACAGATGACGGTACATCTGACGGTACAGCTGACAGTACAGATGGCGGTACAGCTGACGGTACAGCTGGCGGTACATCTGACGGTACAGCTGACGGTACAGCTGACGGTACAGCTGACGGTACAGCTGACGGTACAGCTGGCGGTACAGCTGACGGTACAGCTGGCGGTACATCTGACGGTACAGCTGACGGTACAGCTGACGGTACAGCTGACGGTACAGCTGGCGGTACAGCTGACGGTACAGCTGACGGTACAGCTGGCGGTACAGCTGACGGTACAGCTGACGGTACAGCTGGCGGTACAGCTGACGGTACAGATGACGGTACATCTGACGGTACAGCTGGCGGTACAGCTGACGGTACAGCTGACGGTACAGCTGGCGGTACAGCTGGCGGTACAGCTGACGGTACAGCTGACGGTACATCTGACGGTACAGCTGACGGTACAGATGACGGTACAGCTGACGGTACATCTGACGGTACAGCTGACGGTACAGCTGACGGTACAGCTGACGGTACAGCTGACGGTACAGCTGGCGGTACAGCTGACGGTACAGCTGACGGTACATCTGACGGTACAGCTGACGGTACAGATGACGGTACAGCTGACGGTACATCTGACGGTACAGCTGACGGTACAGATGGCGGTACAGCTGACGGTACAGCTGACGGTACAGCTGACGGTACAGCTGACGGTACAGCTGACGGTACAGCTGTCGGTACAGATGGCGGTACAGCTGACGGTACAGCTGACGGTACAGATGACGGTACAGCTGACGGTACAGCTGACGGTACAGATGACGGTACAGCTGACGGTACAGCTGGCGGTACATCTGACGGTACAGCTGACGGTACAGCTGGCGGTACAGCTGACGGTACAGATGACGGTACAGCTGACGGTACAGATGACGGTACAGCTGATGGTACAGCTGACGGTACAGCTGGCGGTACAGCTGACGGTACAGCTGACGGTACAGATGACGGTACAGCTGACGGTACAGCTGGCGGTACATCTGACGGTACAGATGACGGTACAGATGACGGTACAGATGACGGTACAGATGACGGTACAGCTGACGGTACAGCTGGCGGTACAGCTGACGGTGCAGATGACGGTACAGATGACGGTACAGCTGATGGTACAGCTGACGGTACAGCTGGCGGTACAGCTGACGGTACAGCTGACGGTACAGCTGACGGCTGACGATACAGCTGACGGTACAGTGACGGTACGGACGGTAGTGACGGTACAGATGACGGTACAGATGACGGTACAGATGACGGTACAGATGACGGTACAGATGACGGTACAGCTGACGGTACAGATGACATACCTGGGTCGGGACATACCTGAGGCACTGAAGCCGTGGCCGGATGAGTGTCGGCCATACCTGAGGCACTGAAGCCATGGCCGGATTTGTGTGTCAGGTCATACATGCGTCAACGCAGACGTAATCGGATTTGTGTCTGGCCACACATGCGACACTGCAGGCGTGGCCACATGCGTGTCGAGCAATGCATACGGCACTGAATGCATGGCCAGTTTGACGTGTCGGGCTGTAGATGCGACACTGATGGTGGAATTGTGTTTTATGGCACGTCGACTGCGTTGGTCATTTTGCACCCAGGCGACACTGAAGGCGCGGCAGGATATGTAGGTAGGGCCGTAGATGTCTTAATAAAGGCGTGGCAGGATCTGTGCGTCGGGCTGTAACTGTGGTAATGAATGCGTGGCCGGATCTGTGGGTCGGACCATTCACGCGGTACTGAAGGCGTGGCCGGATTTGTGGGTCGGGCCTCAGGTTGGTCTGTGCAGATGATTCAGTGCTGACCTGGCACCGTATCAGTTATGTCCCGCACAGTCGCGACTACATCACGGTTCCGCGACATCCAAATTATTCAGTGGCCCAAAGATATGCAGATCACTGTAACTTTCAGAGTGCATACTACGACTAACCTCGACCGTGAATCTAAAATCATTCAGTGTGACGTTCCAACAGATCCTTGGTTAGTTTGTTGGAGCTTTAGAACGCATCACTACATTAGTACTGTGAGTGTGCTAAACATGTCGCAAAGGACGGGCTATTGCAGTGTTAAATTATTCGCAAAATAGGGTGGAATTTACCACTTTCTGAACACTCAATCGACATCCTGCTCCAAGAAGTATCGACATTCTGCTTCTTGATGCGTGCTTATGAAGTGTCTCCTTTCTAACATTACCTCGTTTGTTAAGTAGCATGATCATACTCTTGATAAGGGGTGGTGGTACACGAATATTCGGTAATGCAATTTCAGGTAAATTGATTATTCATAATGCGAACATCACCAGGGTATATATTATTTTTATCTCCCTATCCCAAATATCTCTTCCTAGCATATTTGAATATCAAAACAAACGATGAGGGTACAAACATTGGCTCAAATTTAAGTCTGAAAAACATCAAAGGCACTTGGAATGATACTAATTTCATGACAAATTTCGACATCCTACTATGCTCGTTTCGACATCTCACACCTAACGAAAAGCCAATATTTTCACACTGGGCTATTGAGATCTGATATAGTGACGAACTTACGGCACACTTTGGAGCAGGCACTAATCGATACTGAGCCAGAAATACATTAAGCTGCCCCTTCCGTCGCAAAAGTCCCTTACAACTTCGACCAGAACCAGCAAGTTCAGCAGTTCAATTACTCAGCACAAATGCAATTAGCAAAATATCGCATAATAATTTTTATTTGGATTCCGGTAAGCTTCGACAATCCAAATGTACATGTCTACGCTACTGCCAAACCAACTGGAATGCGCCTGACGTTACCTTTCTCCAAGGAAGACGAACTCTCCAGGGGCCTTCAATATGAACTTGGAGTCCTTGTAGCCCCAGCCGTTCCACTTGAGAAGCTCCTGTCTGCAACATACATGCGCGTTGTCACGCCGCCCGAGTGTCGGTACAGGGGAGTCGACAGTCTGGTGGGTAGGGCACTTGTCACCTAACTTGAAGGCTATCAGACAAACCGATTCAAATCGCGCCACCTGCTTGGGGCTTCAACTTTTCCGCACCCATTCGGCGTGACAGAGTGGTGATGCTACACTGCCTAAGCAGGTGTGTCCTCGCAAACAGAAACCACCAATAGCGAGGGTACATTACTGTTTTCGACATTTGAATACGACGTACGTGGTATTGTGATGAAAGATGGCTACAATATACAGCAGCAAAGAGCAAAGGTGTATCACTGTTTTCGAAGTTCGAGGACGTGATATTGTGACAAAATATGATGATATCAAGTTTCATATAAATTGCATTCACATCGAAGCAGGACTTCAAAAACTCTCCGAAAAAAAAGATGGTGAAGTCTCACATCCATAGTAGTTTGAATCAGTTCTCGTCGGATCGCTCATGTCAGCTTTTTTCGCATATGATACACGATAGTAGACTCAATCAGGCTTTGTCGTCACTGCCAGTAAGAAGGGTTCAACAGACTAGGAATGGATTCTGAATAAAAAAATGGCATTGCAGCCAGTTGTTCATCTACTCTATAGCAGACTTATCTTACTCACCGACGCTTTGGAAGGAAGCTCCTGTATTGATAATTCTCATCTTGATCCATTCTGTGAATGGAAGACAGTTGATTGGAACGTGGCTTTCATACATATATGTGTGTCAGTATGTATGCCCTATGAGTCTGCTGCAAAGGGATGACCTTAGCATACCTAGCATCCGTCGGCCTACTATTTCTAATTCCTGAACCGAAACACTAGAAATGAAATACGGAACACTAGAAATGAAATACGGTGGTGGTGGGCTAGACAATGCTAGCTGGCGGCGTTTCAACCATGTTTCACCCAACTGACATCTAGCATCTACATGAGTAGTATCTTACCAGAATGAGCGAGCATGAGCGACAGGAGTCAAATGTCTCGGTAGTACTGATTGAAGCAGGCTGATATCGCCCAGTGGATGCATGCGATCGTGCCACAGCGAATATGGTGCAGCACAACAGCGACATCACAATGATCTTGCGCATGGGTCAGCAGCCTGACGATACTGTGTGTGGTCAACATGGATGAACTTTCACAGGGTGCATCTACCCAACTCCATCTACCCAACACAGGGTGCAAGGACTGTGATTGGCCACATCGAAACACACACTTGGACTTTGGCATGCAGATACTAATTGCCATCAGGAAGCTGATGTGGCTCCTGAAATTGATGTTGGCTTAAATGCAAAGGAGGTAAATATTTGTTGGGAGATGAAAAGGACCAACATTTTGCACATTATAGTGATCTTCTCTTCAGGTTCATTTCCTATTTCATGCATTATCTCCTGATCCAGCTCAAGAGATACTCAGATCCTCCCATTGATGGCTGCCCAACTAATCATCCATAGAAAACCAGACACAGGCGGAGCATCCTGGAATTATCTTGCTTGTGTGTTAAGTATCATCCTTAGTCGAAGTACAATCACATACTAATAAATTCTATAAAATATTCAACTAAAAACCTAACCTACGTTCAGTGTCCCATTTGGTTCAAAATAGCAGGGTGTACCATGGTGGAGGCTGTTTGCACTTTACTTATGCTGTATTGTGCATGTTTATATTGATTCTATAGAAGAACATGTTGTAAATAGTGCTTGGCTTAAGCATCTTGATTTCCTTATTGCATGTTTTTTTACATTTGGAGTATCCATTCAATCTCCCTGGTATGGACTTTTGCCCTCTCAGTGCATTTTGAGGCAGAACCTCATTGTTTGCTTCATCAAAATAAAATGTCAAAAACTTATCTGGTGGATACCAGACAAGTACCTAGATGCCTATATACATAGGCTCTTCTGGCACCTAGATGCCAGATCACACATACACAATATTTGGTAAATTTGTGCTTTAGTGTTTTTCATCAATTCTTGGATTAAATTGTCCAGTGTAATGTACATAAATGTGACAGAGGATGGGGCCAGTGATTTTTGGTAAATTTACAGCTTAACATGCCCCTGGAGGGCCTCTGAAAATTATGCTCACTGGAGGGGGGTTAGATTCTGCAACCTAAGATCTTGGCTCCTATTAAGGCTAGAGCAATGAAATTCTCAGGGTGGATGGGCATGATAATGAAATATATTGTGTGCAACTTTTGTGACCTTAGGTCAATATCTTCAACATCAAATGAGGTAAAAATAAACGAAAATGTACGGTTTTGCATGGCCTAGCTTGTCATTGTTATGGATAGCTGTGATTAAACATTGTTATGGATAGCTGTGATGCTATGGATAGCTGTGTGATTAATTAAACTTAAACCACAATTTTAACAAAAATATAAACCAATCTGACCTGACCTATTTTTGAGGAAGAACAATTTTTGCTTTTTTGTAGACTTTTTTCATAAGAATTCCAAGTTGAAGAGGCTAAACTCACATAACCGAACACGTTTGTTCGCCCGAGTTAAATGTGTAAAACTTGTCTTATAACAACCTTATAGCACAACGCCATATATTTTGAATGTCACGAACACAAAAATGTGTGCACTGAGTAAAGAAGACATGAAGAATAAAAATCCAGGAATATCTCAAGTAGGTACCTCACTGACTTTCATCCCTTATCCCACCAACCCCTTGCAACCACGATACACCTACTTGCTCAGCACACGGGAATGTTTACGTTCCGCTCAATCCAAAGCGCGGCAAATGTGACAAATGCATCGAATACGGTAGGTCCCCGACCGCGAAGTTGCGTATAAATGACGTTTTGATATGAAAAATAACATTCGTTGATGCTAACCACTTTGTGTCAATTTGCACACAAAACACTCTAGATAAAAACTGCTTACCCTCGTAATGCTCGCTTCTATTGTCATTGTATCAATATGCAAGGCCAAAGCATGCGTCATCAAGGCATTAGCTTCATTGCATATGACAGAGCCAATTTTTGCCAAGGCATTCACTACTTTGGCTATTCCATACAAAGGTGGGTGCGACAATTCTGTTTCGTGCCTTGAATGGAATGCGAAGGACTCAGCAAGGGCATCGCTTCTACATGAGGAGGAATTGTCGCGCAAAGGATTTATGGAACGACCGGGGCATTTTAACGATTTCTCACTGGTGGGGCACAGTGGGGAACTGAAAGGGGAGATTGATTCAATTGTCCACCGGAGATTGGTTGGTTATTGGAGTTTATGCGAGCATCGACTGTATCTGTCATGCAGCCCCCATTGTCCCCCAGAAGAGAGGTTGTAGGCGCCAAGAATTTCACCAGGCTGGGTCACGCTGTCTCATATATATCTCAATCGAATCAATTATCAATGGTAGAATAGTTAGTTATGTGGGAGGAAACAGGTTGATGCAAAATACTCAACATTGGTTTAGAAAAGGGCGATCGTGGCCCACAAATCTCTCGGGCTTTTTTAACTTCGCTACATAGCCATCTGATCAGGGAAATAAGGCTGATGTAGCATATCTTGACTTGAGTAGGGCCTTCGACGGTTAATGATGCAGCTTCAAGTCCATGGTATTGCAGGTAGCATCCTAAATGGATAGAGCTGTGGCTTTCGGATAGACAGCAAAGAGTGAAGCTAAATGGTGCAAAGTCCTCATGGTAAAATGTGCTCAGTGGAGTCCCCCAGGGGACAGTACTGGGGCCACTACTGTTAATTATATTTGTAAATAACACTGAAAGTGACCTAAGTAGTACGGTTCTGAAATTTGCAGACGATTTGAAGGTATTTAGGGCAATAGCAAGTCACAAAGAACATATCTCATTGTAGAAAGATTTAGAGAAACTTGTGAATTAGTCTGAAGAATGGCAAACTAAATTTAATTACGGTAAGTGCAAAATCATGCATGTAGGTTGTCAGAATATGAAGGCTGCATACTTGATGAGTGGCCAAGTACTATCGGTGACTCAGCAGGAGAAGGATTTAGGTGTTTTTCTAAACACAAAATTGGTGCATCAGAACAGACCAAGGAAGGCAGGAAGAAGGCACTAAGAATGATTGGGGAAATGAATAAGAATGTATCATACAGAAATGAGGAAGTCACCAGGAAGCTTTGCTGTGCATATGTCAAGCCACATTTGGAATATTGCATCCAAGCTTGATCTTCTAGCTATGAAAAGGATCATTGGCTTTTAGAGAGAGACAAAAAGGCTAAAAACATGGTTAATGGCATAAGCAACCTGGTATGTGAGGAAATATTGAAGAAATTGAACATGTTTCGATTTAGATATAGAAGGCTGAGAGGAGATCTCATCGAGGTCTTTAAATTTGTCCACAGTCTGGAGGAGGGATATCTCAGGGAAATATTTGAATTTAACAGAAATGATGCAATTAGAGGTTATCAATTCAAAATTAAAGTTAATCACAGGAAGACAAGTTTAGCACTCGCACGTCCGGCGGTCCGCTCCAACTTCGCCGGTCCGGGGGGAGATGTCTGCCCCTAAGATCTCTAGAACTATGCTAGCTAGCGACAAACGGAAAACGGCGTTTGATAGATGGTGACAACCTCTATCTAAAATATTTGTGTCATTGTTCCCCTCAGGTCAATATTCAGGTCACTGGGTCATCATAGGTCAAATTCGACCAGATCGGGTGAGACTCACAGATATTAATGCATATATCATGACCTGTAACAGATAGAAACAAACGACGAACGCTATTCGACAGTCCTCGAAATGTGCTATCGACAATACGTGCCCAAGCAGGAATACTTCTTACTCCGAAACTATAACCTCAGGTCAAGGTTATGAATTAGCCTAGAGAGGATATGTAATGTATCAATCGACATGTCTTGGCGATACGAGCACAATGACGGTAATTTCAGTTTTCTAGCTCAATGCAGCGCGATATAATGCTGGAGAAATGACGCCTCCTTGGCAAAATCATGAATCTGTCAGTGGCATGGTGTAGGAGGGGTTTGTACCCTTCATGCAACTTCCGCTCAACCCTCTACGGATTGATGAGTACGATGAAGTGTAAACCACTCCACCCGAAAATATCAGCCACATATCTAGAGGGCAAGGAGGGTGGGGGCGAAAACAGAACCGCCTATTGAAGGCCTTGTCTTTAATGGTGAAGCTGCCCCCTCAATACTTGCTTCCCCCACCCGCAATAATTTCAACTTCTGGCATGGGAGCGTATGTAATGTGACTCCTCTATTCATTTTGGTCTGCTTATTGCCTTCATGTACTTTGCCCCCTTTAATCGTTTTAAGAAATCAACAGGTGTGCCGACCCTTTCGGGGAAATGGGCTCCCTCCCAAAGACGCCTTCACTTCACATCACAACAACTTCGGAACGGATGGTAATACATCAATAAGGAAAGAACGGCAAGGTTCCTTGATCAATTATGTATCATGGAAGGCAGATGCAATCCTCCTGGGGTGGCCGAATCAATTGGAAAGCGAAGGTCAATACGTAATGCTTACGCAGAACTCCCATAGACTCACGGCCTAGAACCGGCCGCAATTCCATGTTTTTACTTACCCACCGCTAAGTGGCAGGTTGGTTCTGCTGATACGCGCCGACGCGGAGTTTCTAATCCAGCGTACATCCTCCATGGCTGGTAGACAGGAGAGCAAATCGCCTCTGTAAAACCGACTACTATCCCCACCTTTGCATGCCGCATCTCCCTCAGCTAACCTCCACTGAGTTCCTTCTGGTGGAGCCACGGGAACAGACCTATGGAATCGGCCCCTGTCAATGTTCATTGGCAGCCGGGGACGTCATCTGGGCGCTGATTTGGGTTCAGCAGATTATCACGACAGCAAGAAATGATACTTTTCCGCGTACATTCCTGACTAACAAGTATACGTGAGTGGTGCAAGTTATGCGTCATCTGAAAGCTTGTTTCATGGTATTTCGATAATCATGGGAGACTTTCACATGAATATGTTAGTTATTGTGTAAAATGGTGTTATTTAGACCCATGTCATATCCATCGACACTATTTAACTTAAACGGGCCGAGCGGTTCGGTGTTGGTAGCGCAGTTGGTAGCGCGTCGGTTTGCCGACTCGCAGGTAGCCGGTTCGAGCCTGGAGACGGCAGATCTTTGTGCGCGTCGTGGCAAGTCCTTCTAATAAGCGATAGCGAATTAAGACACTGTTCACATGGGACGATCTTTTTCATAAAGAGAAGGGAAATACGCAGATATTCTGCAAGGCTGGGGTTCTGCCACCTTCAATTTATGGTTTGGCACTTCTTCTAATCAGCCAGGCATAGGAAATACGGAACATGTCACCGCTTATGACAGTGTCCAGGCCCACTGTCCCTTACTGACACGGGCGGCGGACCATCGGGGGTGGGACAGGAGACAGGATCCCCTGAATTTAATCATGTGTGGCACTACGGCAGTGCATTGCAAATATTGAGCTAAAAACTAACGGTTCCCCTTTCCCCTCCCACCAGTACAGCCGACCAACATTAGTCCCTGCTCCTCGAGGTGTGCATATAATAACAGTACATGATTATCAAGGTGACAAAACCAACAATTATGCATGCTGCCGAACAGTCAAATGACTGGACCCGAGGTGGAGTCAGAGCGATGCCAGTTCTAAGCTCGGCTCCACGCCTTTTACGATACACGGCGAACACACGCCACCAGGACTGTGACAAGCATTGCTTTGACAGGAGCAGACGTTTACTAAAATATTTCGGTGACAATCCTGAACTTTCTGCAGTGCCGGTGCAAAATAAAAAATCACGCTTTTCGTACCATGAACGCTCGATTTAGATTCGGCAAAAACTTTGTGGAACCCGTAAGCGCTAAGACGGATTTTAGGTGCCCGCATGAGGACTTCGGTTCGATTATCATGCATTGTCAAAGGCTTTACGCGGAACTTGGCAAGATTGGGGAAGCAACCCCGTTCATTCCCCACCGTAGCTTTGCCCATGTTCGCACACCGTTATTCGGCATTTTCAGTCGAAATGAATTGGCTGCGTCGCTGGCGCCATGTGAATCAAACTTCTGTCATGCATGCAATAATGCAGGGGTAACAGCAATTTCCATGCCAGACCAGTTCGGAAGCAACTTTAATAACAACTTATTTTGTGGTTAGAATGGACAGTTGCCACGTAATACCATACATATTTTTAATTAAATGTGTTCTATTTTTAACTAAAGAAAATATTTTCCTTTTAAAATATGATTTCTTTATTCGCGTCGTGCAACCTGAAATGCCACCCCGGTAGCTCAGTTGGTTAGAGCACTGGCTTGTGCTGGTCTCCCCTGTCCTGGCACACAGGGTTCGGGTCGCTTCGCGCGCTCGCGTTTAGCCCACAGCCGGGAGTGTGAGTTGACAGCTGGCCCGATAAGGCCGGAGACGAACTGCCGGGCGGCCGTGTCGGTGTATTGACGGCACGTTAAACTTTCGATCAAAATTTTGCCGTTGAAAAGGAATTCGTGGATCGGGTGGTTGGGCGAGGGTTCACGCAACAAGCTCTGCTTAGCAATAGAACCCTGGTTCCTAAAGCCACCCCAGCAACAACTGGGACGACATTTTAAATTAAACAAAATCACGTATTTTGCAGTACAGCACGACATAAATACGGCAACAAAAGTTGTTTATCAATCAGACTTTAATACGAGGAGGATGCATCTGGAGAAGACGAGACTGCCAAGATTGAGGAAGGCCCTCACTCCCACTGCAGATTGTTTCTCGGTTGTGTACTCTGTGGCGGAAGTGAATGTGCATTTTGGGCGCATGGACTGCGTTCGTCATTTTGCGCACATGAATATATATGTTTCGGCGCCCAACAGAGTGCGTATTAAAACGATATATTGAGGCAGCACAACGCAAGACATATATTGGGAGAAGCAAGCACATGAAGCAGAAAAAGAACCTTGGGTTCCTTTACGACGCAATTAACTGCTCGGCCATATAGCGTCGCCAACTTCTCAAACCGATTGGTCGCGGGTGGACTCGGTAATTCCGCTGGTTGCCGGACTCGAAACCATAGTCTTGCGGTCAAGAACCCAACACCCTACGGACTAAGCTACCGCGGCTCCACCAAACGCGTGACATAAGATGTTATCGGTAGCAGGTGCAGATAAGCCACGGTACTTAATGAGATTGCATTGCGGCAATACATTACAATACCTAACATTACAGTACGTACATATCTGGCACCTTATAAAATCGGACGAACTGGCAAGAATAGATGGAACATCCTCATCGTGACATCTGTGGCTGAGAACAACTCGACATGCATACATACACAGACTACTCACGAGCACCGTAGTGGGACGATGAGTACGTGTAAACCTACAGGCTACGCTCTACCGACTTCACATACACAGGCACATATCAGTTGTTGAGCTTGACATACACTCTGTGCGACTGCAACACGTACGTCTAGTCTCGTGTAATATTTGTGTAGAAAGTCCTGATATGGTGCTATATGATCAACGGCAGATGATGCACCAATACGTCCAAACAATGAAAGATTCAAACACTGATCTGAATGTGAAGTATCGCCCAAGTGCGACCCATACTTCGCAGTCACTGAGCAAACTGCTCGGCTTTCCGTTGCTGCCGCTTTGCGAGCTTGGCGACGTTCACCTTGTTCACTAGCCCGAGATGAATAAATGTCCGGATCCTCGCAAAGCACTTAATTATATTTTAGATATGGAATTGAATCTGGATTCCAACACCTGGCGGAAACTTTCAATGACCTTTGGATGTCTGCTGAGCTTGTTGGGTTCTTGGGCATGGTGAACACAAAACGCAGCATCCATCTCTCGGAATGTGTCGAAGAATTCCTCGGTGGAATCCGTCAAGCCGCTAAGGCTTAGGATGCGAGTTCAGAACGCTTCTCGTGGTTCATCTTCGGGATACGCAAATGGGTGCCCAGCGATCGGTCCGCTGGTTTCTTTCTGGCCATGGACCAGACCACACATCATCCCCCCTCCCACCGCCACGCTTAGCATTTAACATTCCTTCAATTCACATCATTATCTGATGTGATTTGAAGGAGTCTGATATTCATTTATATGGGAAATGAATTCTCAGCAAATCGGCAGTTCAAGTTCATCTGCTGATATCTAGAAAAAAGTAATTTCACTAAAAAAATAATATTAATATAATTCAACTAAGATTTTTCAAACACTAGTAAAGACAATAATGTTGTGGTGATAACTCAACCAGCATTGTTGCATATGTGATATCAAAGATATTCAATGGATGACATTGGTTTGGATGTACTGTTTATACATTTAACATTATCCTTCATTACCAATTACCCCACTCAAAGCAACACATTTCGCATTACTTCACTTACGAACTGAAAAGCATGCATTTGCGCTGGAATACAATGGTCATATCATCTTAATGACATTCAGAAACATGCATTTACAATTTTTTCTTCAAATGCCACCTCAACTAAAATGCAAATCTTCTTCTGCAGGTGCAATTGTAAAAACCTCACACAGCTCCACCCTTGCCTCTTTTCAGAAGGGAACATAAATTAGCTTCCAATTAAAAAAAATCACATCCATGAACAATTCGATCTGAAAATTGAGGAAGCTAAAGAAATGCCTAACTTATCCCAACCTCATTTTAGCTTTGCCTAGGTAAAAATGTGCAAAACGTCACTTATAAACACTCAAAACTGCAATAATTAACCCTTAAATCACATCTCACACAGTACGGGTGAGATTGATCACATTTTAACCACATTAATCAACTTTGCATTGGAAAGGCATATAAATAATTCAAATGTTAACTAAAAAGTACATATTTCCCTGAAAATGTATTTTAAGGTCGGATATTTTTTGCAAATACACCAGTATTTTTAGTGGCTACTAATAATTGGTACCACAACAGCTACAGTGAAATAATCCTGCACAACCGCTTTCATGTTCAGAATGTGGCACAACACTACAAAACAATTATATGTTTTAAAGTAGCTCTATGTGAGTGGTTAGATGACTTTGACAGAGAGAACCATCTGAATATGGATACCATCTTCATTTTTTGAAATTCAGTAAACAGTATAATTACTGGTTTGGCCACACAAAAGCAGCAGTAGAGCAATTTGTTCCATGCATTAAGTGTCTGGAAACTCCCTCTTACCCTACTACCACTACTGCCCAGCCATGATACAATGGGCAAGCAATTACCAAATTGTCCACAAGTTGGTGAATGCCACAGTATGGCATGATTACATGTACCACACAGAAACAATATGATAATTGACAGGGGACCAATGCACATGCTAACATTAATCACCAGATTGCATCAATGACATGCTGACCAAGTTGACATTGTGGTTATAAGGCCTTAATTCGCATAAATTGCCTGAGGTGTGTGTTCTCAATATCGACCACGCCATGGATAAATTAATTCTGGGGATGGTGCCTTTCGGTTCAAAGCCACCGGCACGCTAGCAGAATAAGATAGAATATTCAAGCTTCAATGAATGGCTGATATGCTTTACAGCCAACGGGGAAACTAATCGTGAGAAAAGCGCCATAATTGTGCTAAAATGAAGGCACCATATTTAGTAGATTTATTGGTATAGTCCAGAACTAGAATATAATTCAGCAGTATTCTGGAATAAAAAAGCGCTTCTGGTATATGATGTCACTTGGCGTAGGTTTTGTCTAGTTTAAACTAACTATACTAGAACAGCCAACTTTGGAGTACCTGTTGTCTCTAGTTATCTTGTATGGAATAGCCAAAGTAGTTAATGCCATGGTGGAAATAAGCGCTGCCATATTCAGTAAAGGTAATGACGTTTTTAAACTCGACTCTTGTATGCTGATCAGAATAATATAGTATGCATTAAGAAAGTAAGCTATCTTTTGTTGGTGAGCACACAGCGCAAAAAGCTAGATTCAAGGTGGCTAGATGCAACGAAAAATTATTTTGTGTACAAAAATACGTCATTACTACGTAGTTTCAAGGGGGCCTACAGCATTCGCTGTCTTTGCCACATTTGCCGCGCTTTGGAAGGAGCGGAAATACTCGTGTGTTGTTGTTGCATGTTTGTTCATGCGAAGTTTGTCGTAGGGTAGGTAATGTAAAGGTAAGCACCTACCTCTTACCTATATATATGTATATATAGGTATGTGCATACACATTCATATATATTATGCTTTTATTAGGCCATGAACATTTCAACCTAGGTACCTACCTTCTTAGAATAAACAACAATACTCCACCTTCTTGTGAAAAACAAATTGCATATAGGTATATAGGAATGTATGCTTTATGTAATTGTGTCCCATCCCCATCTTAACATAAAGCCACATAATCTGATAGCCAAGTCAGACTTGTATTTCCAGAATTGGTTTGAATTTTCCCAGATCCCAATGGGATCAAGCACAATTTGAATCTGTAGTAATGGATTGAAATGGAATAAAATGGATATAATATAGAGCCTGATGGATAGAATATGGACATGAATTAGATGAAGTGTACCAAGAAATGTTTAGCACACCAACATGCCAATGCCCACACATATGCAAATAACGTCTGTTTATCACTGTTCTATCTACTTCTACTGTTCTAGTATCTGTTTTGCATGGTGTAGTATCTGCTTATGAGTATCTGTCTAGCTGTTTAGTAATATTTAGTTTAGCACCCAATACTATTATAATGGAGAAAATATATAGTAGTAGGGGTAGCACAACCACCAGGGATGTGGCTTGATTAAATATGGTGGAAGGGTATGAAGTAATATGGATTGTGTGTATTAATGTGCCAGTGACATATAGACAGCAATTATAGATGCATCCTTGTATCTGGTGGTTAAATGTTGTATTATTTATGAGGATAGTTCTATTATCTATATCAGTTCTAAATGTAATGTGCTGATTTGTTTCAGATGCTGATGTCTGTGAGACCATTCACATTGAGAACCTGTTCAATAGTGTACACTAGGTTGTGTCAAGTAACTTCAGCTCACCATCTTCAACATCAACAAATGCACCTTATACTTCTTCCAAGGCTGAAGTGTACTGCCCATCCTGTGGGTGCAGTGCAAGCACACAGATGTTTCTCTTCATCAGTTTGCAAGTTTGCCAAGGGCAAAGATAAGAAGAAGGAGAAAAGTAAATATATTTATTGAAATAATATTGTTAAAGAAAGCATTGTACTTGAATGGAATACAGAGGGCTAGGACATATTGATGTATTGATATGCATGTAGCTCTTATAATGTGAAGTATAAACTATGGTCAGTTTTTTGTTTCGTTTTAGTTTTTTTTTTTGGCAAGGAAATGATCAATTCTGGTTGAAGTACCCTAAAGCCCCAAAATTAGTTATAAAAAAAAATATGTTAATGAAATTGCATCTTCTAGCACCCACCTGTTCTTTGGCCAACCTAAGCACATTGTCACCTGGAATTTCTGGTCAATTTAAATGCTGAGTGGTTGACCAATCCTCTGAGTGTCATTTTATGTCCTTTCAGGGGAGGGGAAAGCAGCCTGCCTAAAAGCCAGTAGTATCACCCACACTGACCTAGACCTTTTTGTATTCTTGCTTTCTGCTGCAATGTTATTTGCACTATAAATTTAATGGCATGTGCCTCACATAATAATGTTAGGCTTTTGAAATAAAGAACTCAATATGGATGCAATGTTTTGATGACATCATAGACAGTCCAAGAGTTACAACTTATGTGGACAGTGGTAAAAGGGCCACATATTCACTCAAATTTTTGTACTAATGTTGAGGAAGAGAGGAAGGGACTTTCTCCTGGTTGTGGATGCCAATTCGTTGAAGTATTCTGACATGGATGATGACAAACATCCAGACAGGATCATGAAAGAGGTCATTTTGCATAAATGGCAATATAGTGTGGGTTAGGTTAGGTTATGATGGAGTAGGCTAGACTGGGTAGCAGGGTGGGAAACTTGCTTTCCGGGTTTGGAGTCGGAGTGCAAACAGATTTCTCCCGGAGTACATTTTCATGCATATTATTTTTAATGCATGGAATCTATTTGCCGGCAACCGACGAGAAAAGCATATGTACATAGTCAGTGTCTATGTAATAAGCATAATACACATCATTTTTGGTCACATCAAAGCATAGAAACAAAGAAGTGAGCAATGGATGACACCACAAGATCAGGAGTTATGATCAGCTCAGCTTTGTCTCTCATAACTCACAGGAGCAATGCGCCTTCCTTTCTCTGTTGGTCTCAGCATAATGTTAGGCAAAATGAAAAACACAAATAATTCACGGTTCACCCTCAGCTCAGAGCGCACACCTACCTACATAGACAGCCAATTCCCTGCACGATACGAACCCACAACAGTACCTCACAGGCAGTCGGAATCTCCCGTCGGAATCTACGGCGGTGCGCAAAGCCAGTCAGGGTCTTGTGTTTGCGGCATGACACTGTTAAGTGTTCAAAACACGTGTTCAAAGTTGCTAATGGTTATGACGTCATTTAAAAAATACCTTGCATTGATTGGTTAAAGGACAGTTTTCGTAACAGAAAATGCTAACGCAGCAAATTCCGATCGGCGGCCTCCGCTGCACTCCGGAAGCGACTCTTAAAACGGTCAGTTTTTCCCACTATAGGGTGGCTCGAAAGCAGGTTTCTGGAGACGCACCGGCCGAATTTGTAGCGGCCGGAGGCCATTATATTCAGTGCGCATGCGCGAAGTTTGGCGCGTTGTCGTCGGTATTTCCGCTGTTTGTGGTTTGGTGTGGTGTGTGTGTTCGGTTGCTGTCTATGTGCTTGATGGTACGAAAAGTGTATAGTTATTTGGTAATCGTAAGTAGAATAACATGTTTGGTGGATATTTTCTTCAATCCTGTATTAGTTTTTTAGTAGTATTTTTGTTCCTTCTGTATGTTTGTGTCGGAGTACATGTGGAGCCCATTCTATCCAGTATGAATCTGGAGTGCAAAAATGTTTTAAGAGATGAAATCTCTTAAAAAGAGCCTTAATTCCCACCCTGCTGGGTAGCCTAGCCTAACATAACCTAGCCAGATCTGATGCAACCCAATTAAATTAAACCAAACACACTACATACCCACTTGTATGAAAGGGCCTCTTTAATGATTCAAGCTGGATGCTTTTGATCCTCCACATCTGGAGGATATTTTCCTAAGTTATCCTTCACAACCAGATGAAGATCCCTCTCTGTCTTCCTTTTAGAAGATTTGAGTGAATATGTTGCCCTTGTACTGCTCCACAAGTATGTTTTGCCATTGTGACTGTTTGTTGCATCATCAAAGTATTGCATTTATGTCAAGTTAACTCAGCAGGCCAATGTTGTGTATCAATATGTGGCACATTTCATAATATTTGTAGTGCAAGCAATGCTGCAACAGAAAGTAGAAGATTACCTGCCTTTTCAGGTTGCAGATGAGACATGCAGCTGGCCTCACCACATTGCATGTTGTATTCTCTATTGTAGTATGAAGTATGGTATTAATATTGATGATCCATCAACTGAACACACTGTCTTAGACACCTATGATGCACCAAAGATGCCATCCTGAAGCAGCATCTTTTATTTTACATTTGGAAGTGCAGAATTGGAAGTCAAAATATGTTATAAGCATCCCTTCCCTAGTGCTTCTGCTTGGCTAGTGAAGCTGCTAAGATAGTTATGCAGGAGATGTGAGGAGTTAGCATATCATTAATGTTGATGCTCAGTTTAGTGTCCAGATGTTTGCAATATAACTTCCTGACAAGCTATTGTGTTTGGTCTAGGCAACAGTGGGAATTGATAGTGGAGGTTGAAATCCATCCAATTAGTGTCATGCATTGCAGCTATGACATTTGTGGCATGCAAACCACAGTAATGTAGCCAATGGGCATGCAATCATCATCGATGTACTGTTCTGGGCATCTCAACTTTCTGACCTTCTCTGACTTATGTTGCATCCATGAGATAACCACAGTAATAGATGGTCTTGTTTCATGTTGGTCATATCTTTTGTGAATACGTCCTAGCTGCCATGCTCCTTGTCTGCTAGTTTCGATGAATGTATATGTGCGCCCTATTCTGCCACAGTTACCTCGCTGACGCTGTTGTCGCTCCCCTCTACTCAGAACGGGCCGACACGCTGAAGGTGGACGAGGCCGAGATGGCGCAGCTGATGGACGTGTCGGCGTTCCGCAGCCGACTCGAGCGCGCGGTCGACAATCTGCGCGACACGTTCGTCAAGCAAATGAGCGTGCGCACCTCCATCGGTGAGTGGCACGGTGACGGGTCGCGCTGTGCAGATGAGCGTGCGCACCTCCATTGGTGAGTGGCACGGTGACGGGTCGCGCTGTGCAGATGAGCGTGCGCACCTCCATCGGTGAGTGGCACGGTGACGGGTCGCGCTGTGCAGATGAGCGTGCGCACCTCCATCGGTGAGTGGCACGGTGACGGGTCGCGCTGTGCAGATGAGCGTGCGCACCTCCATTGGTGAGCGGCACGGTGACGGGTCGCGCTGTGCAGATGAGCGTGCGCACCTCCATTGGTGAGTGGCACGGTGACGGGTCACGCTGTGCAGATGAGCGTGCGCACCTCCATCGGTGAGTGGCACGGTGACGGGTCGCGCTGTGCAGATGAGCGTGCGCACCTCCATCGGTGAGCGGCACGGTGACGGGTCGCGCTGTGCAGATGAGCGTGCGCACCTCCATCGGTAAGTGGCACGGTGACGGGTCGCGCTGTGCAGATGAGCGTGCGCACCTCCATTGGTGAGCGGCACGGTGACGGGTCGCGCTGTGCAGATGAGCGTGCGCACCTCCATTGGTGAGTGGCACGGTGACGGGTCACGCTGTGCAGATGAGCGTGCGCACCTCCATCGGTGAGTGGCACGGTGACGGGTCGCGCTGTGCAGATGAGCGTGCGCACCTCCATCGGTGAGTGGCACGGTGACGGGTCACGCTGTGCAGATGAGCGTGCGCACCTCCATCGGTGAGTGGCACGGTGACGGGTCGCGATGTGCAGGTAAGTGGGCGCACCTCCATTGGTGAGCGGCACGGTGACGGTCACGCTGTGCAGATGAGCGTGCGCACCTCCATCGGTAAGTGGCACGGTGACGGGTCGCGCTGTGCAGATGAGCGTGCGCACCTCCATTGGTGAGCGGCACGGTGACGGGTCGCGCTGTGCAGATGAGCGTGCGCACCTCCATCGGTGAGTGGCACGGTGACGGGTCACGCTGTGCAGATGAGCGTGCGCACCTCCATCGGTGAGTGGCACGGTGACGGGTCGCGCTGTGCAGATGAGCGTGCGCACCTCCATCGGTGAGTGGCACGGTGACGGGTCGCGCTGTGCAGATGAGCGTGCGCACCTCCATCGGTGAGTGGCACGGTGACGGGTCACGCTGTGCAGATGAGCGTGCGCACCTCCATTGGTGAGTGGCACGGTGACGGGTCACGCTGTGCAGATGAGCGTGCGCACCTCCATCGGTGAGTGGCACGGTGACGGGTCGCGCTGTGCAGATGAGCGTGCGCACCTCCATTGGTGAGTGGCACGGTGACGGGTCACGCTGTGCAGATGAGCGTGCGCACCTCCATCGGTGAGTGGCACGGTGACGGGTCGCGCTGTGCAGATGAGCGTGCGCACCTCCATCGGTGAGTGGCACGGTGACGGGTCACGCTGTGCAGATGAGCGTGCGCACCTCCATCGGTGAGTGGCACGGTGACGGGTCGCGCTGTGCAGGTAAGTGGGCGCACCTCCATTGGTGAGTGGCACGGTGACGGGTCACGCTGTGCAGATGAGCGTGCGCACCTCCATTGGTGAGTGGCACGGTGACGGGTCGCGCTGTGCAGATGAGCGTGCGCACCTCCATCGGTGAGTGGCACGGTGACGGTCGCGCTGTGCAGATGAGCGTGCGCACCTCCATTGGTGAGTGGCACGGTGACGGGTCGCGCTGTGCAGATGAGCGTGCGCACCTCCATTGGTGAGTGGCACGGTGACGGGTCGCGCTGTGCAGATGAGCGTGCGCACCTCCATCGGTGAGTGGCACGGTGACGGGTCACGCGATGTGCAGATGAGCGTGCGCACCTCCATTGGTGAGTGGCACGGTGACGGTCACGCTGTGCAGGTAAGTGGGCGCACCTCCATTGGTGAGCGGCACGGTGACGGGTCACGCTGTGCAGATGAGCGTGCGCACCTCCATCGGTGAGTGGCACGGTGACGGGTCGCGCTGTGCAGATGAGCGTGCGCACCTCCATGGTGAGTGGCACGGTGACGCACGTGGGTGAGGCACGGTGACGGTCACGCTGTGCAGATGAGCGTGCGCACCTCCATCGGTGAGTGCCACGGTGACGGGTCGCGCTGTGCAGATGAGCGTGCGCACCTCCATTGGTGAGTGGCACGGTGACGGGTGTGGGGTGCGCACCTCCATTGGTGAGGGCACGGTGACGGGTCGCGTGTGCAGATGAGGGCGCACCTCCATTGGTGAGTGGCACGGTGACGGGTCACGCTGTGCAGATGAGCGTGCGCACCTCCATCGGTGAGTGGCACGGTGACGGGTCGCGCTGTGCAGGTAAGTGGGCGCACCTCCATCGGTGAGTGGCACGGTGACGGTCGCGCTGTGCAGATAAGCGTGCGCACCTCCATTGGTGAGTGGCACGGTGACGGGTCACGCTGTGGTCTATCGACGGGATCGCCGACTTGAGACATTGCGCATTAGACCTGGAAGAGTATGGAGGTTGAAACAAACTGGGGTTCGTCGGTGCCTGGACGGAATTCGTAAGCCTGGGATTCGTGCTGCACAAGGTTCACACGAAAAGGTTCATGTGTAAAGGTTAGTATAGCATGAAGCTCGTATTGTATAATGTTTATGTAGTGCAATATTCGTGAAACAAATGTCCGTATACTTGAAGGTTCACGTACCTAAGGGTTCGCAGATACACAGGTTCGTGGGCATACCGTTATTCAGGCGTATAGTTTATGCAGCGAATAGTTCGCGTAGCATGAAGTTCGTGTTCAAAAGTTGGAATGGCATAGGTTCGTATATGTGCGAAGCTTATAATGATAGTATATTGATAGCCTCGTACAGGCAAGGTTCCGTCAATAAATTGAACCGACAGTACCTATTTAATTGCGTGGAACCGTATTTCATCGTATATTTACAAAATTATGTCAACTTTTTGGGAAAATAACGGTTTGGTGTCAACAAACACGTAAAGCCAGACTACGTTCCGGACTTGTAATGGCCAAGTTCGCATCTAATTTTGCTGGATCCCGAAATCCCGATGTTTGTGGCACTGGAAAATGGCTAGCTGTAACTGTATTTTTACACAAGGTCATGCTTTTTCTTTAATTTCCTCTATCTTAGCCCCGGCGGGGATAGTCGAGTGGTTAAGGTGTTGGGCTCTGGGTACCAAAGGTCCCGGGTTCAACACTCGCACCGGTGAAACCAGTGGGCGGCGCCATTAGCCTTGAATGTGCAAAAAGTGCATCGTTAACTACCACCCAATAAACAAACAAACTATCTTAGCCCACAGCCAAGCGTTTCAGAGACAGGTGCAGGTTCAAAGTTTCTAACACAATTGGTCCACTGGAAGTAAACGGGACTACATTGGGTGAGGATAGTGAGATGGTTGAGGAGCTGAGCAAGCAGTTCAAATCAGTGTTTACATTGGAAGATATGACCAATCTGCCGACCGTACACCATAGTTCAGATACATGGGATCTGACAAATGATGTTGATTTCATTGGTAGTGATGTTGTTTACAATCATATCAGGAAAATAAAGCCAAATAAGGCAGCAGGACCTGATGATATTTATGCTAGGGTGTTGCGGGAAACTGAAAAGGAACTGGCATTTCCACTTAGTATAATATTTTGTAGATCAGTTTCACATAATGAAATTCCAACCGATTGGAAAAGGGCAAATGTAGTTCCTATTTTCAAGAAAGGAGAAAGAGGGAAAGTTGAAAACTATAGGCCAATAAGTCTCACATCCCTAGTCTGCAAGGTACTCGAATCAATTATCAAGGATAGAATAGTTAGTTATCTGGAAGGTAGCAGATTGATTCAAGATACTCAACATGGATTTAGAAAAGGACGATCGTGTCTCACAAACCTCTTGGACTTTTTGAACTTCGCCACAGAACAATTTGATCAGGGAAATCAGGTTGATGTAGCATATCTTGACTTTAGTAAGGCCTTTGACAAGGTACCCCATAAACGGTTAATGATACAGCTTCAGTCCCATGGTATTGCAGGTAGCATCTTAAAATGGATAGAGTTGTGGCTTTCAGATAGACAGCAAAGAGTGATGCTAAATGGTACAAAGTCATCATGGCAAAATGTTCTTAGTGGAGTCCCCCAGGGGTCAGTACTAGGGCCATTACTGTTCATTATATTTGTAAATAACATTGAAAGTGGCCTAAGCAGTAAAGTTTTGAAATTTGCAGATGATTTGAAGGTCTTTAGGGCTATAACAGGTCAGGATGAGCATATCTCGCTGCAAAAAGACTTAGACGAACTTGTGAAGTGGTCCGAAGAATGGCAAATGAAATTTAACTTTGATAAGTGCAAAATCATGCATGTAGGTAAGCAGCATATGAAGGCTCCATACTTGATGGGTGGCCAAGTGCTATCAGTGACTCAACAGGAGAAGGATTTAGGTGTTATTCTAAACACAAAATTGGGGGCATCAGAACAGACCAAGGAAGCCAGGAAGAAGGCACTGAGAATGCTCGGGGCAATAAATAGGAATGTATCATACAGAAGTGAGGAAGTGATCAGGAAGCTTTACTGTGCATACGTCAGGCCACATTTGGAATACTGCATCCAAGCTTGGTCTCCTAGCTATGAAAAAGATTGTTGGCTTTTAGAGAGAGTACAAAAGAGGGCTACAAAAATGGTTAATGGCATAAGCAACCTGGCATATGAGGAAAGATTGAAGAAATTGAATATGTTTTCACTTAGATATAGAAGGCTGAGAGGAGATCTCATCGAGGTCTTTAAATTTGTCAATGGTCTGGAGAGGGGATACCTTGGGGAAATGTTTGAATTTAACAGAAATGATGCAATTAGAGGTCATAAATTCAAAATTAAAATTAACCACAGCAGAACAAGGTTAAGGCAAGCTTTCTTCACCAACAGGGTAGTGGAACACTGGAACCAGCTTCCAGAAAACATCGTCAGTAGCAGAACATTGAACATCTTTAAAAACAGCATAGACAATCATTATAAGAATAGAGGGCTTGCTTTTCAGTATTACAGGGAGGGCTGATTGGCAGATTTGGTGGGCAACTGGTTCAGTGTACAGAGTGCAACCAAGAAGGGCCCTTGTGGCTCAGAGTTGCACTGATCTTTTATGTCTTTATGTCTTTATGTCTAGGTGCAACAATCTCCCGTAGCGGTAGTTGCAAAACCTGCCACTGGTGGCGCTAGTTGACCCGTTGGCTGCCGTCGACTCCTGTCGACCCCCATACACCGAGTCGAAATTCCTTGGAATAATTGAGCAAGCCACTTCTCTTAGCGACTCTATGTCACCATCATTTATCAGCTAAGCATACTTGATCCATTTATGATTTTACATGACTAAGGATTAGCATTGACCTCACCGGTATTTGGTTAGAGGCCAACGGCTTTGGCTTCGTGAAGCCACGTATTGTGGTATCAGATGCGGCTTCGGCTTGACAAGTTTTTTTCTTCAATGTTGGCTTCCGCTTCGTAATGCTGGAATTTTAGATCGCTCGCTCGGGTTCGGTTTCGTGGTAATTTCATCTCCTATCTGTGGCTTCGGTTTTGGCTTCAGCCTTATTGCGGCTTCGTCTCCATGACTGGTATGTGCACATACGCTATCCATTACCAGCCTTGTACTTTGCAAACATGTTGTTCACGAAACTTAACTCGAACCAGCTTGATTTACAAACGTTATTTTATGTTATGCGAATTTTCTACAACACCGACCTTATTCACAATACAAACCTCTGTATAGAACTTGATGCAATACATCTGACGAACCTGACGCATTCGAATGTTATGCGTACAAATCTTATTCTTTATGAACCTTTTGCATTGCGAACATTTTGCTACACGAGCCCTACGTAGTACGAACTTCAATGCTTTTGAAACTTATGCAGTGCGAACGCTCGGTTTACAGTGATTCGTCCCAGGTCAGTCCGGGGCCAACATTTGCCTGTGGGCTATGTCGACGTAGTCGGCATTATTTTGTGTCCAGCGACACTCCATGACTTATTCTGTAATTTGTGCATGCATAGTACCGAACGTCCTGAGTGGGGTAGGCATTGTTATGTATTGTACGCGACCAATGAATGTCCTGAGTGGGGTGGGCGTTGTTATGTATTGTACGTGTTGTAGGCGGCGTGTTCTGTGTTCTGTGATCCCGCGCTGTATCGCCCTTCCCCCGCCCGCTGCAGCTACGATGTGGCGACCGACGTGCTGTCGTTGCAGGCAGTCTGGAGACTCTGCCGGTGGCATTTGACGGCGACGAATACCCGCTCAACGAGCTGGCACAGGTGGTGCGCAAGTCGGCCACGCTGGTGGTGATCAACAGCAGCGCGTTCCCGCAGGCGGCCGTCGACATCGTGGCGTCGCTGCGGGCGGCCGGCATGGGCCTCAACCCGCAGCAGGAGGGCTCCACCGTCTACGTGCAGCTCCCCAAGTAGGCGCTGGCCGGCTGCGACTGGGCCGGTGCTGACGCGGTCGGTCGGCTGTGGCGGGCCGGGTTCAGAGCACACAGGGGACAGGCTAGTGTTCCGTCGGTCGGCTGCCCGGCCCTTTGTCCATGGGTCGGTGCAAACTGCAGGCGCTGTAGCGTGAGCATCGGTTGGACAAACAACAAATGTTTTGCAAGTAGACTGACATGACTAATGTGCTTGAGAGGTGCAAGCAGTATGCATAGTGAGCCACCCCAGTAGCTCAGGTGGTTAGAGCGCTGGCCTGCACTGGTCTCCCCCGTCCTGACAAGACAGGGTTCGCGTCGCTTCACGCGCTCCGTATATAGTTGTGGGGAGAGTCCGTTGACTTGTTGGAGAAGGCCGGAGACGAGCTACCTGGACGCCGCATTGATACATGGACGACACGCTAAACTGAAACTGGAATTCATAGACCGGGTGGTGAGGGCGGGTTCGCGCAACAAGCTCTGCTTAGCGGTAGGACGTTGGTCCATGAAGCCACCCTAGCGAGAATCCAGACTATATTTTTAAAATGTGTCATCTGAATGGAACTTAATTCTAGGCTTCATTTCATGTGTGAATAGCTTATGGGCAGGCGCGTAACGTATGCACAGAACGCCTGAATTACTCTGAGGAATCGTGAGTAGATTTAGGTATGCCAGCTTTCTGGACTGGTGATTCAAGTCTCGTATTTTCAGAGTGACTCGGGAGCATCGCGAAAGCCTAGCAAAGGGCGCGAAAGCAGCCTTTAACACCGCCAAAGATAAACTTAGAAGCATACAAAATACTCAGATACGAGAGATCAAGAAAGACAACGAGGCGTCCGAGGACCTTTCGCATAGAGTGCAATCTCAGGTGAGTGGCAAAATTATAATATCATTTGATGTTTGATTTAAAGCCTATCATTCGAGCTGTCCTAACGATTTGTGATGGTTTGCCCGATGATGGTGGTCCCCTGTCCGATGCTGATCTGTACTGTGATGAGCTGATCCGGTGGTGGCTCATGTGACCGGCCGCGATGTTGACAGGTGACGACTCTGACGGGTCAGTATGTCATAGCAGCCGAGGCACTTCTGAAAGCCAAGACAGCAGAGCTACTGGGGGATAAGTGAACTGTCGCTAAGCTACTGTCACATTTCTCGCGGAGGCGGGGAGGTGGTTCCTGTGCTAGTTTGTGTTTCGTGAGCCGTAATGGGCGTAGTGTTAACTTCCATGACCGGAGGGCGCGCCCTCGGTCCCTCGTGGTGACGTCCCTGGCTGCTGTGGGCCAACTGCGGAACGTTGTGGTGGGCGAGGTTTCTTTCGAGCCATGTTTGGACCATCCATGTTGGATGTGGTCAAAGGCGATCCTTCGTTATTGCGCCCGTATATTGGCGCGAAGACTTGCGAGAATGTGCTTTTTTACCGAGCAGCTGTGGCGTTGCGAGAGTGGTATGACCCGGAATGTGCTGCCTGGTATGAATTTCGCGAGAGGATCATCAAAACCAGAGTAGTTGTCCAATGTATGCCTGTCATAGTGGTGACCAGGACATCGTGGGTGAAAATGACCGCTAGATTGAAGCGTGTGCTTGCAGTGATATGCCAATACACGTGATTATCACTCATACGCATGGTCTACCCCGAGGTGCAAACGCTTTGGGCGTTATGCGATCATTGACGTGGATGCGCTTTGAAGCAGCCGAATTAGCTAATGAGGTGCAAACGCAGATTCACCACACCCATTTTCTCCCAGTTGGCGGGGTATTTCGTGGATGGTGCCGCAGCGTCACTAAACCGTTGGCGCGTGTATGTGGCTGTGTGCACCTCTGGCGCCCCCTGGTGCCCCCTGCCCCCCCCCCGCAGGCCTGGCGTAGTCCGGTGTGCTGCAGTCCCTCGACAGTCCCCACCACTGATCGTAACTCGTTGAAGTCGATACTTTGCCATCGTTCATGACCGCCTGGGTATACCAACGTTTTGCTTATGATAACTGTTCGTGCATTTTTCGTAAACGTCATTTCTTGTCTGGATTGGCCCGAAACTAATGCATTCATTTTAAGTATACTATGGGTTTTTGTTCGTTTAAGTCGCTGTGTTGCATGACTTGTGTGCTGGGTTTGATGTGGCGCTGTATGACCGATACAGCCGGTGCACCCCGAAACAAATACAATAAATAACCAACGCCTTGTTTGATGGGATTCATACTGTATTAATGGCACATTATATTGCCACGCAGCCACGACCGCGATACTACTGGACATGGCTGTGAAGGGCGATTTGCCTGCGATATGTCACAATACGATGCTTGACACTGCGCATTGCTATGATACGCCGCCCACCTGCAACATGTCACATTGCGCCTGTCACACTGCATGGATACAATACACTGCCTCTACGTGCAACATGTCTCAACACGGCGTCTGCCACATTGCGCATGGATACGATACGCCGCCTACATACATGTCACAACACCTGATACGCCTGATACTGCGCACGGATAGGATACGCCGCCTATATGCAACATGCCACAACACCACGCCTGATACTCCGCACGGGTACGATACGCCGCCTATATGCAACATGCCACGACACCACGCCTGATGCGCATGGATAGGATACGCCGCCTATATGAAATGAAACATGTCACAACACGGCGCCTGCCACATTGGCATGGATATGATACGCCGCCTACTTGCAGCAACATGTCGCAACACAACGCCTGGAACACTACACAGCGTGTTCCGACCAATTTGACACATTAGCTGTGGCGCTCAACAAAGGTAGTATCGAGCACGTGGACCCCAGTTGTCCTTCCTTTCACTCCCTGGTTCACTCTCCGTTCGCTGTCAAAGTCCCTGCTTATGTCCTTACAGCCTTGCAGCAACAATCCCTCCCATGTCATCAACAGGTAGGCCAGCTTCTGGTCTACCCGTCCGCTCAGTCTTATCAGGGTAGCTGCGCCCCCCGGCCCGTCCCCCGAGGTTGACTGACTTCTGGAGGCTGAGTCATCAATCGCACGGTGCTGGTGACGGGGAGCAACACACCTCTGGTTCCGATATCCCGTAGGGCCCCATACGGGTCAAGTGTGAAGTCGCCTCGGGCTGGGGGCCTGGGTCCCTTCCCAGTGCCTGCCGACCCGGCCGGCTGGGTCAAGGACTGTTGTACTGTTCAGGACAAATGATTCCTCTCCGTAACCACCCCAATGTCGACTGATTGAGAGGGATGCATCACTTGCGATGCATCACTTGGAGACTGTGATCCAGTCGATCTCGAGCGAGCTGACGCCGCTCTGCTGGTGCCGCTGGTACACACCGCCGGAGATCTGCAGACCGATCTGGGTCACGTCAGCCAGGTCGAGAGGCGGTGCGTCCGCCACCGGCCGGCCGCGGTAGGAGAACGCGAACAAACTCAGAGGCAGACTCACGCTCGTCAGCTGATTGTTCGGCACCTGAGGGCACGGTAAGACCGGCTGGCTCACCACTGGCTGACGTAGCAGTGATTGCGATAATGCGCCGCTCGAGTCGTCGGCGTTCAGTGTCGCCACCCTAACGTTCAGTGTCACTCCTAACGGACAGTGTCACTATCCTAGCGTACAGTGTCGCCACCCTAACGTACAGTGTCGCTCTCCTAACGTACAGTGTCACTCTCCTAACGTACAGTGTCGCCACCCTGACGTTCAGTGTCATTATCCGAACGGACAGTGTCACTCTCCTAACGTTCTGTGTCACTATCCTAACGTACAGTGTCACTCTCCTAAAGTACAGTGTCACTCTCCTAACGTACAGTGCCTCCACGCTAACGTTATACATTTCCGCCACCCACACTACAGTGCCGCCACCATAACGTTCAGTATCACTATCTTAACATACCGTGCCGCCACCCTAACGTTTAGTGTCACTATCCTAACATGCAGTGCCGCCACCCTAACGTTTAGTGTCACTATCCTAACATGCAGTGCCGCCACCCTAACTTTTAGTGTCACTATCCTAACATGCAGTGCCGCCAACCTAACGTTTAGTGTCAATATCCTAACATACAGTGCCGCCACCATAACGTTCAGTGTCACTATCCTAACATACAGTGTCGCCACCCTAACGTTTAGTGTCACTATACTAACATGCAGTGCCGCCACCCTAACGTTTAGTGTCACTATCCTAACATACAGTGCCGCCACCCTAACGTTTAGTGTCACTATCCTAACATGCAGTGCCGCCACCCTAACGTTTAGTGTCACTATCCTAACATGCATTGCCGTCACCCTAACGTTTAGTGTCAATATCCTACATACAGTGCCGCCACCATAACGTTCAGTGTCACTATCCTAACATTTAGTGCCGCCACCCTAACGTTTAGTGTCACTATCCTAACATGCAGTACCGCCACCCTAACGTTTAGTGTCACTATCCTCGCATACAGTGCCGCCATCCTAACGTTCAGCATCACTATCCTAACGAGCAGTTTCGCTACCTTCATGTTTTTAATCCGTTTTGATGAACGGCAATTCAAAGTAACATACACAAATACAATGCAAATAATAATGAAATTAGGCACAATGCGAAGTGAAAGATGAATAAATATTTCGACACTAAGTGGATTCTTCATATTCGGAAGTTGTTTTTCGATGAACCATTTCCTAATCATTTTGTCCCCCGATAGGCTAGCCTCATGGAAAACTGGAAGAAGGAAAATAGTATGAATGGTAGTGACGCTTTTCTTCAAGATGGCAAAATATGGTGTCCCAAATCAGATGAGAAATTGATATTTAGGGGTACCCTAGGTCGATCGACCCAGGACTGAGCCCCTAACTGATCTTGCGATCCTACACCCCGGCTAGTAGGTATGCAAGGCACAGGCCCATTGCAGCGTGGATCGATGAAGTTCGAATATCATTGGTAGGGCACTCGATCCACTCGTGTTATTCGGGACTGAGTGAATGGGGCTGGATATGTAAGGTGGATGGGTATTATTCGTGAGTGTGTGCGATGTTGGTAGATGGTTTCTTTGTAACTTATGATATGGCATAGGTTAGGGTGATAACCGCCCCACCCATTAGCCACCTACCGATTACATGCAGACCTTAAAAGAACCAGGTCGATGGTATTGCGGCTTCCCAGGCATGCTTATTTTTCTGCGGAAATATTAGGATAGAAATCACCCGGTAAGCCATAGTGAACGCTGCCTGAAGAACATGAGCAGAGCTACACCGGCTGCACCTTTCCACCGCTAGTTCAGGCGCGCTGCTTCGCCCAAAGGTGGCACGCATCTGACGGTCAGAATCAATCCCTCAATTCACGCTTATAAAGTAGGACTCGTAAACGCCGACTCATATCAAAGCAACACAACCAACTGATATCACATGACTCGTAATGCCACCTTACCTCGAAGTGAGATTCGTACGTGCCATCTTCACCCGAGGAGTTGTGATGCTTCATGCATATCGTGTAGCGTGTGCCTCCGCCCCGAACACGACACCGAACTTTGACGCGCCGAAACTGTGACAGGTCCCAGTGGCCTTCCGTGTGGAAGCCGACGAAGCCGGCGCCGTTCGGCTGCGGGTTCAGCAGCGAGAACATGACCGCCCTCTGGAAGCGTGCCGTCTTCTGCGAACGTGCCGCCGTAGCGCCAGTCAAGCACAGATTGTTGTGGGGATGTGGAGAGAACACGTCTGACCATCACGGCCACATTTAACAATAGTGCCACTGTGGCGCCATATTCTCCAACTTACGTGGGATGGAGAAAAGTTGTGAAACGTTCCCCAGCCTACGCAGGATCAGGACATGCAGATGTGCGTGGGGTTGGGAGGTTCCGTTAGTTCACTACAACGCACACCTGACAACATAGCTAGCTAAACAAACGACTATGGGATCGGTGGAGCTTGGTTTGTTTCAAGAAGTTAACAAAGCCCCTTCGACGGTATCACTCGTTGAAAATGGCTGGTGGTGTTTAGGCGGTTAGATGTGCATCGAACATCATTTGGTCTTTTCTACAGATAATCGAAAGTCCTCACAGTTTCTGGGGCACTTTCGCTGCTAGCTCCGCCAAAAGGGCTAAGACAATCATACGAAATTAAAATCACGACCACTTGCTGGAGAAGAATTATAATCTTCGACCAAAAACAAAAGCAATGGAAATTATGGTTAGTGCCTCAAGAATTATCGTTAGTGCTTCAATAGTCATTGGAAGTGCTCGAACACAGCCAAATGCAAACAGAACACCCACGAGTCATCTGCTGCTGGTGACGCCACTCTCGGACAGGCTACGTGACTTTCTATACAGCTACAGTTTACGTTTTACTGATACTGTTCCATACCGATTGTGAATTTTTCACATCGTCTCAAACGTACCCAATCCTTCGCAATGCCAGAATTGATTCACCATAAAGCCTGTTCAGAAGTTCACTTCACCTGGCCCCAGTCAGGGCAGCGGAAGGCAGTTACAGGATGGCCACACCTGAAGCTTGAAGGCTCCCGTGGACATGCCGGCCTCTCTGGTGTTGCCGTCTGACCTCTCGTTCCACTCGCTGACGTTGCTGGCCGTGGTAAAGTTCCACAGGACTAGCTGCTCAGGTGGCGGCATCAGGGTGCCCTGCACCCTCAGCACTTGTTGATCGGCTTTTTTGGTACCGTTCGGAGGGGACATCACGTGCACCCTCGACGGTAGTGAGCTGGGGCAGACGGCATCGCGCATCACCATATGACTGACCGGATAGGTCACACAGAACAGCTCAATTGGAGGCTTCCAAACAATGGGAAGGCCCCGTCGTGCTTCGGCAGTTTTGTGGGCCTTGTGGTATGTTCGATGATAAAAATACTAACGGGTGGATGGGGTCAACATTAAACCGGGGTTAGCGCCTTAAAAGCACGAAGAACACACACACACACACACACACACACACACACACACACACAAACACACACACACACACACACACACACACACACACACACACACACACACACACACACACACACACACACACACACACACACACACACACATACACACATCGATATATATGAATATATATATATATACATGTATATATATATATATATATATATATATATATATATATATATATATATATATATATATATATATATATATATATATATATATATATATATATATATATATATATATATATATATATATATATATATATATATAGATTTATACATGTATGTATATCGCTGTATCTCAGCAACAGTTTATAATTATTGCAGAACTCGTTATACTGGATATATTAAAAACTAACCTGATCTTCAAAATCCAAGAACGACTCAATTATTGTATTTATTGTAACGGCATTGTACGGCATTGTAAATATCTATCGTGACGTTTCGGCCATAGGCCATTGTCAAACAATGCACTCGTTGCGATTGGGGAACAGGTCGAAAATTCAAATTGCTGCAGGTACAAAAACTCGACAAGATCCATTTACCACCTCCACTGTCAGAAGAAAGCGAATAAAAAAGACCACACGCACATACAAACGCCCAAATAATGTAACGTACACATGCATAGACAGGGACGGCAGGTGAAAGCCGCCGCGACACGACCGCGTCTATCTGGCGCACATGGTACGCAGTTGTGACATCAAGGTTATACCGTCTACACACATCAATATACGATTCATATAGGCCTTTCTCTAAGGACAGTTCTCTAAGGCCCTGCATACGCGGTAATTTGTCAACAACACTCAAAACATCGGTAAAACTGATGACCTACGATACATGCGGTGACGATTGGTGGGAATTCATACTTGGTTTTAGCTCACGAAGAAAAAGGGATTCTAAGATTTTTAAATCAGCGCCATCTCTCGCTATGGTTAGGGCACATATAACAACATTATCATTGGTTCCCGGATGGTTCATGTTTGAATTCATGTTCATGCTTCAAAATGAACCATCCGGAAACCAATGAGGATTTAAATATAGATATCCTAGGAATAGCAAAAGACGGTGCGGACTTTAAAAATATTATAATCCTTTTATTCGTGAGCTGAAACCAAGTATGAATTCCCACCAATCGTCACGGCATGCATCGTAGACCATTAGCTTTACCGATGTTTGCGTGTTGTTGATAAATTATCGCATATGCATGGAGAACTGCCCTTAGAGAAAGGCCGATTCATTGTATATATATATGTGTGTGTGTATATATGCATGCATGTATATATACAGATGTACGAAGAGAAGTCCATGAAAAACACGGCTTTGCGTGCACAGGGCGAATTTCGAGGTTCGTTAAAACTTATTGTTCAATGCATCACTCATATTATTTAATTCTGAGCATGACATAAGCCTTCAGTAGGCAGTGACTGTCGTCACATCGTCACATTAAGAACCTTCTGTCATCGTCATTCTGTCAGGTCTCCCAACAGGTGTTCTCCATCTGTCGGGCAGTCGCACACATCTCCACACAGACACACAACACCACAAGCTACAAACTCAACTATTCAGCATTACTCTGAACTTAGATGTGTATTGTAAAGATGACACTATATGCAATATGCCTGGCTTTAACACAGCTTTACTGCACACAAATATTAAGCACCAACCTAAATACTAATATAATATTTATTTAAAAAACTTAGATACTTCTACAATTACACCAGGATATGAAGATATACCTAGTGTCAGTTAAGCTTACTATGTTTATCTTTAACTATCTTAAACTTAAACACCGGGAGGATACCAATATATTCCTCTATACTAACAGAAGCCTAAGCCACACGGCCGCGCCATCCGTCTGCAAAGCGTCCACGTGGCCGATCGATACTTTATACGCATTATGCTCAATCTTACTTCTCTTTCTTAACCTATGCCTACAATAGAACTAATTATCCCTCCACTAATCACCCGTATCCAATCTTTTACTCACGGTCTTCCCTCCTCACGGGAGTGAAAAAAAAAAAAAATTTCTGAGTCTGAGTGTTTGAGAGAGCAGCGAGTCTGAGTGTTCCCCACCCTGAGACAACCAGAGTCGCCTGTGACAGTCTGTGCTCCCCCACCTTGAGACAGCCAGAGTCGTCCGACACCGTCTGTGTTCCCCACCTTGAGACAGCCAGAGTCGTCTGACACAGTCTGTGTTCCCCACCTTGAGACAGCCAGAGTCGCCTGTGACAGTCTGTGTTCCCCACCTTGAGACAGCCAGAGTCGTCCGACACCGTCTGTGTTCCCCACCTTGAGACAGCCAGAGTCGTCCGACACCGTCTGTGTTCCCCACCTTGAGACAGCCAGAGTCGTCCGACACCGTCTGTGTTCCCCACCTTGAGACAGCCAGAGTCGTCCGACACCGTCTGTGTTCCCCACCTTGAGACAGCCAGAGTCGTCTGACACAGTCTGTGTTCCCCACCTTGAGACAGCCAGAGTCGCCTGTGACAGTCTGTGTTCCCCACCTTGAGACAACCAGAGTCGTCCGACACCGTCTGTGTTCCCCACCTTGAGACAGCCAGAGTCGTCCGACACCGTCTGTGTTCCCCACCTTGAGACAGCCAGAGTCGTCCGACACCGTCTGTGTTCCCCACCTTGAGACAACCAGAGTCGTCTGACACAGTCTGTGTTCCCCACCTTGAGACAGCCAGAGTCGTCCGACACCGTCTGTGTTCCCCACCTTGAGACAGCCAGAGTCGTCTGACACAGTCTGTGTTCCCCACCTTGAGACAACCAGAGTCGTCTGACACAGTCTGTGTTCCCCACCTTGAGACAGCCAGAGTCGTCCGACACCGTCTGTGTTCCCCACCTTGAGACAACCAGAGTCGTCCGACACCGTCTGTGTTCCCCACCTTGAGACAGCCAGAGTCGTCCGACACCGTCTGTGTTCCCCACCTTGAGACAACCAGAGTCGTCTGACACAGTCCGTGTTCCCCACCTTGAGACAGCCAGAGTCGTCTGTGACAGTCTGTGTTCCCCACCTTGAGACAGCCAGAGTCGTCCGACACCGTCTGTGTTCCCCACCTTGAGACAACCAGAGTCGTCTGACACAGTCTGTGTTCCCCACCTTGAGACAACCAGAGTCGTCTGACACAGTCTGTGTTCCCCACCTTGAGACAACCAGAGTCGTCCGACACCGTCTGTGTTCCCCACCTTGAGACAGCCAGAGTCGTCCGACACCGTTTGTGTTCCCCACCTTGAGACAACCAGAGTCGTCCGACACCGTCTGTGTTCCCCACCTTGAGACAACCAGAGTCGTCCGACACCGTCTGTGTTCCCCACCTTGAGACAACCAGAGTCGTCCGACACCGTCTGTGTTCCCCACCTTGAGACAGCCAGAGTCGTCTGACACAGTCTGTGTTCCCCACCTTGAGACAGCCAGAGTCGTCTGTGACAGTCCGTGTTCCCCACCTTGAGACAACCAGAGTCGTCTGACACAGTCTGTGTTCCCCACCTTGAGACAACCAGAGTCGCCTGTGACAGTCTGTGTTCCCCACCTTGAGACAACCAGAGTCGTCCGACACCGTCTGTGTTCCCCACCTTGAGACAACCAGAGTCGTCCGACACCGTCTGTGTTCCCCACCTTGAGACAGCCAGAGTCGTCTGACACAGTCTGTGTTCCCCACCTTGAGACAGCCAGAGTCGCCTGTGACAGTCTGTGTTCCCCACCTTGAGACAACCAGAGTCGTCCGACACCGTCTGTGTTCCCCACCTTGAGACAACCAGAGTCGTCCGACACCGTCTGTGTTCCCCACCTTGAGACAGCCAGAGTCGTCTGACACAGTCTGTGTTCCCCACCTTGAGACAGCCAGAGTCGCCTGTGACAGTCCGTGTTCCCCACCTTGAGACAACCAGAGTCGTCTGACACAGTCTGTGTTCCCCACCTTGAGACAGCCAGAGTCGCCTGTGACAGTCTGTGTTCCCCACCTTGAGACAACCAGAGTCGTCCGACACCGTCTGTGTTCCCCACCTTGAGACAGCCAGAGTCGTCCGACACCGTCTGTGTTCCCCACCTTGAGACAACCAGAGTCGTCCGACACCGTCTGTGTTCCCCACCTTGAGACAACCAGAGTCGTCCGACACCGTCTGTGTTCCCCACCTTGAGACAGCCAGAGTCGTCTGACACAGTCTGTGTTCCCCACCTTGAGACAGCCAGAGTCGCCTGTGACAGTCCGTGTTCCCCACCTTGAGACAACCAGAGTCGTCTGACACAGTCTGTGTTCACCACCTTGAGACAGCCAGAGTCGCCTGTGACAGTCCGTGTTCCCCACCTTGAGACAGCCAGAGTCGTCCGACACCGTCTGTGTTCCCCACCTTGAGACAGCCAGAGTCGTCCGACACCGTCTGTGTTCCCCACCTTGAGACAGCCAGAGTCGTCTGACACAGTCTGTGTTCCCCACCTTGAGACAGCCAGAGTCGCCTGTGACAGTCCGTGTTCCCCACCTTGAGACAGCCAGAGTCGTCCGACACCGTCTGTGTTCCCCACCTTGAGACAACCAGAGTCGCCTGTGACAGTCCGTGTTCCCCACCTTGAGACAGCCAGAGTCGCCTGTGACAGTCCGTGTTCCCCACCTTGAGACAGCCAGAGTCGCCTGTGACAGTCCGTGTTCCCCACCTTGAGACAACCAGAGTCGTCTGACACAGTCTGTGTTCACCACCTTGAGACAGCCAGAGTCGCCTGTGACAGTCCGTGTTCCCCACCTTGAGACAGCCAGAGTCGCCTGTGACAGTCCGTGTTCCCCACCTTGAGACAACCAGAGTCGTCTGACACAGTCTGTGTTCACCACCTTGAGACAGCCAGAGTCGCCTGTGACAGTCCGTGTTCCCCACCTTGAGACAGCCAGAGTCGTCCGACACCGTCTGTGTTCCCCACCTTGAGACAACCAGAGTCGTCCGACACCGTCTGTGTTCCCCACCTTGAGACAACCAGAGTCGTCTGACACAGTCTGTGTTCCCCACCTTGAGACAACCAGAGTCGCCTGTGACAGTCCGTGTTCCCTACCTGGAGACAATCCGTTTCAGTTGAAACAGTCTGTGTTCCCCACCCGGAGACAGCCCGAGTCGTTTGGAATAGTCTGCGTGCCCCACATGAAGACAGTCCGAGTACAGCCGCCACTCACCTGAAGGCCCCGGTGGGCTGCACGGACACCAGCTGGTAGGCCGGGTACAGCCGCCACTCACCTGAAGGCCCTGGCGGGCTGCACGGACACCAGCGGGTAGGCCGGGTACAGCCGCCACTCACCTGAAGGCCCCGGCGGGCTGCACGGACACCAGCGGGTAGGCCGGGTACAGCCGCCACTCACCTGAAGGCCCCGGCAGGCTGCACGAACATCAGCGGGTAGGCCGGGTACAGCCGCCACTCACCTGAAGGCCCCGGCAGGCTGCACGAACACCAGCGGGTAGGGCGGGTACAGCCGCCACTCACCTGAAGGCCCCGGCGGGCTGCACGGACACCAGCTGGTAGGCCGGGTACAGCCGCCACTCACCTGAAGGCCCTGGCGGGCTGCACGGACACCAGCGGGTAGGCCGGGTACAGCCGCCACTCACCTGAAGGCCCCGGCAGGCTGCACGAACACCAGCGGGTAGGCCGGGTACAGCCGCCACTCACCTGAAGGCCCCGGCGGGCTGCACGAACACCAGCGGGTAGGCCGGGTACAGCCGCCACTCACCTGAAGGCCCCGGCGGGCTGCACGAACACCAGCTGGTAGGCCGGGTACAGCCGCCACTCACCTGAAGGCCCCGGCGGGCTGCACGAACACCAGCGGGTAGGCCGGGTACAGCCGCCACTCACCTGAAGGCTCCGGCGGGCTACACGAACACCAGCGGGTAGGCCGGGTACAGCCGCCACTCACCTGAAGGCCCCGGCAGGCTGCACGAACACCAGCGGGTAGGCCGGGTACAGCCGCCACTCACCTGAAGGCCCTGGCGGGCTGCACGGACACCAGCGGGTAGGCCGGGTACAGCCGCCACTCACCTGAAGGCTCCGGAGGGCTACACGAACACCAGCTGGTAGGCCGGGTACAGCCGCCACTCACCTGAAGACTCCGGAGGGCTGCACGAACACCAGCGGGTAGGCCGGGTACACAACCATGCCGGGCGGTGATGAGACAATGCCGGCCATGAGGCCGGTGGCAACGGCCAGCAGCAAAAAGGTCCTATCCATGGTGAGACAGGTAACCACTGTCACACAGAGAGCACACGTTAGTACCGGTATGGGACAGGCGACCGCTGCGACACAGAGGGTGTAACCACTGTCACACAGAGAGCACACGTTAGTACCATTATGAGATAGGCCACCGCTGCGACAAGGAGGATGTAACCACTGTCACACAGAGAGCACACGTTGTTACCGCCATGGGATAGCCCACCGCTGCGACACGGCGGGTGTGCGCATTCCTATGACGGGATGGGTCACCACTGCCACGCCGAAGGGAAACGTTAGTATCGTGATGGGGCAGGTCGCCACTGCCACACAAAGGAGAAACGTCAGCGCTGTGGCGGAGCAGTCACAACGTCCACGTCCGATGGCAAATTATTTTACATCTGAAAACACCGAGGCGGCTGGCAATAATATGGGAGAACACCTAGGTGACTGGTGACGACACGATATAACACCGAGGTGGCTCGAGGCAGACTGAGCTGGCTGGCGGCAGCACCACTGTCGGCTGTCGTTTGCGCGACAAAATAACCACTACTCACAACAGCAAACTAGAAGGGAAAGCTCGCAGCTGATTAACGAAGTAAAAAGCTCCGAGAGAGAGAGAGGGAGAGAAAGAGAGAGGGAGAGGTGGATGGACAGGGAGAGGGAGGTGGAGATGGAGAGGGAGAGGAAAGGGAGAGAGAGAGAGAGGGTGAAGGAGATTTGTGGTTATAAAAGTAAAAACGAGTAGATACAACAGGATCTGTGTATAACACTCATTCTAGTTCGGTATTATTATGTATGTTGTTGGTTCGTTTATATATATAAACGTAACAACAGTACATTTTTGCCCTTCATCTGCCCGAATTCATTTTTCGAATTCCGTTTAATACCTAAGAACACTATAATGAGAAGTTAACAAATAAATGTATTGTAGCTATAGCCTGGCCGGTGTAAATATTTATGTGTGTACGCAGCATCAACCGATTGGTTCTTGTCTGTGCTGGCATGCGGTAAGGTGAAACCGAACCACCCACAAGCTTGTATCATGCTTTGATTTTGAGCAGTCTCTTGCGATTCGTTGGTCCAATTTTCTCCGAAGCTATCGGCAGCGAATTCTAACAATTCCTCCCCGTTCACTACAAATGCACAGATACGCCAACTACTCCTGGATTGTGGCGCTCGCATGTGACGTCACAAATGTGTTCAGTTGTTCGCCGCTCAGCTCTTGGCGACGTCACCATTTCTGGGCTGCCGGCTGTGCAGCATTCCTTCGCCTGTGTGGCATGGAGCCCGAACAACTTGCTGGAGCCGACCGTCGACTTTCCCGCGCACTGCTGTGGGCCGCGGGGCCGTGCGGCGAGATACTGGTTGGACGAGTCTGGCCGGGATTGTGTATGTGTGGGGGGGGGGCTGAGAGCATGGGCGGGCTCGGTCGGATCGCGCGATAGCCGAGTGGAAGCCAGCCAGCTCCAGCAGCGATGGGATTTCGGTGCGAGTGTAGCACTTAGAGGTGTCAGTGAGCGAAAGACTCTATTTACAGAGGAGTTCGAATATTCTTGTTGACATCAGACGTCCACAACCCAGAACGGCCGCAAGGCGATAGGGACTCTGGAGCCGCCCGCCGTCTACCAACGCGACTGCCTGTCAACCATGAGGTAGGTCTGCTGGTTTGAGCCTCTCCTGAAAACAGGAGGCCCCGAGACACCCCCAACTGCTCCCGCAGGAAAATGAGAGGAAGTTCCTTGACATATCCTGACTGCACCTGTCTCCCAGGAAGCAAAGGCTGGCCATCAACAGGAGGTTCCGCAAGATGTTAGCCTCCTACCAAAAGAAGTCTGGCTCTACCATACAGCTCACGAGCACCAAATATTCTTGTTTCCTGGACCATAGAGCATGAGTAGTTCCCAGGCCAATGAAATGGCCACAGAGGAAGACCACAACCACTGCTTGAGGAAAAAAGAGGAGAAAATCGAGGGCATCCTTGAAAGAAATAATGGTATGTAATTTCATGAAGCAAACCATGCTGTAAAATGCTGTCGGTGAAATCTAAAACACCCAAGTTCGATTTTGTTTTCCTACAAAAACAGCTCAAGCCAGGTGAGGTAATGTTCGGTTAGGTTAGTTTTTCAATTTAAGTTAAAAAAATGTTCGAAAATTGTCCATTAAAAAGCATTTGCTTTCTTGCAAGGAAGGGTTGGGTTGGGTTGCTTTCTTGCAAGGCTTGGGTAGGGTACATTTTCATTATTTTTAACGTTACTTTTTATGCTATATTAGCGAACTCTAAGCCCATTGTTGGGTGTTATCTGGCCTCCCAACTGAAAAGTATGCATTTACAGAAGACATGAGTGGTCACAACATGTTCAGCACATCCATAAACATGACATCAGAAAAATGTATTTCCAGAAATAGAAATGACCTCAAACTGCAACTTTCCCGAAGGTTCAACCTCGGGTTTAGAAGGTCAATGATCCAGCTCAGATCGGAGGGACACGTCCAAAAAGTTTCAGGATCGATAACTCATCGAAATGAAAAGATATTGAAATGAAACTTGGTACATGATTGCATTTAGGCAGTGCCTACAAAACAGATGTCTTTGATTTCTGTTTGATGTCAGGCAGTGACCTGGGGTCACGGTCGGTTTTGGACCAATTTTCCTATTTCGTAATATCCATTTTCTAATGGGTTTCCCTAGGTATGCATGTAAACATACGAGAAATTCCGCTTCCAAATTGACTGGCCTCAGTCAAGTGACCGGAGGCCATGTCAATATAAGGTGTGCTATGTGGGCAAAGCGTACATAGACACTCATGTTTTGTGGATTATTTCAAGTTTTCATGACTTAAGTAGTATCATACTTGCACTGCAGAGGTAGTAAAGCAAGCAAACAATGCTGTAAAATGTTATCAGAAAATCTAAAGCACATCTGGCCTAAGATAGGATCCACAAAAATGTATCAAATTGCTGACAAACCCCGTATGAAAACACGAGCAATGCTTGGTAATGCAAAGCTCTTCAGCTTTAAATCCTTTTGACTAATTCTGGCAAAAATGGAAACAAATTAACTGCCTGGTGAGAGTAACACAACGACCAAATTTTGTGTATCATTGTGCTTTAAAGAATGCTTTACACACATTTTTACTCCATAAAGCAAACATATGGATTAGGTTTGGTTAGGCTAGGTTAGTTTTGTTCCTTAAGTTGGAAGATGGAAATAAAATCACAGCAATGTATAAAAGCGCTTGTGTTTCTTCAAAAGCAGGTTATGTTATGCTATGTTAACACGCGCCCTGGAGGGCCTCTGAAAATTACGCGCACTGGAGGGAGCCGGGCTGGATTCCGTCCCATAAAATATCCGCTCCTATTAAAGCTGGAGCAACGAAATTCTCAAGGTGGATGGGTACGGCAGTGAACTCTATTGTGTACAAATTGCGTGAACCTAGGTATCATTTGATAACCTTGACAATATCTTCAAGGTTAAATGAAGTCAAAATGTCAAAATTTCCGGTTTTGCGTGGCTTGGCTTGTCAATGTTACGGATCACTGTGATTGTGTTCTCGAATACAATCGTTCTCGAATACAATTCTCAAATATTAAATTACAACCGTATTCTCGAATACAATCCTCGAATACAATCGTTTCTTTTTTTCAATGGTAAATCCTCTTAAACCGCTCGATACTATTTAAGCTTCCTGCCTCAGAGTCATCATTGGCGTGTTTAAAACTACACCAATTCTGGCAATGCAAACAGATATAAATCTACCGTCTTAAGCAAACCGTCGTCTATCCATCATTCTCAGGTATTTTTACAACGTCGCGAGGACTCAAAATGGCCCAACCCGACCAGCAATGAGTCCTAACTACGTCTACAACAGGGTAACACCACGTAACCCCTTAAGCAGCTTGATAATCGTTATTGAAAAGCTAGATTAATGTTAAATATGCCAGTGCTTTCCATCGCAACTACACCCTTCCCCACACACACTTATTCCATTTCCGGTTGCCCAGTTCATCCCCAATTTCTTTGGTTTTTTATGTAAGCAAATCCTAAATAACTGATATTGAAATAAAGGCTACTTTGGAAAATATCAAGGGGAATATACCGATTACGTGTTCTTTTTACTGTGTTCACAGCCGAATTATTTGGCATCAGAAGTGATCTGATCCATATATAATAGCTAAAACTCCTACAAAGTGTTATTTGCCCCTACTCTGAATCATCTTTGCTGGCCCTCCAGCGACTGGAAGACAGCAAACACCCTGGTGTCTATGACATTATTAGCATCCTCCTTTACCTACCATGCTGGCAAAACGTTGTCTTCCTCTGGATATTCCGCCATTCCCGAATCCCAGGGAATACAAAAGCGGACCAACTAGCAAATGAAGCTACTAGCCTCCAAATGCCTCTAAGTCTCCCCTAGCACTTCTGGATGCCTTGCATCAAACCAAGCTGCGCTTCTCAACATAACTTCAAAACAGATGGCGAGACAATCACTCTAGCCATCTATACCACATCAAACCTATTCTAGCCCCGTGGTCCACGTCCAGCCAGTGGAGCCGAGAACACGAAGTTATTTGGCCCGTTTCCGCTCAGACCACACTCGATTCGGCCACAGTCATCTTTTGGACCGTTCTCGGCCACCAATCTGGTCCTCGTGCAATGCACGTCTGACCGTGAAGCATTCAATCGTGGAATGCACTCGCCATGATCTCAAACGGCGCCATATCTTGTCTTCATGCTTCCGCAATGACGAATAATTTGTTCAACCTGCTAGGTAATATCCATACAGAACTAATCATTCTTGTCTTGGACTTCATACAAACTCCGGTACAGCCCCCAAAAATATGAGCTCTGAATTCCTTTTTCTTTTTCTTTTCTTTTTCTTTGCTTTTCACCTTCGGGTTTTTCCAGGTTTTTCGTCGGGCCTCGTTCGGGCATTTCCGGGCTGATCTGGCTTGACTGGGCTCGTCCCGGTTCCCCTGGTAGCGGTAAATGGTATCACATCAGTCGATGGGAGTTTCGTCCGGCCTTGAGATGGGCTTTGACGCGGCGTGAGATGGGCTTTGACGCGGCATGAGATGGGCTTTGACGCGGCATGAGATGGGCTTTGACGCGGCATGAGATGGGCTTTGACGCGGCATGAGATGGGCTTTGACACGGCGTCAGATGTGCTTTGAAACAGCATGAGATGAGCTTTGACACGGCATGAGATGAGCTTTGACACGGCATGAGATGGGCTTTGACGCGGCGTGAGATGGGCTTTGACGCGGCATGAGATGGGCTTTGACACGGCATGAGCTGAGCTTTGACGCGGCATGAGATGGGCTTTGATGCGTTGTGGCTGGTGCGAGGTAGTGCGACAGTGCTAGTACCGGTTAGCTGGTCCGAGCATTAGTGGTGGCGAGTCGGTGTGGCCAAGCCGCCTGGTAACGGTTGGCTGTTGACGGTATCGGTGGCGGACCGTGACCGCCGCCGCTGCTGTACGAGATCGGTGCTTGTGCGCGCTATGGATGATCATTAACATGCTGAACTGAGGAATGTGCTCTTGTGAGTTCGGTTCCGCAGATGCAGCACTAGCCAATAATGATCAATCTGTGTATGGGAATGAATGGCTCGCTAATTGGTGGAGTGGCGGCATCCAGCGTCTTGCTCGCTGGATTACGAGTGAAGCATGCTGTTGTGCTTCAGGCGAACCGGTTCAGGGTTGGAAGCGTTTTTAGATGTCCATTGTTGCATTCAGTTCCGTTGTAGCAATTCGCATCCGGTGTAATAATTTTGATCGGCAATTTAAATCAAGTGGCAGGCGATGTGGCATGGGTGCAACGTTAGTCGGTTCTTGAAGGACATGCCCTCCAGTTTCAGGAAGTCTAAGTCCCCTCCAGCTTTGAGATTTATCCCCCTCCAATTTTGTTTCAGAAACAGCTTGGATTAGCTCCAATGCCCTGATATTTGTAATCAAAGGAAAACATTATTTTTACTGTCTTTTTTCGTTCTTGAAGCATGCCTCTAAGCATGTCCATAATACATTTAGTATTAGCTGCAAGCCAATAGTTAAAGCCATGCTTAACAGGCAGTGCACCCCTTATACGTTGAACAGGGGTCAGAGTCGCTTATGTTTGTAAGCACAAATAAGGCTCGATCAGCAGAACACGAATGTCGACACCGTATACCTCGGTTTTGATCACTGTTCCTTGCTTGGGTGAGAGCAGGATTGCTATTTTCACGTGCAATCTGTGTAATCATGCGTTTTTGTGTAATCAGGATATGTGAACTTAGGATGCACCGACTGACATTGTAAAGTAATCCTGGTAGGTGTGAGCTCTGCAAACATTCTTGGTGGGACCAAGGCGTTGTGTTATGCCATTCTTTTCAGTCAACGCCCAAAGGCTCAGCAAAGGAACCCAACTCGCACCACTAAAAAATGCAATAAATCAAACAAGAAGTTTTGGGACTTGCACTACGCTCATACAGGAATGTTATACGCCCTTCGCGCGTCGAAAGTGGTTTCACTACGTCTAAAGGAAGGAGTCTCGGGATTTCTTAAAGTTCAGATGAGAACAGGAGCTGGAGAGGCTTCTTGAATCTGGAGAAGACCTTCACACAGGGAAATACGCCGGAGGGGCCCTTGGAGATGGAGGAGTTCTTAAGGCTGGTGGAGGAGCTTGAATTTAAGCCGGATAGACCCCTGAGGCAGGAAAGACCCTTGCAAATTGAAGGATCCTCTTAGCTGCATAGCCCCATGGGGGTCGATTATCTCTGCAGGAGTTGGGTGACCTCTGGAAAGAGAAGAGTGTCTGGAGTTCGGGGCCCTGGAAGACAAAGGCCTGCATTGTTTTCATTTGAAGAACCTCTGGTATTTTTAAGATCCCTGAAGGAGATGCCATTTGATATCGAGGACCTATGGAAATTTGAAGGGCGCCTGAAATTTCAGGGAGTTCCAAAGGTTATAGGACCAACTGGAAAGAAGAGTTGTTTCTGGGAACTGGAGCGGACTCTTTGAAACTGGAGGAGCCCTGAGAAAGCTGGAAGGTTGTGTCGAAGTTGGAGATGCCTCTTCAGTCTGGAGGGATGCCATAAAGATGGAGGAGCCTCACAAGGTTGGTGAGCACCTTAAAGTCGTGCGACCACATTGGACTACATGGGGTCGCTTGCAGATGACCGACACTTGCAGGCGTTGGAAAGCTCCTGGATGATTGAGTATCGCTGGAGCTTGAGGGACACTGGGGGTTGCATGAGAGCCTTTGGGAGTTTGAAGAACTCGAGAGCCTTCTCGGAATAGGAAAAAACCGGTTGGTGATCCACGGGGCCTTTTTGACCGCGCCAGGGACCCATTCTAGACATAAAAGGCGGGTTATTCTTTCAGTATAACTCTTGACTTTATGCTCATTATAACTGAAGGAGATAAATTACGAGGAAATCAACTGTATATTGCGATGGCGTGTCTTTGTCAACAGTGACAGTTGGAAGGTGAAAAACAAAGTTGCAAAATGACACGGAACGTGCCGCAGCATGCACTCTACAAATTAACAGTCCAAGAGCCAGTGCAATCCGATTGACATGACACAACATCACATGAAATGAATACAATCTACATTATAGGTACGGGCGCTCTATGCTTAAGAAGAAACATAAAATACTAATCAAATTATATTATACCTACTCCCCCAATATGCGAAATCATAGCCATCGGCTATGACTAGCGCGATCTTAGTGTGTAATTGTGTTGTGCTATGATCAGTAGCCTGTGCTCATGGTGTTTGCACATTGGTGTTTGTTGCTGGGGTTGCAGTGCGGTATGGGACCAATGGCAACAAGGTCCATGAAGGTGGCTGGGTATTAAGTGTAGGTCTACGATTTCAATTTTTCAGTGATGAGACTATTTTAAGCTTAGCAACGCTTTCACATGTGCTTAAAATATATATCCTGAAAGAAGCCGAGCTTATGGGTGTCTCCATGTGACTGTGGTGTATATGGCCTCATACTGGTGTGTTTAGTGTCTTGCTTTTAGCTTTTCTCAGGGATTCGTGGAACCGCTCCATGAAGCTGCGTTTGGTCTCTCCGATATATGTCATATTGATGTGTGGCTGTTAACATAGCAAGCATGAAACATGTGATATGACATTTTCGTTGTAATTTTGCACGACACGTGTCACGGTGCCCCTATCCCCCGGACGTGGAGGAGGCACAGGACAGACCTGGTAAGGACGTCGCCGAACGTTCTCTCACACCGCCATGCAATTTTCAAGGGCAAGTCTGATGAGATTACGACGGAATTTACTCTTTTGGTTGGCATGTTGTCTACGAACAGATAGGGAATGTAGGTCAGTCTTTCATTTGGATGTGGTTACACTGATTTCCTACCATGTCTTGAGATACTCAGGAACCGTTTTTAGACTGCTTGATATTTAGTGCGTAGAACCAGTCGATGGGGATAGCCATTGTCTAGAAAGAGGTGCTCTACCGTATTCCTTCTCCCTTCCGGTCCAGTTCGGTTGGATCCGAGTCGATAAGCCCGAAGTATTTGTGAGTACGAAACAGACCCCTTCGTCTGTATTTGGTTGACCGACAAGTAAGGGAGGATGAGATTTGCAGCCATCGGTCTAACGTAGAATTTTGTGGTAAAATACCCTGCACTTTGCAATGCCAGCAGGGTGTCTAAAAAGGTATTTGTCCAGAAGATGATTGATCATTTCTTTCATAGCAAAATTTCCAAGATCGATGGGAACTATTAATGAGCTTGAGAAATTCGCCCAAAGCGTGTGATTGAAATGTAATAATGCCAATGATAACATCGATGTACGTCATGCACGTCACCGGCTGTTTGTCTGGGAAGTTCAGAAGTTGTGACTCTACTGCGTCTATGAAAATGATGGCAATGGGTGAGGCTATCCGACTACCCATTGCAATCCCATTAGGCTGTTTGGAGAAGCATTCGCCAAATCGCACAAAGTTTTTCTTCAGACAGTGCTCGAGTATTTTTTATGTCGTTTACGGTGGACCAAACAAATATATTATATCTATATATCTCCGGATCATACATACGGTATACAAAGATGATATGGCTTCATCAATCGGTTTGTTACCGTAAAGGTTGGGTACATCTACGATATGGACAATGGGTGCCTTTGGCATGCCAGATATCAATTTCTGATGTAGCCAGCTTAAGTCAGCATTCGTGTTGGTCAAATTAGCTGGAATAGAGATTAAAAACTGGAAGCTGGTGTTAATCCTTTCCAGAACTAAATATAATTTATCAAGTGGGTATTTGCAAATACCTTGTGCCTGTGTCTCCACGGACATGGGTGAGGGCATAGCGCAGTCCTGGTAAAGATGTCACCGAGCGTTCCCCCACACCGCCATCGCTGGATTTACAGGATACTTCACCACATAATTTTACGTTAAACGGGTGGCTGCACACATCATCCTCCCTTACTCGTGGGCAGGCGAAAAGGTCTGTTTTGCACTCACAAATACTTAGGGCTTGTCGACTAGTATCAAACCTAGCTGGACGGAAAATGGAAATGAATGAAGTGGAGTAGTTCTTCATGGGCAATAGCTATCCTCTTAAATTGATCCAACGAACTAAATTTCAAGTGCTGTCTAAGTAGGTTCCCTGAATACATCAAGACATTCGGGGAAATCAGTACCAAGCAGACCAGAATAAAAGACTGACCTACATTTCCTTAACTTTTGTAGACATCACCCTAACCAGAAGAATAAATTTCGACGAAAAATCCCCATGTTTTCCATTGGAAGGTGCATGGCAGTGGGAGAACGCTCAGTGACATACTTACCAGGTCTGCCCTGTGCCCTCCTCCATGTCTCGGGGGCAGAGACATTGCCACACGTGTCATGAAGACATTGTAGGAAAATGTCATCCACAAAATGCCGTGTATGTCCATATGTGTGTACTATGTCAACAGGCAAACATGAATACAACATACATCGGAGAGGCGAAACGCAGCGTCGAGAAGCTGTTCCACGAACACCCAAGAGATACCAAAAAAAGCATGACACTAAACACACCATTGGGAGACCATATACGCCAGTCGCATAGAGGCACCCATAAGCTTCGCTTCTGTCAGGATATAATTTTGAAACGCATGTAAAGACCTTGCCGAGCTAATAATATTCAAATCACTGGACATTAGAAATCATAGACCATCACTTATATAATGGTAGACCACCCAGATATCTTTCTGGACTCTGTTGGCACCGGTCCCATACCGCACTACACCTCCAACAGCTAGCACCAATATACAAACATCAGGAGCATGGGATACTGCTCACAGCACAACATAGCTGCACACCCAGATCACGTTCGTCGTAGCCGATGGCTATGATCCCGCGGAATAATTCCCGTCAATTTTTACATATTAGACCTAATCAACTGTGCATGCATAGTTCGGTAGGTATGATATGTGATACTAATTGTCTGTTTTTTGTTTGTTTGTTAATTCATAGAGTACCTGCTCCTATCATATAAACTGTATTAATATCATGTCATGCCATGTCATGTCAATCTGATTTTACTCCATGTGAGATCGTTAATTTGTAGAGTGGATGCTGCAAGGCGTTCTATCCCATTTTGCACTTGTTTTCTCTGACCTTGATACTGTCACTATTGACAAAACATGCCGACGTAATATGCAGTTGAATTTGGCCTTATTTATATATTTCAGCTATAATGAGCATAATATCAAGAGCTATACTGATGATGTAATTAACAATTCTTAGTGTAGTGCTGCATACTCTTCATCAATATTCTGGACCTCGGTTTAATTTGGCGTATTCTCGAGAGCGCACATTGCCCCTGTGACCTTCAATGCAGAATTTGTCCTCATAATGCTAATTTGTGTCCACCCATAGTTCAGTAGGGAAGCTCGAGAGGTGAATCGCCGCTCAACAGATCGTTCCTAAGGTAGCGCAAACACAACGTTCCAATATATTGCTTTGCTGTCAATATATACAATGTTTGTGGCACGTCGATTGGAGTCCACCAACGCCTCGTGACCCTCAACGACTTAAGCGCCCAACAATACCCCAGCAGAGGCCTCGCAGCAGCGTAGGTCTCCCCACAAGAACCAGTAGTTGGTTGGCAGGTCTTCACCAACATGCAGCACCCAATATTGATCCAGGGGCTCAACATCAGCTTGAGCGCACCGGGACAGCAGCAGAGCCGTCAGCAGCAGCCCAAGTGTCCCAGCAGATGCTCGACACCCTGATGCAGTAATCTTGGCATGCTCATAATTTCAGCTCTTCATTGTATGTTATCCCCAGGACGAAATTCTTGGAATGGATCAGACAAGGCAAGCTGTGTAGATTATAGGTTGCAACAACCTCCAACATTTCAGTCAGGGCAACCTTCATACCGCAACATATCTCTGAAATGCATTTTGCAAGCTGACCAAACGAGCTTATGCAGGCGCCGTCGTGTTCCCAGGTGATTCTGTTTTACGTTTGCTGATTGATTCACGACGCACTTTATGCACATGCATGGCTAATGGCGCCACCCACACTGGTTCGCCGGTGGGCCGCGGGATTGGAAAAAGTTCCGAGCAGTGCAAGTGTTGAACCAGAAACCTTTGGTATCCAGAGTTCAGCACCTTAATCGCTCTGCCATCCCGCCCTCCCGGGTGCTTCTGTCAATCAATTTAATTATGCTGAATTTCAATAGCCACCATAGTTATTGGAGTCTAAACGAACGTTGTTATGTTCAGAAACTCAATCATTCCAAAAACTGAACTTGGGGCTACTCGGGTTTGCAGGAGGCACCAATGCAGGCAAGGAATGAAGCTTGCAAGCCCACTCCGTCCCTACACTGTTCATGGACGTGATGATAAAAGTCAGACGTGCCGTGGGAAGGCATCTCTGCAGCCCGCTGTCTCGCCGTGCAAACCAGATTGGTATCGGTAACGGCGAGCTATCTACGCCCGATTAATCGTAGCCCTTCCACTGATTATCTCACTCAGCCACTTGGTACCCGCTTCATCTCGTCTAATATCGGTGCGTGGCAGCTTCGTGGCGCAACAGTTATTCATGGGGCGCCACAATCTCGCTGGGCTATCGGGCCTCTTACTGCATCGCCTCGGAGCAGAGCTTCACAAATTCCCTTCCAGATGGAGCTTAAACAGGTCAAACTCCAACCCCAACTTTGAATGGACTTGTCGAAAACCATTTGCGTAATGGTAGAGCATATTGCTGTTTTAGTTTTCTAAAAGATCAAATGCTTCACTCACTCAGCATCACATGGCATCATAGAAATGAATGCATCGCTACATCCACGTCAGGCACTGCTGACCGCGTGGTGGTCGATGGTAATGGAGTGCTATATCCACACTATGTACCGCTGACTGTGTGGTGGCCGGTGGTAATGCAGTGCTACATCCACACTAGGTACCGCTGACCGTGTGGTGGCGGGTGGTAATGTTGTGCTACATCCACGTCAGGCACTGCTGACCGTTTGGTGGCCGATGGTAATGCAGTGCTATATCCACACTATGTACCGCCGACTGTGTGGTGGCCGGTGGAAATGTTGTGTTATTGTGATACAAATTACTGCTGATTATGTGGTGGGCGGATGACAACGTACCATATTTACGCGACATACGACCGACTGTCTGCAATGAGGTTGGCGCAAACGAACTACACGCAATGTACCCCGAAGGCAAACCGTCACCGGCCTCTCTCCTGTAGCTGTGTCCGGCACTGCGCTGTGCAGTGTGTTCTGAAGAGCTCCGAATGGTGACCGGCGTTCACCAGCCGTCACCACTCTGCGGCTGTAGTTGGCACGGCCCAGTGGTGCTGACGACACAGAACAGTGGTGGCGCCGAGTCGCGACCCTGAAGCACCTCGCCGCCGTACGATCTAGCTCACTTGCCTTCTGCAGGCGGTCATCAATTGTTCCATTTACTGTGGTGATGGCGCAGCTTTGTTGATTTGGTCGGTTCTTGTTGTGCCTGAAGTGATCCAGTTCCTGTTGTGGTGGTGGAGCTTTGCTGAATTAGATCGTTCTTTACACGTGCATGAGTGGCTATGGCAGATGTAATCCGAGTTAATGTAACCGACAGATTTTGTAAGTAAAATGGGTTATTCCGATCCTCATGTATTCATGCCGATTGTCAACTAGTGTCCTCAATGCGGTAAAATGACGTTGTGTCATGCTGGGAAGCGCTGGGTTGTTGCTGTTGTTTTTCATGTGATGCGCTTGTGGTTCCATGGCTCACATTTCGTAGCCTGATGTTAAACAAAATATTCGGCGAAGTGCATTAGTCCACGATATATGTATGTATATATATATATATATATATATATATATATACATCCATACATATATGTATATGTATATATGCACATATATATATATACCTATATATACATACATAAATATATATATATATACATATATACATATATATATATTTGCATTGACTGTTGGAGAGAAGAGCGCATTTAGCCTTCTTTAGCATTTAGCAAGTTTTCCGTTTAGGTTTTCGACTGATCGTATTGTTTTCTTCGCTTCGTTTCATAGCTGGTAAATCATTTCACCAAGTGACATGTACAGTTATATTCGTTTATTGACGCTTCGGATACAAACATTGACCCATTTTCAAATTAACTGTTCTGAAGAATGCAAATAAACATATACAAGTATACTTAAAATATAAATTGAGCACAGGTTTCACAGGAGCTATTTTCGTAACATCACCTCACCTTTTGTCAATTCCTGAAGGGCCACTCACATAAACAAGTATATTCTCATCTGAACAATTTACAGCAACCGTAAAGTACTGGATTCTCGAATCTACATCGAAACGCGTTTACACTCCCCCCTCTCTTTTTGGTCATGCATTATTCCAGAGTGACAGCGTGACGTGTGTGGTTACTTGTTTGTTTATTTCTTGTGTGTGTTCACGTATGTACAATGACTCGAGCACCATGAGACGTGTTCGGTCCGGGCAAGACGTGATGATGGTGGTGTTGTTGGTAAGGTGTTCTCGTGTTAGCGGTGTTTGGTGGCAGTTTGTCATGTGTTCTCTTGGTGCTCCATCTCTGAGGTGCATTGTCAGTCTTCTAGAAAGGGAAGTTGTGGTGGCACCAAAATAACTTACTGCACGAAGCCTACAATCTTCGTATGGGCATGGGAATTTGTAAACTACATTGGCACGTTTTAATTTTTCTTTGGTGGCCTGAATATTGTTTTTCATTACAACATTACAACTTTTCATGTTTTTATAGCAGATGACGAGTTTTAGCTGATCTTTGTTGTCGATGCATATGATTGTTTGTTATAATGTCCTGTATGACTCTCCCACCCACCTTATAAGCAGAGTTCATGTAATTTCGATAGTAGAGGTGAATGGTGTTTGTTCTATCTGTATATTTCTGATTGGTGTTCCTGTTCATGTGTTTATTGATTTCTTCATCAAGCTGTGTGTTTGTGTAGCCATTGTTTACTAAAATCTGTTTTAGTCTGTCAAATTCTATATGAAGAAGTTCGTAGGAAGAACAATTACGAATTGCTCTCTTTACAAAGGCATGCAGGACACTGTTTGTATCTGTCAGGACACTCACTTTTTGCGTTCATAACTAAGCAAATATTCGATGGTTTCCGGTATTCTGAGGTGCAAAACTTTTGATCAGTGGGGCTTACAAGTACCATCTAAAAATGGAATCTTCCGATCGATTGGTGTTTCAGATGTAAAAGTTAGCACTGAGTTTTCCTCTAACTTTGAGATGAGTTCATAAAGGTGGTCACCGTCCCTAACATCAACAAAGACTGACTCAGAGATGGACCTTTTCTAGAAGACTGACAATGCACCTCAGAGATGGAGCACCAAAAGAAGACATGACAAACTGCCACCAAATACCGCTAACACGATAACACCTTACCAACAACACCACCATCACCACGTCTTGCCCGGACCGAACACGTCTCATGGTGCTCGAGTCATTGTACATACGTGAACACACACCAGAAATAAACAAACAAGTCACCACACACGTCACACTGTCATTCTGGAATAATGCATGACCAAAAAGAAGGGGGGGTGGAGTGTAACCGCGTATCGATGTAGATTCGAGAATCTAGTGTTTTACGGTTGTTGTAAATTGTTCAGATGAGAATATACTTGTTTATGTGAGTGGCCCTTCAGGAATTGACAAAAGGTAAGGTGATGTTGCAATAATAGCTCGTGTGAAACCTGTGCTCAATTTATATTTTAAGTGCACTTGTATGTGTTTATTTGCATTCTGCAGAGCAGTGAATTTGAAAATAGGCCAGTGTTTGCATCCGAAACGTCAATAAACGAATATAACTGTATATGTCACTTGGTGAAATGATTTACCAGCTATCAAACGAAGCGAAGAAAACAACACGATCAATCGAAAACCTAGACAGAAAACTTGCTAAGGCTAAATGCGCTCTTCTCTTCAACAGCCAATGCATAGAAGAAGATATCCTGTCAAAATATACCGATATATATATATATATATATATATATATATATATATATATATATATATATATATATATATATATATATATATATATATATTATATCAAAATGAAAAGGATCAACTGAAATATTCCCCGAATAAAATATCAATATTTTCTGCATTTGACCTGGTCAATTCATGACCTCTTGAACTCGTGACCACTCGTGACCCTTTCCCCATCGAAATTGACACATCCGATGGCGGAAATAAAAGCGGGCATGGCTTCGTGGACTAGCCAAAAAAGAAAAAAGTTCTTATAAATATCTGACATGGTCGCCCGCTCTTCATGACTTTTTGCGATTTTTCGTCTTCCGGGTAGGACGTGGCTTTCTTCCATTGATAAGCTATATTAGGTAAAACATTTGGCATAGATACATATGATTTGAACACGTTTTTCTAAGAAAAACATTCCTACTTTTTGTATGCAGATTCTATAGTTTCCCTTAAAAGCCAGCGCGAATTTCAAGGTCGCTAGTTACCAATGGTCAGCCATACGCTTATTTATGCGTAGCGACACAGTTGCACTTCGGAACAACTGATGTGTTTTAAATAACATCAAACATGGAAATAACACAACGGAACCTATTTAAATAGGTTCTGTTACCTACATATTGCATCTGGCGCGGTATATAGGTACCTACAATAAACATGAGGACCACTGTGTTAGCGATCAAATGTTGGGCAGGTTTATCAATTTGTGCTGATGAAAAAGCATTGCGTCTCTGTGAACTGCTGATGCTGGTGGCGATTCCGATGGAGATAAAGACGTCGTCTGTGATACCGGCGGATAACAGAGGGATTGACATCGGAAAGGAAACGATAACAGGTTTGGCAGAGCCGGATCAGCGTACGAATCAATTTTCCAAAACGCCTGGTGGAAAGAGGACGTGATGAATATGCTTTTGACGTACATAAACGCTACAAGCAATTCTGATAGTCACTGTGTTGATTATTATCGTCGCCATACAAAGGGAATGACAAAACATATTGCTGAAGTATCGATAAGTCCCAATGAAAACGTGCGCATCCTTACATCCCCTAAGGTGTAGATTTGCGTGTGAAATGTCTCATTTGAAATTTTTAATATTATTTAGAAAATATATCCTATAATCATGTTTTCTTCACATCAGCGTCAGTAATCATTGGAATTGATAGGATGCATCGAAGGGAAACTTGATGCAAAAAAAATTCAGAACTCTCACAGGCTTAGAAGAACATACATAAATTGATATATATGTAAAATTCATTTTGCGGAAATGTTTGAACCACAAATTGACTTTCCATCAAAGGAAATACGTTTCCTTGGCTGCTGGCTATCTATGCTTGTTGGGAAGTCCCTGAAATATGCCACATTCAAAGTTCCACAAATGCAGAAATATCTTTCCTCACTTTTTTTCTCTCTCTCTCTCTCTCTCTCTCTCTCATCAATGCATGGCTGGATATTCTGAGTGTATCGGGGCTGGGGATCTGAACCGCTTTAGTTTGTATATGTATATATATCGTCAATATGTCATTTCCATATTCACAATGTCAAAATACGTCTTGAAAATAAGAATTTCAGCTCCTGGCATCGTGAAATGATTCCTTATACAATCAAATGCGTCACTGAACATACCATTTCCTGCATTTGGCAATTGGTATCATAATTTATACTGGACGCTCGTCACCTCAAACAATTACAATGATTGCCATATCCAATTGACGTGCTTCTGTCATGGCTGCTATTTATATACGACCTGATCGCGCCCGCCGCTTCCGAAGTGGGTCTCCCTCCTCCCGCGACACCTTGCAAAGGTTACAGACGAGGAGTCGGCCAGCCCCAGTTCTCCCCCGTCTGTCCAGCAACACAGGGTTCGCTACGGACGGGGTGTCGACCAGCCCCCCTCTGCGCTGACTCCGTGGGTTCGCTACGGACGGGGTATCGACCAGCCCCCGTCTGCCCCGACTCCGTGGGTTCGCTATAGATGGGGTGTCGACCAGCCCCCTCTGCCCTGACTCCGTGGGTTCGATACGGACGGGGTGTCGACCAGCCCCCTCTGCCCTGACTCCGCGGGTTCGTTACGGACGGGGTGTCGACCAGCCCCCGTCTGTCCCGACTTCGTGGGTTCGATACGGACGGGGTGTTGACCAGCCCCCGTCTGTCCCGACTACGTGGGTTCGCTATAGATGGGGTGTCGACCAGCCCCCGTCTGCCCTGACTCCGTGGATTCGATACGGACGGGGTATCTACCAGCCCCCCTCTGCGCTGACTCCGTGGGTTCGTTACGGGTGGGGTGTCGGCCAGCCCCCCCCCCCTCTGCCGTGATTCCGTGGGTTCGCTACGAACGGGGTGTCGACCAGTCCCCGTGTGTCCTGACTCCGTGGGTTCGCTATAGATGGGGTGTCGACCAGCCCCCGTCTGTCCCGACTCCGTGGGTTCGCTACGGACGGGGTGTCGACCAGCCCCCTTCTGCCCTGACTCCGTGGATTCGCTATAGATGGGGTGTCGACCAGCCCCCGTCTGTCACGACTTCGTGGGTTCGCTACGGACGGAACCGCCCCGGACCCGGACCACAGGGGTGGAGCTGCGACCGTGTGTCACAGCCCGCCCAGGGCGGATGACTCACGGGTCGGATGTGGCGGCAGCTTGTCAACACACGCCCCTGGTGCCGGTGTGCCCGGGTGTGGCGGCCTCCAGTCGTGCTGGTCGGCTTCGGCCGGCGTTTCCGGCGGCGCCGCACGATGCCCGGTCGGTGTCCTGGCGATGTCCGGGCGATGTCCGGGCGATGTCCAGGCGATGTCCGGGCGATGTCCGGGCGATGTCCGGGCGATGTCCGGGCGATGTCCGGGCGATGTCCTGGCGATGTCCTGGCAATGTCCAGTCGGTGTCCTGGCAATGCTCGCGCCATGTCCGGTCGGTGTCATGTCATAGTTCATCTAGTGATAAAAGAACTTCTCAGTATGAAAAAGCCAAAGGTGGTTATGGAGCATTTGTTAAGTGTATGATGTTTAATGCTCAGAGTGTCCGTTCCAAATTTGATGATTTCAAGTGTTATGTTGCTGAGGATGAACCAGATTTTGTTTGCATTACGGAGGCATGGGTCAGTGAAGGGTATTTTGGAGATAACTTACAGTACTATGAGATCCAGGGATATAATATGTTTTCGTGCAATAGGGGTCCAGCAATGAAAGGGGGTGGTGTAATGCTCTATATGAATAGCTTATTCAGTTCTCAAAAAGTAGCAGGTGGGGATAAAAATGTGTCTGTGAAGACCATTTGGCCTGATGTCACTGTGGGAAGAGGCAACAGCAATACTCTTAGGATAGGAGCTTTCTACCGATCAGGAACCCTGTCACATTCTCAGCAACTGGAGCTTGACAAGGTGATTTATGAGGAAATCAGTAGAAACTTTAAGAGGAAGTGCCTTATTTTTGATGAATTTAATCTAAAAGGTTATGAAAATGCTGGTGTTGGCTCCCATCATGCAAAATGTTTAAGAAATGCCTTGAAGAGGACCTGTTCGTACACCAGTTTGTATCGGAACCTACCAGGCATGGTTCATTCTTGGACCTTGTATTCTCGGATTTAAGTGACTTGGTTCAAGACTTGACTGTGGGCGAAACTCTGGGAAGAAGTGACCATAACATAGCTAGATTCAAGGCACATGTAGGGGAAATTATCAAGGATAATTTGGTAAAGGTTCCAAATTTCAACAGAGCAGACTTTGACTGCTTGGGAGCGGCTTTAAGTGCTATCAGATAGGAAGAAGAATTCTCCAATTTAAATGCCTCTGAAATGTGGGAAAAGTTCAAATCTTACTTGAAGGAAATTCAGATTAGACATGTCCCCCAAAAACAAAGACGCAAAAGAAGGGTAGGAAAGCCAGCATGGCTTACACCAGACTTGATAAGAGCAATTAAGGCTAAGAAAACTGCATTTAGAGTCTTTAAAGAAGCCTCAAATGTCGTTAATCTAAAGGCGTATCGAAAAGCTAGAGACACTGTGAAGGAAAAAAACAGAGCAGCAAAGCGAGCAAAAGAACTGGATTTAGCTAGAAACTGTAATGGGGACAGTAAAATGTTCTTTAGTTTCTACAAGCTGAGTAAAGTTTATAGCACAATTGGTCCACTGGAAGTAAACGGGACTACATTGAGTGAGGATAGTGAGATGGTTGAGGAGCTGAGCAAGCAGTTTAAATCAGTGTTTACATTGGAAGATATGACAAATCTGCCGACCGTACACCTTAGTTCAGTGACATGGGATCTGACAAATGATGTTGATTTCATTGATAGTGATGTTGTTTACAATCATATCAGGAAAATACAACCAAACAAGGCAGCAGGACCTGATGATATTTATGCTAGGGTGTTGCGGGAAACTGAAAAGGAACTGGAATTTCCACTTAGTATAATATTTTGTAGATCAGTTTCGCAAAATGAAATTCCAACCGATTGGAAAAGGGCAAATGTAGTTCCTATTTTCAAGAAAGGAGAAAGAGGGAAAGTTGAAAACTATAGGCCAGTAAGTCTCACATCCCTAGTCTGCAAGGTACTCGAATCAATTATCAAGGATAGAATAGTTAGTTATCTGGAAGGTAGCAGATTGATTCAAGATACTCAACATGGGTTTAGAAAAGGACGATCGTGTCTCACAAACCTCTTGGACTTTTTGAACTTCGCCACAGAACAATTTGATCAGGGAAATCAGGTTGATGTAGCATATCTTGACTTTAATAAGGCCTTTGACAAAGTACCCCATAAACGGTTAATGATACAGCTTCAGTTCCATGGTATTGCAGGTAGCATCTTAAAATGGAGAGATTTGTGGCTTTCAGAGAGACAGCAAAGAGTGATGCTAAATGGTACAAAGTCATCATGACAAAATATTCTTAGTGGAGTCCCCCAGGGGTCAGTACTGGGGCCACTACTGTTAATTATATTTGTAAATAACATTGAAAGTGGCCTAAGCAGTAAAGTTTTGAAATTTGCGGATGATTTGAAGGTCTTTAGGGCAATAACAGGTCAAGATGAGCATATCTCGCTGCAAAAAGACTTAGACGAACTTGTGAAGTGGTCCGAAGAATGGCAAATGAAATTTAATTTTGATAAGTGCAAAATCATGCATGTAGATAAGCAGCATACGAAGGTTCCATACTTGATGGGTGGCCAAGTGCTATCAGTGACTCAACAGGAGAAGGATTTAGGTGTTATTCTAAACACAAAACTGTGGGCATCAGAACAGACCAAGGAAGCCAGGAAGAAGGCACTGAGAATGCTCGGGGAAATAAATAGGAATGTATCATACAGAAGTGAGGAAGTGATCAGGAAGCTTTACTGTGCATACGTCAGGCCACATTTGGAATACTGCATCCAAGCTTGGTCTGCTAGCTATGAAAAAGATTGTTGGCTTTTAGAGAGAGTACAGAAGAGGGCTACAAAAATGGTTAATGGCATAAGCGACCTGGCATATGAGGAAAGATTGAAGAAATTGAACATGTTTTCACTTAGATATAGAAGGCTGAGAGGAGATCTCATCGAGGTCTTTAAATTTGTCCATGGTCTGGAGAGGGGATGCCTTGGGGAAGTGTGAATTGAACAGAAATGATGCAATTAGAGGTCATAAATTCAAAATTAAAGTTAACCACAGCAGAACAAGGTTAAGGCAAACTTTCTTCACCAACAGGGTAGTGGAACACTGGAACCAGCTGCCAGAAAACATTGTCAGTAGCAGCACATTGAACATCTTTAAAAGCAGCATAGACAATCACTATAAGAATAGAGGGCTTGCTTTTCAGTATTACAGGGAGGGCTGATTGGCAGATTTGGTGGGCAACTGGTTCAGTGTACAGAGTGCAACCAAGAAGGGCCCTTGTGGCTCATAGTTGCACTAATCTTTTATGTCTTTATGTCTTTATGTGTCCAGTCGGTGTCCGGTCGGTGTCCGGGCGATGTCCGAGCGATGTCCGCCCAGTCAGTCTCTTCCCGCCCAGTCCCACCGTTCTTCTCAGTCTCTTCCCGCCCCGTCCCACCGTCCTTCTCAGTCTCTTCCCGCCCGGTCCCACCGCCCTTCTCAGTCTCTTCCCGCCCCGCCACATCGCCCTTCTCAGACTCTTCCCGCCCAGTCCCACCGCCCTTCTGTCTCCTTCCGCCCCGTCACACCGCCCTTCCCAGTATCTTCATGCCCAGTCCCACCGTCCTTCTCAGTCTCTTCCCGCCCCGTCCCACCGTCCTCCCCAGCCTCTTCCCGCTCCGCCCCCTCCCCCACCACATCCAGTCTGGCTCTCTCGCGTCGCAACTAATATCAGACGTAGCCACGCGGTGTTAATATGAGCACATCGCGGCGCGGTCGGCAGCGACGAAGCGTGGCCCTTGGTGGCCCTTGTCGGCTCGACCGTCGGCGCCAGCAGCGTGGCCCTTGGTGGCCCTTGTCGGCTCGACCGTCGGCGCCGACAGCTAGTCCGTGCCATTATGTGATGGAGTGTGTCGACAGGGGACAGTCGCCGCTGCCTCCCTCGCGCCGAACTGGAGCGGAGCTCGTCACGAACCAGCTGGCATGCCGACGCTTCTTTGCACGGAGACGATAGCCGTGGATGTGTTCATACTAGCCACGCCCAGACGAGGTGGGTGGCTCTCACTGGTCGTCTCGAGGAACCGGAACCGCGGCCCGTCGCAGGCAGACCGCCCACGTGGAGACCTCGTGTGCGCTGCGAGGGCAGGGTCCAATGTCTTCATCCTGTACTATGCTGGCGTGTGTAATTTAAATTGAACACAGGCTATGGTGTGGCACTGAATACAGACATCGTCTATATGGATTTCGACATGTATTGCAAATACTGTCTAAATGCTGTGCTGGATGACAATGAAGCGCGTTGGACGCATGTTTCATCGTATTCCCAGAAGCTAGTGATACCATCAAATTCACAAGTATCTGACAATTCTTCTTTATTTATACAGGTGGTAAAGGAGGCATTCACTAATCGTCTATTCGCCTTCAAATCCATTCAGCTGGTTTAATTACCTCGTATTTATATCCGTGGTTACCCGTGCATCGGCATCATGGACGGATGCAGTTTCAACCTTGTTCATCACGGCTAGACACGTTATTAATATGTTTCGCTGCGTACCTAGACAGCGGAAGCTGTGTCCAGTCACGACAGGTCCGGCTGGAGGCACGAGATCGTGACCAAAACGCGGGCACGGCCGGCCTATGAGGAAGGCGCGCGCCGTTTATTAGTGCCGTGCCAAACCGGGAGAATTACCACTTGTTGAACACCACAACTCCACCGGCCGGATACTGCGGTGTTGCTGCTGGGCGGTAGGCATTGGCTGTAGCCGTGCACAGCCAGCTCGTGCGACCCCTCCCCATCCATCATCCATCGGACGACGACGACTCGTGATGTCTTCCGCACACCGCTCAGCCAGAGTGAGCACGTTCATCCCAGTTCTCTGGATAATGGTGAGGACGTATCATCAGCCCACTGCTGAGGCTGAACGCGAGCCGCCTCATCCTCGGTATAATGGTGAGGAGATCTCATCAACCCACTGCTGAGGCTGAACGCTAGCCTCCTCATCCTCGGTATAATGGTGAGGACGTCTAATCAACCCACTGTTGAGGCTGAACGCCTTCCTCCTCGTTCTCGTGACAATGTTGACGACGTCTCATCAGGAGTGCTGTTGGCTGTACGTGCCTCTCCATCCTCGGGATGATTGTGAGGACGTCTGGTAGAGCATACACGTATTGGATTTCCGCGTGGATATCCGTTTCGTGCGGATATTAGAGCGGATTGGATATAGTGGGGCAAGAATGAATGGACTCAAATTTAATACTAATGGGTTCTGCAACTTTTCCAGTGAAAATAAACTTGAGCCAAATAATCTTCTTTCATTCTGTTTTCTGTCTACAGTCTCACCGAAAGAAATGCTTGGATTAGCTGATGCTGAGCATTATAATATGAAAAATATATCACGCCACTGGCCACCCACCCTATATTGTCGCTTATTTTTAGGGGCACAGTTAATGTCAACCACAAGCAAAAGTAGCTTGCACCGAATTCGCTTCACTATCGAATCAATTTCCAGTCATCAAACTTTTATGCAATCTAGATTATTATAATCACAATGCTAGCAAGGGATATACTATCTGTTAGCTAGTGGATACACTATATGTTATCTGGTGGATACACTATATGTTAGCTGGTGGATATACTATCTGTTAGCAAGAGGATATACTATATGTTACCTAGTGGATACACTATATGTTATCTAGTGGATACACTATATGTTAGCTGGTGGATATACTATCTGTTAGCTGGTGGATACACTATCTATTAGCAAGTGGATACACTATCTGTTAGCTAGTGGATACACTATCTGTTAGCTAGTGGATACACTATCTGTTAGCTAGTGGATACACTATATATTATATAGTGGATACACTATGTGTTAGCTAGTGGATATACCATCTGTTAGCTAGTTCATATACTATCTGTTAGCTAGAGGATATACTATCTGTTGGCTAGAGGATATGCTACCTGTTAGCTAGTGGATACACTATCTAGGGTCGCATTTAGCAACCCAACCATATACCAGTAGCTTCATTTTTATCTTGATACCTGAGCATATCCTACAAATAATGCGGGCCATGTGCATCTGTTAGTGCACGATCCGATTGACAGAATACAGCCAGCATGATAAGGCATGCATAGTAATTGTTGCTGTTCAGAAAGAACGTACCACTGTCCTCCGTGGCCATTTTTAGTGCGCTTAGCAAATGCTACAGCTGGCAAGTACGCTTAGCAAATGCTACAGCTGGCAAGTAAGCAGTGCCGCCGAAACTGGCACACACATTTCTTACAAATGAAACAGGTCGTCGTGAAGCTTTCTCATAGTTCATTATGACTTCAGAAGAGGTCCAAATTTCTACAAAATATCGCAACGTAAGTGCATATGACTTTCACTTACTGTGCTAGCACCTGTGAGTGCACTTCGATTGAAAATGGTACGATTAACCGTAAAGTGATTTTCCTTACATGACCTTGCAGATGATCACACTGGTAGTGCCAGCCCACTATAAAAAAATCACATCACTAGAGGCGGCCATGATGCTAGATTGTATTGATACATTCGATGAGTCATCACGTCGTGATGTAATGAAATACCATCACGAAATACTAAGCAGATTAAGCGATCCTTTTATATTTTATTAACAAAAATAAGTTAATTTTGTTGAAAGCTGACCAAATTTATTCATAAAAACATACATGATGCCATCAAGCATTCGCCATGCTCCCCACGGCATCAGGTTGGCACCCTTGCTCCCGAATGGCTATAGATCATCACAAAGTATAAGATAAATGATCACATCTTTAATATGTATGGATCCAAAATGGGAATCGGAATTCCCAATCGCCAAGTGCAATACTCAATTAATAATGTCACAAAAGTATATTCTGCAGTGGGTTTCAATGTTTTTTTTTTTACTCTTTGCATTGAAAGTAAACCGAAAAGAAAAGTACGCTGCGATATGCGAAAAAGGGCGCAGCATAGTACAATTTGTAGCAGGAGGAAAATCTTTGCTGCAAGCGGTGAGGGACGTCATGGAGCTAGTAGTGACATCTGACATCTACAATCTGGTGTAGGTGACGGTAGTTCACGCATTAGTACTGGACCACGCACCAGACAACTATAGAGACACGACACATATGCATATAGTATCGTGGTATTGGCGCAACATTCAGTTGGGCGTCATGAGCTTTCACGAACTTATTGCATGTGAATGTGTATGAGTGTGTGAGAGAGAGAGAGAAAAAAAGAGAGAGAGAGAGAGAGAGAGAGAAAAAAAAAAAAAAAAAAAGAAAAAAAAAAAAAAAAAAAAAAAAAAAAAAAAAGAGAGAGAGAGAAAAAAAAAAAAAGAGAGAGAGAGAGAGAGAGAGAGAGAGAGAGAGAGAGAGAGAGAGAGAGAGAGAGAGAGAGAGAGAGAGAGAGAGAGAGAGAGAGAGAGAGAGAGAGAGAGAGAGAGAGAGAGAGAGAGAGAGAGAGAGAGAGAGAGAGAGAGAGAGAGAGAGAGAGAGAGAGAGAGAGAGAGAGAGAGAGAGAGAGAGAGAGAGAGAGAGAGAGAGAGAGAGAGATAGAGAGAAGTAATACATGTAGTAAAGGCTGTTTACGGAGTCCATGCACCTTCGCACTGTCAAGGTGCTGTTCTCGAACTGTATTGTTCACTGATGAATTGGCTGAGTTGCGACTATGCTGGACTGTGAACACGAGCGACTGGTGAGTCTCTTCAGCTGTACGTCTGCATGTGGCGAACTGGCTGTACGGATACGGCTTTATGGCAGTATTTTCGTACCGGTTGTATGGCTACTGGCATAGCCTTATAGACGTACTGGCTCTATGGCCATAGCCGTATGATGACCCCACCACAGAACAGCTTGATACATGGGGTAGTGCTAATGTGATAATCCCGCCACGGGGTCTTGCAATAGCCCACTACGGTATTGTGTTACAACCCATAACGAGACTTTGCGCTAGCTAAGGCATCAATAAATGAGTGCCAGTCACAACCGGATTGCAATGGCCCTATGAATAATTTATGTGCTGGACTATCACGGATTGTGAACTAATCGACCGCATGATAATGAGACCACCCACCTCATAACCGTGAGCTAACCCACCACGTAACCGCGAGCTAACCCAGCACCTAACCGCGCTAACCCTCCACGTAACCGCGACCAGACTCACCACGTGACCACGAGCTAACCTGGTGCGATTGAGCGCGTCAGAGGGAGCAGAGTGCATCTTGGCGGTGGATCTGGGCGGTAATGACGGCACAATCTGCCAAGGCGTGCCATTACGGGGGTGCTGCGACCGAGGATGATGGCCGATGGTTCTCGCCTGCTCTGACTGCCGCCATTGTGGGTGGCGTGCCGTGTCCATGTAGGCTCGGCCCGTGCAGCCGTGCTTAGCGCTGCATCCGTACTTCTGTCATCGCACGTTGGCTATTGTGGCACCGTGAAGCATTGAAGCCGCGTAATTACCGTTACCTATTGTTCCGGCACGGCCATTCTTGTGTGCTGTGCAGGACGCCGCCACGCATTGGCAGGTGTTGCCATGGTCGCCGCTGGTCAGTCTGATTATTCGAGACAACAAGACGAAGAGAATACACCCTTACCTCTCCATTAATGGATATTTTGTGAGTTACAGTTTATGGAAGGAAATTAATTGCTGCTAATGAGCAATGACCTCATCAAAACGTTGTTGCGAGAGGCACCTCGAATTAAGATCATTTTGGTCTTTTGTGCCAATCGCAAAATTGTTCATGATATGTGTGTTATGATGTGCTAAATGAATAAAGAAACAAACAAACAAACAAACAAACCTTGTGGATCCAGTCAAACGACGTGCACAAAGCCAACATGAATGATTGTTCCTGGCGTGTATGCGCTCACCAGGACACCTGACTTCGGTGAGGCAGTGAGCTCAGCTTTGGAGCGACTGCGGCTATGTGGACAGACTGTGCCACTTGAAGTGCTTCATTAACTCCGGCACAAATGCGTACAAAGTGTGCCGACGTACGCCGACTGGCCGCCACACAGCGATGCATTATTTAGGCAGAGGTCAGTGACTGGAGCGGCGCGGTGACGGCTGTATGTCGGTCAGCGCAGGGGTCAGATGGACGTGACCCGGCCTGTCCGCCGCGCTGGCCGTCTGCGCATTATTTCCCACCGATGTCCCGCTGGTGTCGACGCTGCCTGATGACAGTTGGCGCACAATTTCCCACCGATGTGATGGGAGTTGGCGCACCATTTCCCACCGATGCCCCGCTGGTGTCGGCGTGGCCCGAGGCGCTCCGACAACAGCGGCACCAGCTCAGACACCAGCTCTGACGCCGCCCGGGACGCTGGGAGGTGTAGGGAGCTGGCTGTCGTTCGCTTCATTGTCGTGACAAAGCTGCACTTTAACGAATGGAGGCCGGAAAAGAGGTGAGCCAGCACGTACATTCGTGTGTGCTTTACGGTGCGGTAAATGATGATCGATTCATACAACATTCCTTATTCAAAGAGTCATCAACTTTAGCGGCCCAGCCGTTTGCAGTGCATTGTGCTGGCTGTGTGGGTTGCTTTCACTTTCTGGTTAGTTGGACAGAAATGAATAGCCGAAACCTCACAAAAATGCACTGCATTATAACATAACTGTGGTATGCGATCGACATCAATGTGACCAACGACATTGTAAGGTTACAGCAAGCACAGCCACATGGGCTATCATACTATCTCTCCTGGTATCCGACTACTACCAGCTACTGTATCATTTTCAGCACTTGGAGCGATCGCATGGGTTCACCTGCTCTACAGCGTCTTGTTTTGTCCAATGGCACCGATGTTCGGGGCTTATGAGAACGTCTGACACAACTCAATATATTTGTTGCGATGCAAAAGTGGTTCCACCTTAACGGTGCGCACACCCAGTACTGGCCGCGGTGAGCAGAATCGCAACACTAATAACCGATCTCAGCTGAGTCGGCTACGTCTCCACTGCCAGTTCGCTATCATCCAAGGCGAAATTACCTGTCGAGAGCGGTGGTTCAGGTCGGCCCTAATTTTGGTGGATGACAGGTTCCGCTATTTTGACTGGGACCAGGATGAATTGTACGCGCCAGCGGCCAGATGGCGGGCTGGGATGGACACGGGAACACGGCATAGATTGATGGGAATACAATTTCGTGTCTGTTGATGGCCTAGCCACGGGTATGATGAAGGGTTCAGTCATGCATCTGATCACGGTCGCTGAGAGTAAATTTATTTCCATATTTATCATATTCATCACAGAGCTATCATATTTCGCGTCGAGTTGTGCGTTACATCTGACACTGTATCACATGTCCGTGTCATACTGGCAGATGTCCATGTCTATGTCACATATTCTGACAGATGTCCATGTCCATGTCACATATTTTGTCACATGCCCATGTCACGCTGTATCACATGTCTCTGTCATATTGTCGCATGGCAATGTCCAGGTCACATCTTCTGTAACGTGTCCGTGTCACACTCTCTGTCACATGGCTGCGTCACACTTTATCACATGTCCGTGCCATGCTGACACATGTCCATGTCCATGTCACCGCTCCTCACATGTCTGTGTCACACCGTCCGTCACACATACATTTCTCGCATGTCCATGTCACCCAGTTCGTCACATGTACATGCCACACTGGACATGCGAGATCACCTGTCACGACGTCCAATCCACCTGTCACGGCGTCCTTGGTCCGCCAGTCCACCTGCTAAGGTGTCTTTGATTCTCCAGTCCACCTGTCACGGCGTCCTTGGTCCTCCAGTTCACCTGTTACAGCGTCCTTGGTCCGCCAGTCCATCTGTTATGGCGTCCTTGGTCCTCCAGTTCACCTGTTACAGCGTCCTTGGTCCGCCGGTCCACCTGTTATGGCGTCCTTGGTCCTCCAGTCCACCTGTTACAGCGTCCTTGGTGCGCCAGTCCATCTGCTATGGCGTCCTTGGTCCTCAGGCCTACTTGTTACGGGCGACGACGAAGCCTGAGCGAGTGTACTCAAGGGCATATGGCACAACTCTCTACTTCCTCTCTATTTACAGATAAACAGAGTGGACATCGTCGCAGCCATCGCGCAGAAAAGCAGCTACTGTCCATAACGCACAGCCTGCATAAGTCGCCGGACTCTGGACATGATTTCATTGCCATTTATATCATTGTTTAATACAACGAAGAATGGCTCTTAGGTGCTCCTGGGTTTTAGACATTGCGTGAGCCGAAATGTACCACCCTCAATATACCAGGAGGTGCTGGGTTTACTCAACATCAAGAGTAGCGTTAGGGATCATGCTATATTACTCATCTGATGATGACGGCCCCTGGCCGAAACGTTGAGTAATATAGCATGATCCCTAACGCTACTTTTGATGTTAAGTAAACCCAGCACCTCCTGGTATATTGAGGGTCGTACATTTCGTCTCACGCAATGCCATTTATATCGATGTTTCTCGCGGATCCGGCACAAAGGGCTCCTCTTCAAATGTAAAAATAAAGTTGGACTTACTGACTCACTCACTCTATGACTGGTTACAATCATATCTACTAAACAGAAGACAACGGTCACGGATCGGTGATGCTTGATCAACGACCCAAATATTATATGCAGGATGTCCACACGGTTATGCCCTAGGACCATTGTTATCACTAATGTATCTTGACGAACTTTCAAAACGTACAACACATGCCATTCTATTATTCGTCGACAACACTTTGCTGTATGCCTCTCATACGACTGCGAACCTTAACGCTGTGCAACGGGCACTTCAACGTGACTTGACGAAATATATAAATATGGCCAAGCATAGGCAATCACCTTCAACACTTTAAGAACAATTCAACGGACGTTGTGACACAAACGTCAGGATAGCCCGCCAACACTAATATTTGGCGACGAATTTTTGTTATTGGAGACGATAGCATGTCAATACATGACACACATACCCACCTTCCACGTACCATGTCCAAATATTTTTATTTCCACGGGCATATAAGTAGGATTTGCAAAGAAGTTCACAAAGCACTTGGTCCACTGTACTTTATTGTAAATATATACCCATACCGATTATGGAGCAGATATACACCACATATATCAGACCCCACTTTGACTACTGTGATGGTATTTATGAAGGACAAATTACGATCCAAGACGCAACACGATAAGAAACTGTATAAACCAGAGCAGGACGACTAGTAACTGCGACACTCACTATATAGCAGACGATGCATACACAAGCTAATACTTTAGCATACATTAAGCGACTCAGAGCAGGCACCATATTTATCACGATTATCATACCTCAAACACGTGTGCACGAGATTGGTGGGGAACTTCGTAAGGCCACCCGTCACACAGTAACTGCAAACCATACATCGTCCTTTAAAAATCGTCCTTCCACGCTACTTGACGTCTCTGTAACAGCCAAGGCGAAAGTACACGCTGTCTCCCTCACATATCCTTCAAACAAGGGATTACAGAGCAGTTCGATGTGCCCAGTCCACTAAATTTATACTCTTTTGGATCAGAAAAGGAAGCTACCTCCATACCAGATTCAGGGTTGATATGTCTCATCTGAACTCCCATCTATTTCGAATTAAAAAGACGTGCATCCCCAGAATGTTCTTGCGGCTGCCAAAACGAAAACTTTCGGCACCTAATTTTAGATATTCTAAGTCGCATTGGGCCCCGAAAAAATATATTCAGCAATATTTCACAACATATCTGCCAGAATTCTCCAGAATTACAGCCACTAACCAAGCTTCGTATCTTGTTACATGGGACGGATCGAATGATACTGACGGTCTGGTGGTGGCTTGCCATTTTCATAACTTTTTATTCGAAACCAATAGATTTGCATGAACTAACATTGATAACCAGCTACCAATGGCCCGATGTTGCACTAAATTGGGGTCGCGACCCATGCTGGACTTCACGGTAGCTTCGCAGATGATCTGTGCCGTCGGCGGTTAGGGATATATCAGAAAATATCCCGTTAAAAATGTGTACTTATGTTTTATATTTCACTCCGGTGTCATTCAATAACTTCATACACGTGCCATGGTTTAAGCATCTAGTGCTTTTGCACTACTCTGAGAAAACGTTAAAAAGAACTGTAAGATTGATTACAAGAAACATTGTGATGGTGATGGTGATGATGATGATAACAGTTCATCTTCACTTTGTTAGAAACCGCATTACCTTTTTGTTGCAGTGTTTCGCGCTATTAATTTTTTTTTAAACACGGAATCAGATGTGCCCTTTAAATTTGGATTTTTACCACTTGCATTCCAATAAGTTCTATGAAGTGCTCATCATCTGTATTATAAGGATGTTTGCGGCAGGATGTTCACTCGCGAGGAATTCCCAGCAGTACTTTACGCCATAATACAGCATGTTAGGTTCTTTTTTACTGAGAGCCAAATATTCGATTTTCATGTTTAGGTATAGCAACCTTGACCACAATATTTACCTTGAAATACTATTAATTTGTGTTCATGAAAACGAGTTTACGATATCAGTTCGCCAAGTGGGCGGCGTACCATGCGCCTCGCGTCGCAACAGGTACTTACATACCTGCCACCCATTCCGGCTGGCAGATAGATAGGTGCATACCTGTCACCTGTCCCAGTTGGCACATACACAGGTACATACCTGCCACCCATCCCGGCTGGCACATACACAGGTACATACCTGCCACCCATCCCGGCTGGCACATACACAGGTACATACCTGCCACCTGTCCTGGCTGGTGCATACAAAGGCACATACTAGCCACCTGTCTGCCACCTGGCTGGCACATACACAGGCACATACCTGCAACCTGTCCCAGCTGGCACATACACAGGTACATACCTGCCACCCGTCCCGGCTGCCAAGCAGACCAAGTATTTGGCTGGTATTCCGTGATCTATAGTCTAGTCATAAGGATGAACGACGCTTTTAATTTGCCTTTAGCAATGCGAATTGGTGAATTATTCGCATCTAAATCACTTCTACTGTGCACGCACGATTGAAGTCCTGCTGCTGTGTAGGTGTTCATAGCATTGCGGCTAGTACTGATACATGGGGATTCGACTTCACTGTCCCTTTAAAACATGCCCCCGTGCGTCCAGCACCCCGATACAGTGCTGAACTAGCGGGGCATTCTTAAACCTTATGCTGGCTAGAAGAATGCCCCAGAATGCAGTTTGAAATCAATTTTGATCTTCTTGACGTCGGAACCGCCCGTCTTCCGCACGGATGTCTTTACGTTATTTTAATCTCATTTGTATTCATTCTGAAATGGACGCCACCATTGTTGGACTTACGTTCTTATGATACCAGTTGTCTTTGACACCGGATACGGGGAGGCCAGAGGGTGCATGCGTCCCATTGTTTGATACATCGAGTTCTATGGGAATGATTGCGTTATACGGCAGTCCCATTTGGATCGCGCGACAGGTGGAAACCATTACCATGGATTGATAGTCGCCGTTTTCCCTGGATTTCGCCCGGTTCGTCACCGAACTTGTCAGTGTAGCTGATGATTTCGACTCAGGACCGAACATCGATGCGGCACGACTGTGGTGTTTCGGCGACAGCGCCCCGCCCCACGACGGTCGCCTGTCGATGTGACGATGTGTTGCGATGTTGACCTCTGGAGGTGTTGCGATGTTGACCTCTGGAGGTGGCCAGTCGTGCGGCCCGGTGGATCCGCGGCCGGTGTGGTCACGACGTCGTCACGTCACCACGTTCACGCTCTTCGACTGGTGCGCGGCACCAGAGCGCCGGCCGACAGCATGGCGACAGACCTGCCGCAGTCTGACTTCCACTGGTGCGCGGCACCAGAGCGCCGACAACATGGCGACAGACCTCCCGCAGTCTGACTTCCACTGGTGCGCGGCACCAGAGCGCCGACAGCATGGCGACATACCTGCCGCAGTCTGACTTCCACTGGTGCGCGGCACCAGAGCGCCGACAGCATGGCGACATACCTGCCGCAGTCTGACTTCCACTGGTGCGCGGCACCAGAGCGCCGACAGCATGGCGACATACCTGCCGCAGTCTTACTTCGACTGGTGCGCGGCACCAGAGCGCCGACAGCATGGCGACATACCTGCCGCAGTCTTACTTCGACTGGTGCGCGGCACCAGAGCGCCGACAACATGGCGACAGATCTGCCGCAGTTTGACTTCCACTGGTGCGCGGCACCAGAGCGCCGATAGCATGGCGACAGACCTGCCGCAGTCTGACTTCGACTGGTGCGCGGCACCAGAGCGCCGACAGCATGGCGACATACCTGCCGCAGTCTTACTTCGACTGGTGCGCGGCACCAGAGCGCCGACAGCATGGCGACAGACCTCCCACAGTCTGACTTCCACTGATGCGCGGCACCAGAGCGCCGACAACATGGCGACAGATTTGCCGCAGTCTGACTTCCACTGGTGCGCGGCACCAGAGCACCGACAACATGGCGACAGACCTCCCACAGTCTGACTTCCACTGGTGCGCGGCACCAGAGCGCCGACAGCATGGCGACAGATCTGCCGCAGTCTGACGTTACCACCGGCCACCCGAATCGCGTATTTCGGTGATCAGTTTCCTGCCGCAGTGAGCACGTCTCAGGAGGTCCTACCGTAGACAGGCTCCTGGAGGAAGGGTCACGGGCCCCCACACCCAAGAGCGACACCAGCAAGCATAAGAAGCCGAAGAGGCCCAAGACGCAAGCATACAAAAAGGGCAGGAAGCAAGCAGCAAGAAGGCAAACAGAAAGCAGAGAAGCAGGCAGACAGCAAGGAATAAGAGCTCCGGACATCCTCGACGAGCACTATCAATCACAGAAAATAAATGTCATTAGGTTAATGCAGGAAATGCCATGTAGTCTATGCACCAAACATATAACAATAGCTGCATAATTAGACGTGACTGGCGCATTCGAACGAGTACAGAAGACCGCACGGACACATAAACTGTAGCTAGGTCAACCCGGACACATGCCGCGCTTCATTTTTAATAATGATGTACATCAGCCGGTTCGCTTTCCCACTCGAAATAAGTGGCTAGCTAGCGGTGTCGTCGGACGAAGATGAAACCAACTTGAGCTACAAATTAGCATAACGTAAAGCGATTACCCAGAGGTACCACCGGACGTAGATGAGCGATGTGCCCTGCAATTCATACGTAGAACGGCTACCCAGAGGTATAACGGACGTAGTTGAGCCGAATTGCAAAAACCATAATAACGTCACACGGAAACCTAAATGAAAACATGCTGTTATCAACTCACTACTAACAGCCAACGCGCAGCAGCTAGCGTGATAGGCGGTGTGGACGACTACCTCCTTGCCCGCACGGCAAAGATCCATCGGTGATCTTCGATCAGAGTATGCTAATGCCGGCACCCTGGAAAAACAAACTCCTCGTTAATCCACCCACCCGAACTACACATTATCTTGCCGAGGAGTAAAGTGAACTAAAAAAAACTAAACATCCTGGAGATGTCCCCCGCATTCAGCAGCTTTTCTCCGCATACATTATAGCATAAGACTCCTTTAACGTACACCTGCCTTGGACGAGCTTACAAACCCCACTCGCTTTAAGACGGCGCAAATGACCTGCATGGTCCGACACACCTCTAACCTTAATTCCCCTCCTTCCTCCCCGTGGGCACGTCGTGCCTTCATTCAGATCGACAGCGGCTCGTCCGAGAAGTCGGGTCATCTCCGTCAGAAGCTGACACTTTAGCGCCGACATAGGCTCGTCAGAGAAGTCGGGTTATCTCCGTCAGAAGCTGATGCTTTAGCGCCAACAGCGGCTCGTCAGGGACGTCGGATCGTGGCCGTCAAAAGTTGGCACTTTAGCCCCGACAGCGACTCTTCCGAGAAATCGGGTATATCTCCGTCGGAAGCTGGGACTTTAGCGCCGACAGCGGCTAGTCAGAGAAATCGGGTCATCTTCGTCAAAAGCTGGCACTTTAGCGCCGACAGCGACTCGTCCGAGACGTCCGGTCGTGTCCGTCAGAAACTGACACCTAGCGCCGACAGCGACTCGTCAGAAGAGAACTCGGGTCATGTCCGTCAGAAGCTGGCGCCCACAATTAGCTATTCACGAAGCCAGTGACCGTTAGCCTGGACAGCGGTGGCTCGACAGCGACAACACGGCGGCGCGTGTGCGTGCTGCCGTGTTGTAGCTATGTGCATGTGTGTGCGCCAGGGCAGGCCGGGTCACCCGCTAACAAGCCATTGTGAGCCGGCGGCGGCTTCCGGTACTGTCGGGTAGCGGTTCGTTCCGCGTCGGACGGGCCGCTCACGCCCGGGTCCGGGCAGGCCGCGCCGCCACCGCCGCCGCCGTCGCTCTGCCGCCACCGCCTCCGCCGCGCCGCCGCTACCGCCGCCGCCGCCGCCACCGCCGGCACACGGTGCGCTGCCGACGACTGCCAGTGTGTGGCCAGGCGGGGACCGCGGCGGCCGGTGTCCTGGTGGTGTCGGGAGGAGGCCGGTGTCCTGGTTGTGTCGAGAGTAGGCCGGACACGGGGACTGTCGGTGGCGGCCGGTGTCTGTGGTGTCGGGAGAAGGCCGGTGTCCTGGTGGTGTCGAGAGGAGGCCGGACACGGGGTAGCGGTCCTGTGTGTCGAGGGCGGCCGGTGTCCTGGTGGTGTCGAGAGGAGGCCGGACACGGGGACTGTCAGCGGCGGCCGGTGTCCTGGTGGTGTCGAGAGGAGGCCGGACACGGGGACTGTCCGCGGCGGCCGGTGTCCTGGTGGTGTCGAGAGGAGGCCGGTGCCCTCGTGGTGTCGAGGGGAGGCGGTGGTCGGCGGTGACAGGGACCGTGGCGACGCTGGTGTCCGCAGGTGAGGTGTGCAGTCGGCAGGGCACGGTCTGCGTGCCCCCGGCATGTGTGACGTGACGGTCACTGTTGTAGCCTGCGTCACGTGAGAGTGGTTACGTGCCAATCCCGTGACTGTGCGTGCCGCTGAATTGCATCTCGTGCACGGTTGCGTTTCGTGAGTGCTTCAGGGAAACATCTCCCCACAGAAATATTGTTTTAAAAAGTTGTGATCATACCGTTCCTTGTGACATTGACTTCATCATATTAATAAGGTGCCATTCATGCACATCTGTACCTCACACCTGCCTTTTGCTTAACACAATCTTACGTCTGTGCTGACATTATCCCACGGATGTCTACACGTAACTAGTCTACTCTAGCCCGTCTTGTAGCCACCACATCTGAAAAACCGGCTGCGTCCCAGTAACATCGCCTGTTTGTACCATTTCAGAGGGACACCGCCAGTACCTGACCTGAGACCCGCAGCCTGGAATTGTCTCCTCCAGTCTGACCTGGGCTCGAGTCGCTGGGTTGCGGCGACACTGCCAGTCCACCGTTGACCGTGCCACCAGTAGTCCTTGACATCGGCTTGTAGTGTCAGGTGCGGGATCGTGGTTGGGCGGTGTTCAGTGGGTCAGTGGTGTCGCACCGGCCTGCAGTGATCGCTGACCTCAGTGACCGGCGGGGTCATCAGTGACGGCGGCGAACTCCCGGCGACCGTGGCCGAGTCGGTGACCACATCTGGGCCGGTCGTGTCCTCTTCTGAGCGCCAATGAGCCGCACGTCCCTGGTCATGGATCGCAGGCGCCGTAAGCGCACCAAGTGGATGGACTTCCCCTGCCGCATCGAAGGCTGGATGAACGTTTGTGGTGAGTACTGATCGTTGCCACAAATTACATGGAACGTTCTTGGCCGCGACAGCGTGGGGCATTAATATTGCAACCACATTACTCTGTGCGTAATATTCATTATCTGGATACAATTAAACGTGTGACAGGTCAGAACAGATGATATCCTGATCCTGGCATCATAGCGAAGTCCGAAACAGGGTAAGAACCAAATCTGCCCACAGAAGCCACAACTAGTTATCAGAATGCGGCATATTTCAGGGACGAATATCGATTTATGTCCTGGTAATTTAAAGCATAAGTTATCTTTTACTCGAAAACCACCTGTTTCTGGGACTCTGTCATGGCAATTAGTTATTTACGCCTGATTTAATATCAGCATTAAACACGTGAACTGGTGCGCTTAGTGCATGTTGATAGTATTAGTTGCTTACGCCTGATTTAATGTCAGCATTAAACACGTGAGCTGGTGCGCATAGTATATGTTGCTAGTGACAAAATTAGCGGCCTACCTCTGTTCAGACCACTAATTTTGTCACAACAATTATACACCATGCGCACTAGCTGACGTGTGTAATGGTGATATTAAATCGGGCGTAAATAACTAATTGCCATGACAGAGTCCCATAATTAGTCTGAACAAGCACATCACTATTCATCATTGCTTTTATTGTATGCTTTATGTGGACGAACCTTGCCATTGATTTATCAGCACCCTTCCATTCCTTGGCCTGATACCTACCCTCGTCCTTGTTGCAGTCTATTGAGCCGGCGCCGACTGGCTGCAGTGCTTTTAAATGCAACGTCCCTAATCATGACGTCCTCTGCCATTCAGCTGACTTATTTATTCACCTCCATCATGTGCAATAATAGCTACCAGCTGCGTTGATGTACTTGTAAGTAAATATAATATAATATAATATTATTGCACAGTATAGCTATGCATCTGCTCTCTATCCACTGACCCACCTGAGCTAGGCTAGAGGTCAAGGTGCGCCATCGCATACACATAGCTTTTGGATGTCATCGGATGATCTGGGACGACTAATTATTTCAATCGCAACCCGATTTCTGTTCAGCTCACAAAATGTGGACTGTAATATGTGCCGTTCTCTGTATGTACTAGGAACAATTTTTTCCCGTAGCATGCACCGCTCATAATTATGAGCTGCAAGCCAGCTAGCTGGGCAATACACTAGCCAATGTCCGAGCCAAGTATGTTGCGGTCTGACAAACCGAAAACTGGATGGGCGTCATTGCCGACTGACCGACCGTGGACTTACATTTCGTGTGTCTGAGACGTTGTTTGAGGCATGGCCGTGAAATATGCACCGGCCATTGACAAATTCGGACTGCATTAGAACTTCCGCCAGTGTGATTATCACCAGGCGACCTGAGTCGAACGATTGGTGACGGGAGAGCTACATCACTGCTGCACTGGTGCCCACAACCATTGGTGACGGGAGATATGCATCAATGCTGTACTAGTGCCCACACCATTGGTGACGGGAGATCTGCATCAATGCTGTACTAGTGCCCACACCATTGGTGACGGGAGAGCTACATCACTGCTGTACTAGTGCCCACACCATTGGTGACGGGAGAGCTACATTACTGCTGTACTGGTGCCCACATTCTGCTGTACTGGGCCACGCTATTGGTAACGGGAGAGCGACATTACTGCTGTACTGTGCACTATTGGTGACGGGAGAGCTGCATTACTGCTCTACTGGTGCCCACACTATTGGTGACGGGAGAGCTACATTACTGCTGTACTGGTGCCCACGCCATTGGTGACGGGAGAGCTACATTACTGCTGTACTGGTGCCCACACCATTGGTGACAGGAGAGCTACATTACTGCTGTACTGGTGCCCACACCATTGGTGACGGGAGAGCTACATTACTGCTGTACTGGTGCCCACACCATTGGTGATGGGAGAGCTACATTACTGCTGTACTGGTGCCCACACCATTGGTGACGGGAGAGCTACACTGTTCCTGTACTGGTGCCCATACTATTGGTGACGGGAGAGCTGCATTACTGCTTACTATTGGTGACGGGAGAGCTGCATTACTGCTGGTGTCGACGCCATTTGGGACTCTACTGTGCCCACACATTGGTCGGAACTTGTGGTGCCCACTATTGGTGACGGGAGAGCTGCATTACTGCTGTACTGGTGCCCGACACCATTGGTGATGGGAGAGCTACATTACTGCTGCTTACTGCTGCACTGGTGCCCACACTATTGGTGACGGGAGATTTGGTGATGGGGAGCTGCATTACTGCTACTGGTGCCAACTACTGTGATGGTGACGGGGGCTGCATTACCCCATTGGTGACGGGAGAGCTGCATTACTGCTTACTGGTGCTGACGGGCTCATTTTTCACTTCATTGGTGACGGGAGAGCTGCATTACTGTTTACTGGTGCCCACTGGTGTGATTGGTGACGGAGAGCTTACTGTGTTTGTTCCTGTGCTGGTGCCCACACTATTGGTGACGGGAGAGCTGCATTACTGCTGTACTGGTGCCCACACCATTGGTGACGGGAGAGCTACATTGTTCCTGTACTGGTGCCCACACTATTGGTGACGGGAGAGCTGCATTACTGCTGTACTGGTGCCCACACCATTGGTCACGAGAGAGCCAGACACAACCGAAAAGTATGTTTCCAGGTCTAGAAGGCCTATCCAGTCTAGAAATTTGGTTTTCCGCCCGCTCAGTTATTTCCCGCTAAGCTCCCTATCTGCTAAGTCTGGTCATGAGACTTGTTTGATCCAATAACTGTAGAGTTGAGGCCACGAATATCCCTCGAATTTCGTTGCTGTCTGCTGCAAGCATGAGTTAAACATTCAGAAAACCAAAACATTAGGGGGACTACTGAAAGACGCATGCTGAAATGTGACAGCATTGAAGCTGGGGGAATCACAGGGCTGCTGGAGCCTCTGGAGAGAGATCCAGAAAATCTATCTATGTTTGGTGGGAAGCAAACATTCACCACGAAGTCAGAATTCAACGGATATGGCAGCAGAGTCCGTTGTATCTAAAAATATTATTTGGCCGATGGTGCTGCCAAATTTGTCAGAACTAACGTCAGATTCTCTGTATTTCCGGTCTGGAGCAGAGACTCTGCGACAGGCGCATCCGATTACATGGCAGTGCGGTCTTGGATGCCACAGAATGTGACGACCGGGCGCCCGACTGTACCAGGTCTGCTCGGTGGATCATTTCCGGATCAACCGCATTCCATTACGGATGGTGACCGGATCCTGCCCCGGGGCTTATGCGGCTCGGCACGGTGTTGGTGGCCAGCACCTCTTGACCAGAAGAGCGCATTATCCACACTTGCACTGCGGTCGCAACCGAGCCGACTAATGGGTGCGCAGGAAATGTTTGATATCCAGACGGAAGATCCGGCCTCTGGATGCCGAACAAGACCATTCCTGACCTGGCTCACTTACGTTGCCCAGGGCGTCCTATGCTTTCAGTTGAAATCCACTAGTGGCCAATGACCCCATGAAGCACATGCACATTCTCATAGTGTACGCGTATCAGCAGCATTCCACCAGGTACGAACGTGGGTGTCATCTTGCAAGGTTGCTTCATGAAGCATTGCTAGCTGAATGGTTGACGCCCACTGAATATATTCTGAATTTAACGTAAAGAGCCTATGTGTGAATTTGGCGTATGCCCATGCCATTCCTCCCCGATGGCGGCAAGAATTTCTCCCTTCCGAACCAATTTCATAAAGTGCCATCGGTGACTATGAGGAGCCTGCTGTTGTGCTGCTGGTGACGGACAGTCCATAAGGTGTCACTGATGACTATGAGGAGCCAGCTGTTGTAGTACTGGTGACGGACAAACCATAAAATGCCATCGGTGGAAATGAGGAGCTAGTTGTTGTACTGGTGACGAACAGACCATAAAATGCCATCGGTGGCAATGAGGAGCTAGTTGTTGTACTGTTGACGGACAGACCATAAAATGCCACCGGTGGCAATGAGGAGCTAGTTGTTGTACTGGTGACGGACAGACCATAAAATGCCACCGGTGGCTATGAGGAGCTAGTTGTTGTACTGGTGACAGCAGTTGGTGGTATCTGGAAGATGTGTCATCATCGGAGGCCATTTCGAATGGTGGTGGCATGGATATTCGCCGCGCCAAGTTCTCATGCGCGTGTCGATACACATGTTAGCGGTTGATAATAGTGAACTTTGGTAGTGCTCTCTGTTGATGATATTGACATGTGGTAGTTGCTCGTAAGTTGTAGTAGTGTAAGGAAGCGATATATGGTAGGGGAATGTGGTTGCATCCATGGTAGCAATCCGTTGCAATAATCCTTAATCTATGATTATACATGATGTGATCTGTTTAAGTTATTATCTATTATGCATTATCTATGATTCGTAAATTACTGCGAGCTCTAAGACATACAACACATCCCGAGGACAGACAGCGCCATATTCGGGGGAACATTGCGTCGCCTATTCCAGAAGGAGCTGCAGTTCTTACCTGGCCGGACTGACAGCTCGTATCATAATATACTATGATCAGTCATGCGTTACTTCAGCATAATATATAAATTATTGTTCATGGATGAACAGTACATTGCGTAATTTCAAGCTTCTGTGACTCACAAACTTGGAATGCTAACACAATGGAGCCCTCGAGAGAGATCCAGAAAGTCTACCTATATTTGGAAGGAAGCAAACATTCACCACGAAGTCAGAATTCATCAGATATGGCAGCAAAGTCCTTGCTGACTAAAAATGGTATTTGTCCTCCTCTTAATATTTACTACTTTCTCTTTATATTTGTGTTTTTTTCGCCGAAAATGTCCCAACTCACGAACATATACGGCTTCGTGCAACACTGAATTGTCACCAATAGAATTGGCGATATCTCCATATTGTCACTGAGTTGCCTTGTCAAGATAGTTCACCCGCGCTCCGGGTTTACTGCGTCGGCCCCCACATCGTTGCTGCTCTTCAGCTTCAACGCCGATCCAAATTGGTTCCAATGATACGCGGAATGCAGGAGTATGCTTGTATTAGCCCGCTCTTGCCTCCTTTTGGTTTGCTTTTGTAAGAGACACTTTACCACCCCGTGAAAGCGGGAGGCGGTGCAACCGACAGTCGGCTCTCCAGACCACGTGGCGCTGTGGGTAGTGAGCGCGGCTTTGTCGCGCAACACATCTGGACCTGGTGCAGCCGGCAGTCGACCCTCCAGACCATGTGGTGATGTGGGTAGTGGGCGCGGCTTTGTCGCGCAACACATCCGGACCTGTGCAGCCGACAGTCGGCCCTCCAGACCACGTGGTAATGTGGGTGGTGGGCACGGCTTTGTCGCGCAACACATCTGGACCTGTCGGCTCTCCAGACCACGTGGTGATGTGGGTAGTGGGCGTGGCTTTGTCGCGCGACACATCTGGACCTGTCGGCTCTCCAGACCACGTGGTGATGTGGGTAGTGGGCGCGGCTTTGTCGCGCGACACATCGCTCCCGGCGGTCGCATGTTTTTGTCCCTGCGATCTCGCGCTGTGTGAAGCGATTGCGATATCGCAGTTTCAGATCAGAGACGGAGCCGCGGGAACTTGTCACTGGCATGAACGTGCGCTGTGTTGCCGGGTGTAGGTCCTGCCAGGGTGTGGTGAGGCCAGCATCAGAGGTGAGAGACGCACAGCCTGACGTGCGTCGGCTGGCATGGCAGACCTTTAGCTTCCTGTTTTTACACACTGGTTTTGTTCAGGTTTCTCTTTCCTGTTTTTCCTGTCTTTCTTTACGCATGCAACTGAACCGATTTGCATACGTTGTTCTTACGTTTGTATTATTCCCGTGCTTAGCATTGTAATATTACATATGTACATTGTGCATACATGCATGGGATGTGCATTTTGACATCAGTTAGATGAACATTTCGTGCTATATATATATATATATATATATATATATATATATATATAGGGATATATAGCACGAAATGTTTTTTAATTGTCTGGTGCCCACTTTGAAATTGGCTGTATGGCATGCCTCAGGATTTGTTTGTAGCCTTGTTTCCGACCGCGATTTGCGCCACCACTTTGGATATGTATTCATTTGTACGCTGATGAGACAGCCCCGTGCGCATGTGAAGTAGCAGATCTGATAAATTCCCGGATCAATTCAAGTTCGATGAGGCTTATAAAAAAACTTTCATTCGCATCTACTGGTGTTTCGCACTATTTACATATAATGTTGTATTCTTCTCTTGAGACGTGTTCTAGTTGGACTATTATTCCGCTGCCTTTAGGTTGCTAAGTACCAATGCCTTATGGATAAGAGACTGTCAATTAGTGCGAATTCGACGATTTATATTTCTTGCGCATGTTTCGGGTACACATTCTGCTTTCGTTCCCTTGTCAAGAGTGTCTGATTGCTCCACATTGCGCTATAAAGCGTTTTTGACTCGATGACTGGATGCCATCCACCACACATTGATGCCAATGATGGACATTCGCGGGGCCGTCGAGGTGGCAGTAATTCGGTAAACCCTCGGTCCCATATGTTCAGCTTAATGGGCGCTGTCGAAAGCAGCCTATGCCAGCATCCACGTTCACACTTGTGTGGAAGAGATCTAAAGCGGTACAAAAAAGATGCACTTACGCACCAGAGGTGGATCCAGGAATTTACATAGGGAGGGGCACACTTTGTCAAAGAGGCGCCGACGGCAGAAAAATTCGATGAGCGAAGGAGAAGGTGAACTCGAGCACACTAAATACCCTGTGGCTATGACTGACAAAAACGCTTTGGACGGCAGAGGCGATGGGGTGCATTCGAGCCTTCCCGAAGGGGCGCCTTTCCTGTCCAGAGGGGCGCAACCATTCCATTGAAGGGCACATACCTCAGTGCCCCCACCTATATCCGCTCCTGTTACGTAGATGTATGGGAAAATTGTTTACGATGTCATGGGCCGAATTGCCAAAAAGCTGGGAAATAATCAATTTCTCTCCGCCCCACGAGTGCAGGAGCCAGTAGGGTAAGTATGGCAACTGACAGACCAGTCAAATATTGTTCTGGCATGCCAAACCAATATGTTCTGGCTTTTATGGCATGCCAGACCAATGCACTCGCAGCAATCGCTCCGTTCATTCGTATGATTATTCAATCCTTGCCATCATTTTTGCCAGCGATGCAGACTTACAAAAGTCTACCACAACAAACATATTGATGTGGCATGCCGCACCAATATTTATCGATCTTGATAGCATGCTATCGATCTCGATAACATGTTATCAGTGTCGATACCATGTCATCGTTCTCGATGACATTTTTGAGTGTGTGTGGGGGGTCATCGGTCTCCCTCTAAAAAAATTATAGCTGTACCCTTGCCCTCGCCCCTCACACATGCTTTTACTTCCTGAATATGAAGCCCTCCATGACTATGCAGCAAATGCCTGCAAATTTTCGTTGGCATTTCGACTGTTAAGCGGCTCCACCTCTCAATGTCCCTTCGCATCTGGCAATATATGCCCAGGTATGTTTCAACTCGATGCATCTGTTGGGACCTGTAAAACCAGTACTCCAGCGCTCACTGTGGCTTGCATGTGGTATTAATGTGAAGAGGCTGGTGCCAGTGGTCACCCGCATTGTTTGCTGAATTTAATGCAATATACCTGTGACATGCAGGCCACGCGCTACGCGACGGGGTACTGCAGGCAATTTAGCGGTGGTATTGTTCGGAGCCATTGTTTCTGTGCATTGGCTGCGACTGTATGCATTATCCAACTCCTCTCAGACGAACGATGGCGATGCTTGCTGCTCGAAAACACCGTGTCGTGTGAAGCTGCATTGGCCCGCTCAACTTGCTGCTGGAGCTCAGGTGAAACGTCCGTGGATGGGTTCACAGTGGCTTTCCTGCGACGAGAAGATTGTCGGCACGCAGCTTACTCTGGGATAAATATACAGACGTGGAACTGACGAGGCTTAACTGCTCATGATTAGATTGGTGAAGTTCAGCACGCAGGCAGTGAGTATAAATGTATGGAGCACCAGGTGTACCTTCTGAACACGCGCCATGAAGATTGAACTGTGAACATTGTAGGTGTACATTAGCAACTGTCGCTGAGCGATAACAATACACGCGGACATGCGCCCTACCGCATGCAGGCGACGTTTGGAGTGGACATAGCTGTAGGAGGTGCCCCCAGCTTATCTGTCGATGCCGTCGTGGAGGGGGGGGCGTGGTGCTCTGTTGCCATGCGTCGGCCTCAGAGTAGAGGAGGGGGTCGGTGGTCGTCCTGAAGAAGCCCAACCAATGAAAGACACTGGACAGACGTGGCAACCACTAATGCCCGCTGCGTATAATAAACAACCAAACGTGTAAATTGTTGCTCCCTTATCTTGATCACAGCAGAAAAGACGTCGAATGCATGAATGAATTGCACTCATTCTTCCTCCTAGGTTGAGAAAAAGAGGGCATGCATGTACGTATAGCTATGCATGCCTGCCTACCCACCAGCACATCCGTTTGTTTATATGATCGTACGCATGCATATTTTAAAAACCATCCCCCCCACACACACACAAATACACACACACACACTATTTATATATATATATATATATATATATATATATATATATACATGTGAGTGTGTGTGTGTGTGTGTGTGTGAACGTAGACCTTATGTGCATCATTTTGTTTTGTAGAATCCCTGCACATCCTCTAGGTTTTTGTAGATCTAATGCACACAACTCCGATTCACGTTAGATATAATGAGCTTAGATCTTCTGCACGTATAATTTATGAACGTGCATCTTATTGACCTCCACCGGCAGAGACTGAGAATGTTGCCTTCACCCTGGCCCTCCAATGTTTCACCTTTCACGCGATGACTGACCCTCCGGATTGCTGGTGGTGATGACCACGCAGTGCCGGTGGTGATGACCACGTAATACCGGTGGTGATGACCACGTAGTACCGGTGGTGATGACCACGCAGTGCCGGTGGTGATGACCACGCAGTGCCGGTGGTGATGACCACGTAGTGCCGGTGGTGATGACCACGTAGTGCTGGTGGTGATGACCACGCAGTGCCGGTGGTGATTACCACGTAGTGCCGGTGGTGATGACCACGCAGTGCCGGTGGTGATGACCACGCAATGCCGGTGGTGATGACCACGCAGTGCCGGTGGTGATGACCACGCAATGCCGGTGGTGATGACCACGCAGTGCCGGTGGTGATGACCACGCAGTGCCGGTGGTGATGACCACGCAGTGCCGGTGGTGATGACCACGCAGTGCCGGTGGTGATGACCACGCAGTGCCAAGCACTCGTGTAGCACGGGGCAGAGCATTTAGGGACTGAGTGGTCGTGGACCCGGCTGACACATTTCGATTTCAGCTGTGGACCCGGCTGACGCTTGCCGGTGTCAGCTGTGGACCCGGCTGACACTTGCCGGTGTCAGCTGCGGACCCGGCTGACACTTGCTGGTGTCAGCTGCGGAACCGGCTGACACTTGGTGGTGTCAGCTGCGGACCCAGCTGACACTTGCCGGTGTCAGCTGCGGACCCGGCCAACACTTGCCGGTGTCAGCTGCGGACCCGGCTGACGGCTTGCCGGTGTCAGCTGTGGACCCGGCTGACACTTGCTGGTGACAGCTGCGGACCCGCTGACACTTGCCGGTCTCAGCTGTGGACCCGGCTGACACTTGCCGGTGTCAGCTGCGGACCCGGCTGACGCTTTCCGGTGTCAGCTGTGGACCCGGCTGACACTTGCCGTTGTCAGCTGCGGACCCGGCTGACACTTGCCGGTGTCAGCTGTGGACCCGGCTGACACTTGCCGGTGTCAGCTGCGGACCCGGCTGACACTTGCCGGTCTCAGCTACCCGGCTGACCCGTCAGCTGCGGACCCGGCTGACACTTGCCGGTCTCAGCTGTGGACCCGGCTGACACTTGCCGGTGTCAGCTGTGGACCCGGCTGACACTTGCCGGTGTCAGCTGCGGACCCGGCTGACACTTGCCGGTGTCAGCTGTGGACCCGGCTGACACTTGCCGGTGTCAGCTGCGGACCCGGCTGACACTTGCCGGTGTCAGCTGCGGACCCGGCTGACACTTGCCGGTCTCAGCTGTGGACCCGGCTGACACTTGGCGGTGTCAGCTGCGGACCCCGCCGACATTTGCCGGTATCAGCTGTGGACCCGGCCGACACTTGCCGGTGTCAGCTGCGGACCCGGCTGACACTTGCCGGTCTCAGCTGTGGACCCGGCTGACACTTGCCGTTGTCAGCTGCGGACCCGGCTGACACTTGTCAATGCCAGCTGCCACGCCGGCGGGACTGTGCATTGCCGATCCTTGCAATAAAGTCGGGCGGTTTCCGATGAAAAAGACCGGTAACCAGACCTGGCCTGGCAGCCGAGTGGAACCTGCATTTACAACATTGACAGATGTAGCATGATATCTGGGTGAAGTCCAGGATATGCCGATCGGGTAGCCGCTATGACGACAGGAGTAATGCATTTGGCACCAACGCACAGGCAGCTTTGAACTGGTAATTGGATGGTGTGAAGTCGCACGCTACACGCTGGGTCGCATGCTGCAGAGGTGCGTCTCTGTGCGGAATCAACGGTGTCGCTGGCAACTCTTCGCTAAGACCAGACTTGATGCCAGTGGCTGTGTGAGACGAGTGATTATTATGAGAGCGCACGAGCTTAACATGAGAGACAGACAAGGTCATGTGCCGGTCACCAGGCAGGCTCGTGTTTGTGTGAGAGAAGATGCTGGCAATTTGGGAGGCGTGTCAGCGTAATGGACTGACAAAAGCATACAGCGGTCATGCAGCAGGTTGGTGCTTAGGCAGCCAAGCGCGTTCGGTTGAAGGTCACACAGAAGTACATAGTGCTTTCGATCTTCACAGCAGAAACAAACAGCAGTGCAGCCTGCAGTTTCGTGCAAAGATGATAGCCACTCATCTATCATGACATGCTCTGCCACCACTGGATGCAACAAGTGAACGTACGATATGAACTTCGATGACTTTAAATTAATCAGAGTACGTGTGTTTCCTGCATGCCGGTCATGCGGTAGCCGCCATCTTCACGATGACCCTGCAGTGGCGGGCGCACCTGTATCGACTGTTGTGGGTACAGCCTAGCGTGGGCCAACTGATGGGTGCCAGCCTCCGAGCACCCGACTATGTCTGATAAAGCGAGACTGCTGGAAAAAGGGCACATGTCATGAATGTTGTATCCGAAACTGTCGAACGGAAACCGGCCGGCTGCCTCGCCCTTACTGATCGTTGTGGTAGTCCGCCGATGTTTTAGGCTAAGTCAGTGGGGTACCTTTCAAATCGTCCATACGTGCATTCGTCACAGCGACTGTAGCCAGTTCAGACGGCCACGGTGGGATATTCGATGCCGGCAGGGGGCAGTATGCGTGCCAGCGACTGACTTGGCACCGCGCCAGCTGATGGGGAGGGGGGGCAGTGTGCGTGCCAGCGACTGTCTTGCCACCGCGCCAGCTGATGTCACCGCCTGAGGCACTGCCAACGGCAGCACATCTGACCTGGACCAGATGACGTCACGGCTCGACAGCTGGCGGCGAGTGGGTGTCCTCGCACGCACACTGAACGGCGTGCCGCCTATATATACACGGCGCGGCGCGACCTTACAGTGGAGGAGGCGCCGCAGTCCCGCTGTGTGTGATGGATGCTGCACTGGTCCGACGCTCGTCCCTGCCAGATGTAAGTGGGCCAGCCGGCCGGCCGACCGCCATCCCGTGGGTGCTGTGTCGGTGTCAGCCGGTGGTACTGGGACCAACTGGGTACAGGTGGGTACAGGCCTGCTGCCAACTGGGTACAGAGGGAGGGACTGGTCAGGTGTCACCTGGACACTGCTACCAACCGGGTACAGATGGTGTCACTGGTCTGGTGACACCGGGACACTGCTACCAACTGGGTACAGATGGTGTCACTGGTCTGGTGACACCGGGACACTGCTACCAACTGGATTCAGAGGATGATACTGGTCTGGTGATACCGGGACACTACTACCAACCGGGTACAGACGGTGGCACAGGTCTGGTGATACCGGGACACTGCTGTCGACTGGGTATAGATGGTGGCACTGGTCTGGTGATACCGGGCCACTGCTGTTGACTGGGTATAGATGGTGGCACTGGTCTGGTGGCACCGGGATACTGCTGTTGACTGGGTATGGATGGTGGCACTGGTCTGGTGATACCGGTACACTGCTGTTGACTGGGTATAGATGGCGGCACTGGTCTGGTGATACCGGGACACTGCTGTTGACTGGGTATAGATGGTGGCACTGGTCTGGTGATACCGGGACACTGCTGTTGACTGGGTATAGATGGTGGCACTGGTCTGGTGATACCGGGACACTGCTGTTGACTGGGTATAGATGGTGGCACTGGTCTGGTGATACCGGGACACTACTACCAACCATGCACAGATGGTGGCACTGGTCTGGTGACACCGGTACACTGCTGTTGACTGGGTATAGATGGTGGCACTGGTCTGGTGACACCGGTGCACTGCTGTTGACCGGGTACAGACGGTGGCACTGCTGGCCTGGTGACATCGGGCCACTGCTGTTGACTGGGCACATATGGTGGCACTGGTCTGGTGACACCGGTACACTGCTGTTGACTGGGTATAGATAGTGGCACTGGTCTGGTGATACCGGGACACTACTACCAACCATGCACAGATGGTGGCACTGGTCTGGTGACACCGGTACACTGCTGTTGACTGGGTATAGATGGTGGCACTGGTCTGGTGACACCGCTACACTGCTGTTGACCGGGTATAGATGGTGGCACTGGTCTGGTGACACCGGTACACTGCTGTTGACTGGGTATAGACGGTGGCACTGGTCTGGTGACACCGGTACACTGCTGTTGACTGGGTTTAATTTTTAACTGTTTACTGATAGATGGCGGCACTGGTCTGGTGACATCGGTACACTGCTGTTGACTGGGTATAGATGGTGGCACTGGTCTGGTGACACCGGTACACTGCTGTTGACTGGGTATTGATGGTGGCACTGGTCTGGTGACACCGGTGCACTGCTGTTGACTGGGTATAGATGGTGGCACTGGTCTGGTGACACCGGTACACTGCTGTTGACCTGGGTATAGATGGTGGCACTGGTCTGGTGACACCGGTACACTGCTGTTGACTGGGTATAGATGGTGGCACTGGTCTGGTGATACCCGGACACTGCTGTTGACTGGGTATAATGGTGGCACTGGTCTGGTGATACTGGGACACTACTACCAACCATGCACAGATGGTGGCACTGGTCTGGTAACACAGGTACACTGCTGTTGACTGGGCACAGATGGTGGCACTGGTCTGGTGACACCGGTACACTGCTGTTGACTGGGTATTGATGGTGGCACTGGTCTGGTGACACCGGTGCACTGCTGTTGACTGGGTATAGATGGTGGCACTGGTCTGGTGATACCGGTACACTGCTGTTGACTGGGTATAGATGGTGGCACTGGTCTGGTACGTGCACTACTAAAAGATGGTGGCACTGGTCTGGTGACACCGGTACACTGCTGTTGACTGGGTATAGATGGTGGCACTGGTCTGGTGACACCGGTACACTGCTGTTGACTGGGTATAGATGGTGGCACTGGTCTGGTGACACCGGTACACTGCTGTTGACCGGGTATAGATGGTGGCACTGGTCTGGTGACACCGGGTACACTGCTGTTGACTGGGCACAGATGGTGGCACTGGTCTGGTGACACCGGTACACTGCTGTTGACTGGGTATAGATGGTGGCACTGGTCTGGTGATACCGGGACACTACTACCAACCATGCAAGATGGTGGCACTGGTCTGGTGACACCGGTACACTGCTGTTGACTGGGTATAGATGGTGGCACTGGTCTGGTGATACCGGTACACTGCTGTTGACTGGGTATAGATGGTGGCACTGGTCTGGTGACATCGGTACACTACTGTTGACTGGGTATAGATGGTGGCACTGGTCTGGTGACACCGGTACACTGCTGTTGACTGGGTATAGATGGTGGCACTGGTCTGGTGATACCGGGACACTACTACCAACCAGACAGATGGTGGCACTGGTCTGGTGACACCGGTACACTGCTGTTGACTGGGTATAGATGGTGGCACTGGTCTGGTGACACCGGGACACTGCTACCAACCGGGCACAGATGGTGGCACTGGTCTGGTGACACCGGGCCACTGCTGTTGACTGGGTATAGATGGTGGCACTGGTCTGGTGACATCGGGCCACTGCTGTTGACTGGGGATAGATGGTGGCACTGGTCTGGTGACACCGGGACACTGCTGTTGACTGGGGATAGATGGTGGCACTGGTCTGGTGATACCGGTGCACTGCTGTTGACTGGGTATAGATGGTGGCACTGGTCTGGTGACACCGGTACACTGCTGTTGACTGGGTATAGATGGTGGCACTGGTCTGGTGATACCGGTACACTGATGTTGACTGGGTATAGATGGTGGCACTGGTCTGGTGACACCGGTGCACTGCTGTTGACTGGGTATAGATGGTGGCACTGGTCTGGTGATACCGGTACACTGCTGTTGACTGGGTATAGATGGTGGCACTAGTCTGGTGACATCGGGCCACTACTGTTGACTGGGTATAGATGGTGGCACTGGTCTGGTGACATCGGGCCACTGCTGTTGACTGGGTACAGATGGTGGCACTGGTCTGGTGACATCGGGACACTGCCGTTGACTGGGTACAGATGGTGGCACTGGTCTGGTGACATCGGGCCACTGCTGTTGACTGGGTATAGACGGTGGCACTGGTCTGGTGACACCGGGACACTGCTGTTGACTGGGTATAGATGGTGGCACTGGTCTGGTGATACCGGGACACTGCTGTTGACTGGGTATAGATGGTGGCACTGGTCTGATGATACCGGTACACTGCTGTTGACTGGGTATAGATGGTGGCACTGGTCTGGTGACATCGGGCCACTGCTGTTGACTGGGTATAGATGGTGGCACTGGTCTGGTGACATCGGGCCACTGCTGTTGACTGGGTATAGATGGTGGCACTGGTCTGGTGACACCGGGACACTGCTGTTGACTGGACACAGCGGAAGGATAGGGGGAGGGGAGGTTAATGCGAACAAATATCGGGACTGACCGGGAATTGCGGGGATGACTAACCGGTAGCTCGCAGTAAAAATACTTGGGAACAATGTCGTACTAATTGGGAGCACACAGCAGTAATAACTGGGAAAGGAGGACAAGGGTAAATATGAACAATTAGCAGAAGTACCTGGGAACGGACAGAAAGAACAACCGGGGTCAGAGTGCAGGACTAATTAGGAACTGAGAGTCAAACTAGTTGGAAGCATGCGACATAGCCGTCGAACAGGATTCTGTCTCAGCCGCCTTCGTGCTATGATCTTCCTCTCCCCTCCGATTCGCCAGTGTCGGCTGATGGTGGCCGAGACAGACTGCGTCGGCGGTGTGTCACCGCCTGGAGCTAGAGTGCAGAGGGAGCCACAGTGTACACAGCTATCGCCGAATCTTAAATGTGCTGCGTCTGTGCATGGGAGAAGCCAAAGAGGATGCATTTTGATTTACGTGCAGGTATGTGTAAGTTGAGTGTTCTGGGTTAGTTGTGAATGTCATTCAGTACTTGCTGTAGCGTGCCTTATGCGTGGTCTGCTATATGTGTCTGGTAGATGTCCGGAGTGCGGTGTCGTCCGCATATATTGCTATTTTTATGGATGGGGTAGTGTGTCGCGGTACTGAGTCAAGTCCTGAAATATAGAGAAGGGAGCTAATTACTGATTCTTACATTAGTTCAGTGAAAAGGCGTTGATTTCTTATGTATTCGAGTCTACTATAATTTTGAAGGTGCGATTGAGAAGATAGAAATGGAGATATTTGGCTAGTCTACCTTGGATATTGATTTGTGTGTGTGTTGTAGCAGCGCAGGTATGTTGATTGCATGATACTCACCCTCCGCCGCCCACCGAGGGCGGTAAACACCAGATAAATAACTAAGTGCCAAAACAAACCAATGTCTTAATGCTTTCTCAACCAAAAGAATCTTCCCACTGGCCTCTAGATTGCATCGAACTGGAAGAGTTGGTGCTAAGCTTATCTTAAAGATATCTCCCATTGAACAGTCCACTTTTAGGTCATCCAAGTATAACTGAATATAGCTAGATTCATCGCTACTGTTGTTAGTCATTCCCAGCAGCTTGGTGTCATATCCAAGCTTAAACAATCATTTATCAGTATTAGGACGACAATTTCACAGGTTTGCGAGAAATGAAGTGAAGGTGACAACAAGAAGTGGATTTAATTGGTTTTCGGAACGTCATCTTAGGGATTTATTGATTTCTCTAACATTTGGTGCTGGCTGCAAGGCACCTGGCACACAAGCCAAAATAATAAATCATCAGCGAATAAATTAACGGCAAGAAGAAACCTTGAACAAAAATACAACAATGACAATGCACAATGACAATGCATCAATGGTGCAAAACCTTCAAATTCCATGCCGTCACGTGTCGATTCCACGCAGTCACGTATGGAGTCCACGCCGTCACGGTTTTCGCTGTGCTGTACCGTTTTGTAAATGACGTCGTGCGGAAAGTACAGCGACTTGGAAACTCTAAGCATGCAGGCTGTAATGACAGAAAACAATGGGCGCTATATGACCGACGCAGTCGATGCGCCCCCAAACTCAAATTACCAACCGATAACAGAAAGCATAGTAGGAAGAAAATTAATTGAAAACCATCCTTCCTCCCAGTTTATATGGGACATTGGTGTTGTTCTGTATGCTTGCGAGGGATAAGTTTTCCCTTTAATATTCGCTTTTCCCCCATGGGCGTATGTTTCTGAAAATTATTGGGGGACAGTGTCGTACTTATATTTGCATCAAAGGGGGATAGGGGAAATGGATTTGCAGTTGGCCCAAGTACCCCAATTAAACAAGTCCTCATATTTTACCACTATTTTGTCAAAGGGGGCTTTTTTAATGAAATAATTAGTGACCAACTGAATTGCCCTATGGAGTTATACCATAATCCAACACTACCGTTGCTGATTTGTCGGATTTCAGCCCTAACTTTCCCACCGTGTTTAAAGGGTTTCTTTTGGTATCCCTGGATAAGTCGCCACAAACTGCTGAAATTACACCTACACAAATCACTTTAAAATGTAAAATTTCCCAAATTTCAGGCATTCCAGTTCATAGCGCCTGGTCGCCACGACGCTAACGTTCGTGCACGTGCGCACCCATCTTGCGCATTCGCCAAACTTCATGCGATGCTTCAGTTTCCGCTTGGTCTCATACGTTTTGCTAATTGCTGCCACATGGTAGACTTGCGCCATATTTGGCGTGATGGAATGCTTTGTATGGGCGTTCGCTGCGAAAATTCGATCAATTATATTTGATCATTAGTTACCTGCTTCCTACACTTTTTGGTGGTTAAGAAATGCGGATACCCGCTGAGCTTTGATGCATTTCACATCTTTGATTAAATATGCTCCTAGATTTGCTTCCGAACCGAGGCCACGCCTCAGTGTTCTTTTTTGGACACGCTGCGTCTTTCTTCGTCTATGGATGCGTCGTAGGCACCAATCCATTTTTGTTGCGGGGTCCAACACATTTTTGAAGCCCCAGCTCACTTTGTGGTTTTGCTGCTTTCTTGTGCACCGATGCTTTTTTAGGTGTCGGGGCGTTTTCGAAAATCCCGATGTGATTAATTAGTGCCCGGCCTCTTTGTTCGTGTTGAGACCATGTTGCTTTTTGCGACCCCAGCCTCTTTTTCAGGTCCTTGTGCGGTCTCATAGCCCCTGCGTGCAGAGGTGCACAAACCTGCCAACTCGCCTACCGGCGTAGGTGACAGATATTGACTGAAAATGTACCGTTGTTGTAGTCATTATTCGAAGAAGGAAAAGTATTCACCACATAAAGAAGACATATCACTTCAGGAAAGACATTTCAACGCAAACTGATTTCATGTATAGTTTATTTTTGGTTATTTCACAAACTATTCGCTTATATTGCGGTAAGTTATCATTGCAATTTCGGAACAGGACATTTGACAATGCTAACTCTTTTGGGACGATCCCGATGCACAATATCGGCTGCACGCAGCTCCATTATGCTAAACCATGGCGCAGTAGGCTGTCACATATACGCCGTGGCAGTTGATAGGGCTCGATTGTGGTGCAGTTCCCAAACGTTTGGATGTGAAACAACGGGCTCGACGGGCACCTGCCAACGGCAGGGTAAAAAAACAGACAACATCCCACATACACCGTTCGACAGACACCATCTCGCAGACATGACCGATTTCGGCAACCGCTGGCTCGATCTTAATGAAAGCTACACCAAACGATCGACCGTGCACCAGAGGCGTGCGGTTTACAATTACGTGGCGTTGAGTCAAGTCGAAGGAAACCAAATGGCCGAAAAACAACATTTTGGGCTCACAGACGTTGCTGATCTCGGCAACCGCTGGCTTAATGAAACAATCACCAAACGATGGACTGTGTGCCAGAGGCGTGCGGTTTGGACTTGCGTGACTTTGGGTCAGGTCAAAGATCGGCAAGTCACCGAATAAAAAAATTGTGACAGATTTATGGATTTCCATGCTTGTAGGTGACATTCTTGACGTTTTGTACACCTCTGCCTGTGTGCCTTGAGAGATTCTGGTGTTTTTTTTTTTAGAGCTCCCGGTATGCTTTCTAGGGCTACAGCGCATGTTTTAAGGCCTTGTCGCTTTTATGAGACAGTGCGCTTTGGAGGGCCAGTTGCATGTCCGGCCCCCGTTATGCTCTTAGGGTCCCGTTGTGTTCATTTGAGACTTCTGACACATATTTGTGGGGCCTCAGTACGATTTGTGGGCTTCGGTGCGGTTTCTCGGGGTTCCTGTGCGATTTATCGCGCCCAGGCGCGTGGTTCCGGGGACTCAACGCCAGTTTTCCGGGCTCACCGCGATTTTTGTTGATCTTTTCTGAATTTTTCTTAAAGTCCGAATCTGGGCCCCATTTTTTCCGAGCTCCTGGCCCCATGTTTTTGTATCCCACCAGGATTTTTTTTCCAAGATCCGTTATGTTTTTTTTTCGGGGCCGTACGCGGTTTGTGAAGACATCTGGTGATACGTTCGGTTATCTAGAGCAACTTTCGTTACACTGACATATATTTTTGGGGATCCTCCATATTTGAACAGCTTTTTTCAGATACCGATGCGATTTGTTGGGTCACTCTTTGCTTATGTAGGGCCTTAGACACCAATTTCTGGGAGCCCCGACATGAATGTTTTATCCCCAGACCACATTTTTGGAGCTACCGATGGAAATTTTGGATCCCGAGCGCGACATTTGGGGGGACCAATTCGAATTTGCTGGGCGCGTTGTGTGGTGGCACAGCTGTGGCCCCAACGTGATTTTGGTTGCTCCTGTTCCAAATTTTGGTGCCTCGGGGCGACTTTTCTGGGGTCCGCCGTATATATTTGGAGCCACCTGCGCAAATTCTGGTGGACCGACTCGAATTTCGGAGGCCCCAGCGTAACCTTTGGGGGCCCCGGCACAATTTTAGGAACTTATCCCTCTCAGGAAGCAGGGAGTATTTGCCCCTTTGATATGCCACTGAAGGAGTTTTTCTCAGGCGATGGCACCTTTTTGTGTAATTATACCCTCGGCGTAATCTTTTTTCCCGACCAATCCCAAATTGTCCAGTGCTGGATTCGATTTGATCGAACCTCGTGTCAACATTTTGGACATAGGGCTTTGTTTTTTGAATATCCATGTGCGATATTTTATGGTCCCGGTACGATTCTTTGGCCACCAGGTGCGATTTTTTTGGTGCCCTGACAAGTTTCTTCCGGGATCCAACGGTTTTTAGGGGACTTTGACACGATGTTTGCGGCCACAGGATGACATTCCGGTTAGAAATTGATTTTGGTGGCAGCTTTAACTATTGGGCCCCGCTGCGACCTCCTGGGCTCCAGTGTGATTTTGAAGGGCTGCGATACCACTTTTCTGTAGTTCAATGTAATCTTTTGCGCCCCGACATCATTTGCGTGGATCCATTTACGCGAGTTTTAGCGGCCTCGACACTTTTTAGGGGTCCAATAACTTTTGGGGGATTTTCACGTCATTGTTGGGGTCCCAGTGTGATTATCCATGTCCGGATTCTTTTTCGCTTCCCCAGCTTTATTTATTCTGGTCCAAATGAGACTGTAGGGGCACGATACGACCTGTCGTTCCCTTGCCGTGATTCCGTGATTTTCATGGTCAGGGGTGACTTTTTGGTACCCCAGGCTCAGCGTGATTTTCAGGGTCCCCGACCGGATCTTTTGGGGCCCGTATCATTATTTTCAAGTACTCCGGCATGACTCCTGCTATTTCTTAGGGGGTTCTTCTTACAAATTATAGGCCTCCTCTCGCGTCTTAGGGGTCTCGTCTCATTTCCTGGGACACGTTTACCGGTTTGGGATGTCTCTTCGTGTGCCATATCCTCTTCCATATTCAATGGTCCTACTCTCCCGTCTTGGAGGTCATCCTCTTATATGCTGGTTTAACATGACGTGGGGCTTCCTCTCCTGTTCCGGGGGCATTCTCTCCCAAATTAAGGGCCTCCTGCCACGCCTCGTAAGCCTCCTCCTTTGTCCTGGCAAAACCTTACCCGTCTCGAGGGGATCTTCAATTTTGGGAACCTCGCCTTCTTCCATACCTGCTACTACTCACATTTTAAGGGCCCCCTCTCAATTCCTGGTAACTCCTTTCGGTCTTCGGGGCCTCATTCGGTCTTGAAGAGCTCCAATTTCGTCTTCAGGGACTCCTCTCGACTCCGGCGGGAGCCGCCATTTCTTTTCCAGGGGCCTTCTTTGTCAAATTAGCGGTCTCCTCTCAAGTCTTGGGGGCCTCCTGCTTTGCGTTTTTATTCGATCTTTGCCCATGTTAAGGGTGGCCTCTTATCTCCTGGTGGATAAGAATGGATCCTATCTCATCATGTTAAGGGTGGAAAAGTCTTCTTTCCCAGGTGCCTCCTCTAAATTACAAGCATCTTTTCCTATCTCAGTGGCTTTGTCATTTCCCGGGGACCTTCTTATCCGTCTTGGAGCCTTCTTCCCCACCCGGGAGCCATCTATCTTGTCCAATGGTCCATCTCTTCTATTTTAGGGGCCTCCTTGTTCATCATGTCCCATTTCCAATCTTGTGCGTCCTCTTCCGAATTAGGTTCCTCCTGTCACGTATCTGCATTATCCCTTTCTATGTTGATTGCGCCTTGTCCGTTTTGGGGGCTGCTTTTGCGTCTCCGAAACATTATCTCATATTCACTGGCTTTCTCGTCCGTCTTAGGGCCTCCTATCATTTTCTTGGACATCCCTTCCCGTATTGGGGCCTCCTTTGCTATCCTAAATCCTAGCCTTCGTACCAACTTTTTAGCATTCTCTTTATTTTTTGGGGTCTCCTATTCTCTCCTAGGTGACTTCTTTTGACAAATTAGGGGCCTCCTCTCACGTCTTGGAGGCCTCCTCATTTATGTTTGGAATCTCATTATCCTCTTAACAGGGTGCTTTTGCGTCCAAGTCACAAATCTTCTCTCCTAGGGTCCTCCTCTTCCAAAACATGAACCTCGTCTGGGTAGTCTCAGTAGCCTTCTCTCATTCCTGCGGATACCTTCTTTCCCATCTTGGGGCCTACTCTTGCGCCCGGAGAAATATCCCCATCATATGTCCTTATTTTCTATTGTAGGGGCTTCCTCTTCCATCTTGGGGCCTCGTTTTCCAAATTAAGAACATCCTGCCACCAATCGAAGGCCCTCTTGTCTAACCTGGATGACTTCTTTCTCGTCTCGGTGGCATCCTTTTCATCCAGGGGGCCTACTCCCTATCTTTGTCCTACGCTTCTTATACAGATCCGATTATACTTCCCGGGGGCCTCGTTGCCAGTCTTGGGCCTCCTTGGCAGCCTGATCTCCTTTCCCGTCGGCCTCCTTGCTCACCTTTTTCCTGTGCACTTCCGGATAAGGGCCTCCTGAAATGTTAGGAGTGGGGTGGGGGCAGTCGCCTCCAAGTCTCACGCAGGGGAGACTGCCCCCGCTGCCCCCGGTGGCGACGCCCTTGCCCGGGGGCAGTCTTCTGCAGCGACCGGGCGCCTAACGATTCGGCGAGGGACCTGCGGGTCACTCGCCGATCGCGGCCACCGACCGAGTCCAGCTGTAGCCACGGGCACCCTGCGCGTGCAGCCGTATCCAATTATCTCGGGGACTGGGTGGCAGCGGGAGGCAGTCGCTATGTCCGCCACAGCTGACGGCGCCCACAGCGACAGGGCTTCGTGTGTGCTGGCCGCTGCTGGGCGCTGGCGCAGCGGCTGTGACACAGAGACAGGCGCAGCCGCTGTGGCATAGACAGGCGCAGCCGCTGTGACCCAGAAGCAGACGCAGTCGCTGTGACCCAGAGTCAGGCGCAGCAGCTGTGACCCAGAGACAGACACAACGGCTGTGACCCAGAGGCGGACGCAACGGCCGTGACACAGAGACAGACACAGCCGCTGTGACCCAGAGACAGCCACAGCGGCTGTGACCCAGAGGCGGACGCAATGGCTGTGACCCAGAGGCAGACGCAGCCGCTGTGACCCACAGACAAACACAGCCGCTGTGACCCAGAGGCAGACACAGCCGCTGTGACCCAGAGGCAGACGTAGCGGCTATGACCCAAAGGCAGGCGCGGGAGCTGTGACCCAGGCTCGGGCGCTGTGACCCGGAGTCGGGTGTGGCGCATCCATCATTGGCGCACGGACGGGCCGAGACGAGCCTGAGGGAATACGTGTTGATACTGGCGCACCACCGCTAACGGTCCGGCCTGGTGGCGAAACTAGCAGTTCGTACGAGCACACACGAGCGCTGTTCAGTGCTCAGTGCTCAGTGTTCTGTGCTCAGTGCTCGATGCACCGGCCTGCTGCCGTGAAGATGCGGCGGTGGTGCGTGCTGGCTGCGGCAGGCCCGCTGATTATCCTGTGTTCACGTGACCGACCTAGCGGATGTCATTACTGACGGTTGCCGGTCCCAGCGGCCGGTGGTCACTGGCCGCCGGCGACCTACAGCACACCGGATGCATATTTCATAGGCTGCGATAAATAGCACGCCGACTATGATGAGTGTGCGCATGGCCGCGACTTAATGATTGCGTATGTGTGATTTTATGGCGCGACCGCAATATCGTGACACGCCCACTCAATCTGTGAACCAATGAACAGTCTGCCACCTCTGCCACACTGTGTAGCGCCTGATAGCGCGTCACTTCCGACACAGTTTGAGACACCTTCCAGTCTGTCACTTCTAACACAGTGTGAAGTGGACAATCCGTCACCTCTAACAAAATTCGAGACACCTGACAGTCTTTCACCTGACACACTGGAGCGCTTGATATTACGTCACCTCTGACAGTGGGAGACACCTGGGAGTCTCACCTTGACACAATGGGAATTTGACTGTCCGTCACCTCTGACACAGTGTAGTGTGCTGGACTATTCGTCACCTCTGACACGGTGTAGTGTGCTGGACCGTCCGTCACCTTGACACAGTGTGGTGTGCTGGACCGTCCGTCACCTCACCTCTGACACAGTGTGGTGCTGCCTCTGACACAGTGTGGTGTGCTGGACCGTCCGTCACCTCTGACACAGTGTGGTGTGCTGGACCGTCCGTCACCTCTGACACAGTGTAGTGTGCTGGACCGTCCGTCACCTCTGACACAGTGTAGTGTGCTGACCCTTCGTCACCTCTGCACAGTGTGTGTCTGGCCTCCTCACCTCTGACACAGTATAGTGTGCTGGACCGTCCGTCACCTCTGACACAGTGTGGTGTGCTGGACCGTCCGTCACCTCTGACACAGTGTGGTGTGCTGGACCGTCCGTCACCTCTGACACAGTGTGGTGTGCTGGACCGTCCGTCACCTCTGACACAGTGTAGTGTGCTGGACCGTCCGTCACCTCTGACACAGTATAGTGTGCTGGACCGTCCGTCACCTCTGACACAGTGTGGTGTGCTGGACCGTCCGTCACCTCTGACACAGTGTAGTGTGCTGGACCGTCCGTCACCTCTGACACAGTGTGGTGTGCTGGACCGTCCGTCACCTCTGACACAGTGTGGTGTGCTGGACCGTCCGTACCTCTGTGGACCGTCCGTCACCTCTGACACAGTGTAGTGTGCTGGACCGTCCGTCACCTCTGACACAGTGTAGTGTGCTGGACCGTCCGTCACCTCTGACACAGTGTGGTGTGCTGGACCGTCCGTCACCTCTGACACAGTGCAGTGTGCTGGACCGTCCGTCACCTCTGACACAGTGTAGTGTGCTGGACCGTCCGTCACCTCTGACACAGTGTGGTGTGCTGGACCGTCCGTCACCTCTGACACAGTGTAGTGTGGTGTGCTGGACCGTCCGTCACCTCTGACACAGTGTAGTGTGCTGGACCGTCCGTCACCTCTGACACAGTGTGGTGTGCTGGACCGTCCGTCACCTCTGACACAGTGTGGTGTGCTGGACCGTCCGTCACCTCTGACACAGTGTGGTGTGCTGGACCGTCTGTAACCTCTGACACAGTGTAGTGTGCTGGACCATCTGTAACCTCTGACACAGTGTGGTGTGCTGTACCGTCCGTCACCTCTGACACAGTGTAGTGTGCTGGACCGTCCGTCACCTCTGACACAGTATGGACCGGACGGTCTGTGACCTCTGACACAATGTGGAGCGGAATATATTCCGCAGTCTGCTTATGGGTCTGTCCAGTGGTCTCCTGATGCTTGCGATAAAATGTTTCAGTCGTTCAGCGGGATCACAATTCGCTTCGCTGTGAGTTAGCATCCGCTGGGATGGATGGCTGATAGCAGCACGTGTCAGAGGAGGTGAGATCCGATTTGATCAACAGAAATAGCCTTACATACGGCTGTAGAAATGCTTCCTTACCTCACCCATGCCCAGCCGGACCTGTAGATTTTTGGTGCATCACTCTTGCAGTCTGGAAATGGGCTAGAAAACCAAGACTTAGCACGCGCCACACGTGAAGATATCTTACAGCTATTTGTATCTAAGTATAACTATTTCAAGCTGATAAATTGGCACAGTTCTGTGAAATATCACCTTTAGTTAGAGAGTAGGACCGCGCTTAGAAGTTTCACCGGCTCGATTCGGCGGCCGAGGGAAATGACGAGCGTCTACCAATGGAATTGGCTATTACAGTTACTGTCTGTATGTGATTGGTTTCAATGACATGTCCATCACCAACAAAGTGCCAATTGCTTCACATCGGCCCCGGTCATTGACCAGGACGGCAATTGTGGCAGGAAACTACCAAAAACATGGCAGCATAGGCGGATGCGGTAATAATTTTACGCAATTTGGGATAAATTGATTGTTTTGAACAGTTCAATAGCGCAATATTGCCAAATGTTTAGTTCTCCAAGATATTTCAATCTTCAAAATGACATCCATATCAACTTAGACGAATATTTCGGTGCACTCAGTACCCATTTATAAATGATACTAGCATAGCCTCATCTCGGTTCAGTACCGTACCGAACAGAGATCTACATCTTACGCAGCGTAAATGGTACTCCTTGAAACCGGCCGATTGTGGCGACGTTAGAGATGGACCGACTAATGGCGGCTGATGTGATGATATTCCTGATCGTTATGGTGAAAACCGCTGTGTGCGCAAGTCACTAAACACATGAGCCGCGTCCGGACTAAGTGTGTGACCGTCAAGACCACCGACGCTGCCTTTTGCCAACAAGATATCGACATGTGATGTCACGCTTGACAATATAACGACCGCCTAAAGCCTACTCCTCTGATTGTCCCCGGCTGTGTTGCCGGCAACCTTTTCAAAGAGGCCCGAACCTCTCGATGTAGCCTCGCATAACTGTTACGGTCCACATCATCTTCTTAGTGTCAACAAGGCTACTCTTTGCTGGCATATGCGATAGAGCGAAGAAGGAACTGCACACCAAAGGACTTGTCTACTATATACAGCTGCAACATATGCTTTTCATGCATACGTATTCGACCAGGCAATTATTTTAGAGGTATAATCCACCAAATCTGACGATTGAGAGCGTTTGGTCCAAGATGTGCCTAGCGCCGCTGGTGTCAAGCCAGACAAATTTTGGACAGGCTGCCATTCCGAGAATGATAATCCGAGAATGAAGCAGGGAGGGGCCTCGCGAGACTGGTATGGTCCACTGACGAACGGGCGAACTTCATCGGAAACGACGTCCGCTCTGCAAACGGATGTGGTGATCGATGGATCGATACTTGCCTGAAAGTGGTACCCGGCCGACGTGCCGCCTCATCCCGGCATCGCTCCAGGGTCAGCTGGGCCGGGCAGCTGGGTCCGGCACTGAGCTGACCGTCAGTAGCCGGCCGGCAGCGCCAAGCGGCCCGCGCCGCCCGGTAGGGCACTACTCAGTCCGTGCCGGCACTGCATCCAGCCGCCCAAGTCTGAGCTGACCCCGCTGTCGAGACGGTCGGATGGGCCGTGGGGTGGCTGCGGCTGCGGTCGGATCGAGCCGAGCCGAGCCGAGTCGGACCGGACCGAGCCGAGCCGAGCCGAGCCGAGCCGAGCCGAGCCGGGCAGAGCCGAGCCGAGCCGAGCCGGGCCGAGCCGAGCCGAGCCGGGCCCGACCCGCTGGCAATTGGACCACAATGGACCGGCAGGCCTCCGGGCGGCGATGTTTTGATTGTGTTCGACGCACGCTTGTCTGGAATGCGGCACCGAAAGAAAAACTGTCTGCCGGCGAGCCGCCAGCGTCGGTCGACAGTCACATCCTGCTTCACCTGCCTTCAGTTTCCCTGACACCGTTCTTTTGGTACCTCTTCCATACCGCCGCTGTCCCATCGCAACCATCCAACCGCCGCTGTCCCCCCGCCGCTGTCCTACCGCCGCTGTCCTGCCGCCGCTGTCCTACCGCCGCCGTCCTACCTCTCTGTCCCACCGCCGCTGTCCCACCGCCGCTGTCCTACCGCCGCTGTCCCACCGCCGCTATCCCACCGCCGCTGTCCTACCGCCGCTGTCCTACCCGCCGCCACCGCCCGCGCTGCCACTCCTGCCGCCGCTATCCTACCGCCGCTATCCTGCCGCCGCTGTCCTGCCGCCGCTATCCTACCGCCGCTGTCCTGCCTCCGCTGTCCCACCGCCGCTGTCCTATCGCCGCTATCCTGCCGCCGCTGTCCCACCGCCGCTGTCCTATCGCCGCTATCCTGCCGCCGCTGTCCCACCGCCGCTGTCCTGCCGCCGCTATCCTACCGCCGCTGTCCCCCCCCCGCTGTCCTTTCCCCCCTCTCCCCCCCCCCCTATCCTCCCCCCCCTTTCCTACCCCCCCTGTCCTCCCCCCGCTTTCCCCCGCCGCCGTCCTGCTGCTGCTCTTCTGCGCATTTCTCCTACACCTTGCTGCTGCCGCCGCGCCCCGCCGCCGGCAGCAGAAGGTGCATGAACCACTTCCTAAGCGAGCGGCCGACACTGCACGAGCTGCGTGTCATGTCGGGATGTGTGCTTCGTTCCGCGTGCGAGCCTCGCAACAAAAACGCCACCGATCGGTGGCCTTGCGCCGCGCTCTGCTCGGCCCGCACCGATCACTGGACGCGTGCCCGATCTCGACCTCAGTTCGCCGGGAGCGGGGTCGGCGTGGTTTTGCACGTCGTGACCCACATTGAAGAGCGGCCGCCGGGCATGGGTCCGCCTGCACGGTCGGCGAGAGCAGTGTGCAGGAGGCGGCGGACGTGCGGCGGCCGGCCGTCGCCGCCGGAACCGGCGCGCCGACGAGGGTCTGCTAACGGTACGTCACAGCGGAAAACGGCTGGCTCCGGGCCGAGCCGCCGGCCGGACCGCCGGCCGACTCGTCGCCGCGTCACCCCGGGTCACGCCGTGGGGCGGCCGGATGACCTGTCGTGCTGTCGGCCGACCCCGGCTGCAATTACGCCGGCCGTGCGAACGACGTCCGAGCGGCATCCGATTGATGGACGACTGTGTCGCCCGCTACTGAGGTCAGGTGGCTGACCTTTGCCGTCACCGGCTTCGAACGGTTTGGTGGCGGTGGGGCGGATAGTCGCGGGAGGGGTCACTGTGTGCGACGGTGGACCGCTGCGGTAGGCGGAGCTTCGAGTGCCGACGTCAATGACTGTCATCAGTGCTTAGAGGATATGGGTCAGGTCATTGCGGTGGTGCGGCCACAACGTTCGGAGTAGCGCCTTGGGTGGCCGCATAGACACTGTTACCGCGCTCTGGATATGGTCTGCTGGTTCGTGGGGAGATCTACAGATGTGCACACATCTGAGCTGGTAAAGATGGTAGATTATTTGGTAAACTGAATGATAAATCAATGTGAACAATAAAGAACATGATAAGCCTTGCAGTTCGACGGTAATTTTTTAAAATGTATCTGCGGGATTAGGTCATCGTGTGGCATGCGACCTGGAGAGGTTAGTCTGAGACCACCAGCTGATTAGGAACAGCCAGATTATGAACGAACGACTGGGGAATGCTGCAATCATTTGTGGCACACATACCTGATTTGATGTATGCACAGCGTGGGAAAAGTGGTTCGCTGACCTGGAGTCGGAGAATAAAAAATTTGTATCGGAGCCCTCCAAGAAAAAGAAGATATTCCTGCCCATGAAGTCGGAGAATAAAAAAAAATGGCCTCGGACCCACCCCCTCCTAAAAAAAAACAAAAAAAAACAGAAAGCTACTGGTGGTGTCGGAGCCCGAAAAAGATTGATACAGAGCATACAAGTCGGAAAATACAAATCTAAGTGGTGGAACAACCAGTGTAAATAATATATATTGGATGTAGTGTGTATTTAGTTTACATTAATTAACGTCGCCGAAGTGATGCAAATATTGCCGGGTCCCTACTGCCCGGTACTGTCCTGATCAAACTTATGGAGTTAATGGTACCATGCATACGGACCAATCATGTATCAGATGGTGCAACTCCAGGGCTCCGTTTTAGTTTCCCAAATGATCAGTGGGGAGGTATTATATATATCCTTGCAGGCCTCGGCAGAGCCCAGGCATGCGATATTCTTGTCACCAGTTAATGAAAACAAAACATGACTGAGGCCTTCAAACCGTCGCTTGGCACTGCGCTTCAACTTACTTTTTTAGGCTGATCGTAGAATAGGCTGCCCGGTTGCAATTGTATCGTATTGTACAATTGTACAATTGTAGAATACACCAGTGTAGCGAATGAAATACATCCTGAACCTCTACGCAGGGATGGATGGAGTGGCTGCTGAATTCAGTCACGATCTGCTAGGTGGCGTGGCAACGCAAATAAAAAGAAAACAAACGAAACGAAATATATTAAAAACTGAATTTACAACAAACAAAAGCATGAAGTAAAAGAAAAGGGCACATATCGACGAAATAGAACAAAACATTCGCATTCTGACTAGTGGAAGAACATAACAATTCCAATAGTGGCCAAATAAAACAAAACGAAAGTAAGTGCCGGGCAGAACGATACAAAAACGCAAAATATCCGAAAATATAGATGAAAAGTCTGTGGAAATGGATCGAGCACGAAATGGATGCAAGTACAATAGAAAAACAACATCTTGGTTTGCATAATATGGAAACAGTCATTCAATCGCGCACTCGTACACATTCAGCCATTCAATCATTCACTCGTAGGGGGGAGGGGTATGTGCAGACGTCAGCGGAGGAGGATGTTGGCCCTAAAGGGTGGCTCACAGCATCAGCGGCGTTGCCCTCACAGACTCAGCCGCTGAAAGCTGAAAACAACCCTTTTCAGCTCGGCGCTCACGACCCTGCCGGACGCCTCTGACAAGTGGACGCCATCCCGCCAGTCCGACGCTAGCATAAAGGGGGCGTCCACTGCCAGGGCCGGGGGCTGGCCGGGCACGTCACCCGACTCCCACGGCACGTCCGACACAGCCGTGGCACTGGCAGCAGGCTCACTCACCACCTCCGCTGCCGACTGCCGGGCTGCGGTGACGGCGACGGCAGGTCTGGCCCTCAGGAGCACATGCTCCACATCTATAAAGCGGCAGTCTAGCTCGCGGGCCACCGCTCTATAATCGTGGGCCAGGCTCCTGAAAGCCAGCCATCCCTCCTCCGTCAACGCAGCCCGCGGGATGGGACTTAGGATTATGGCATGCTCCACCTGGGGGAGCATAAGGCGCATCTCAATTATGAACTGGCACAGCTGTGTGACGCAGTTCGCGGCGGATTCGGCGTAATCGTGCTTCAACCGCCCCTGCCCACAGACAAGGGCGTTGCCGCCAGCGCTGATTAATACGAACCCTTGCGTCAAGTGCCTTGCGCTATAGACACTTGCCGCCAGGGTTTGCCAATCGGCGCTGCTGTCGCCGCATAATCCGCCGTGGACCCCATCCCGCAGCATCCTGTACGTAATTGCCATACTCCCCCAGGTGGAGTGGGAGGGGATGGGGAGATTCCGCGCCGAAAGGTGGGAGTCCCCTAGGCACAGGATCCCCAACACTATCTCAAATGTCGCCCATCCCGTCCTATCCTCCCGGTGCCTCGCGCCGGCGGCAGCCCCTGCGCCGCGCTGGCCGCGCTGGCCGCGTCGGCCGCGCTGGCCACGGCCGCGATGCCGCGGGTACGGCTCTGCCGCCATCGCCTGCAGCGCGTAAGGTCGGCGCCGACTGGGGCCCGCGGCGCCTACAACCGGCCAGCCGGCAGGGTCCACCTCGGGGCCGGCTGGTGGTTGTGGCTGCGGCTGCGGCGTTTCGCCCCACCTCCTGGCATAGGTGCGCGAACTTTTGCTCTGAAATGGCAACACGATGCTAATGATCCACATATTTTCATTGCAAAGTTCCCTCCTTCGTCATTGACTCACTGCGCAACGAATTCTCCACCTAGAATATAATTTTGACGATCGAAGACGATCGTTAGCCGACACCTATTGAAAGCATGCGAATACTGAATGTCGGATTCTGAAAGACATGTTAAATTGCCTCACATGAAGTCGACAGCAGCATTTGCCCGCAAGGTGACCAGGAGTACCCTTCCATGCCCCTGTAATCCGACTACGTTAAGACCATACCGCTCATATAATTCGCACGTTGGATTACAGTACTCCCCGCTAAGGTTACATCGGGAGCACTTGCTCAAACCGAATTAAATGCCTACTGCGCAGCCCCATTTATGGTCGTAGAATGGGCTCAATGCACATAGCGCGTAGACGATCTTGCAGAACTGATCCCAGGTCAATGTCAGCGTTGTCTACGCACTTAAGCATTCGGAGCGCCATTCATGGAATTACCGTCTCCTACTGGAGCGTCCATTTGGCCAGAATTCAATTTCCGTCAAGCACACCATAATGATGCTGAGCGTAGTGTTAATTACTTCACATTAATGTGTGGATGAGAAAGAGTGCTTGGGAATAGTAAGATTGGAAGAAAATAAAGGATCGCCACTTAAGGATTAAAAGCGGAATGCCTTTTAGACATGATTTTACATTATTTAGAGTGTGTGTTAATGACGCCACAAGGGCAGAATGGTAAAAAAAGGATGAATATTTTATTTTGATTGGTTTTTTTGCTGGCGTAGTTTGAAGGCGTGACAAAGGCCCATATTTTGGCGAGAGGAACACATGCTCAGGGTGTGTAATGAGGCTCCCAACTGATCACTCCTCTCCGCTGTCAAAACTTGGGAACGCGTGACGTCATATACTGGGTGTAGGCAACACAGTGAGACAACAAAGCACTCCTCCGCATTTGTTCAAAGGCACGCGGGACACGCACGTCATGGTGGGTGTGAGGAGGCTGGCATCTCATCGTTCCTCTCTGCCGTCCCAATTTAGGAACGCGGGGCACGCCATGTTCTGGGTGCAAGGAACAAAGCACTCCTCCGCTTTTGCTCAAAGGCACGCGGGACACACGTCATGGTGGGTGTGAGAAGGCTGGCAAATGATCGTTGCCTTTATATATTGTGTACGAGTGCATTTCAGGACTGGCATACCGCTTTCACGTCTTAATTTCGAACGGCGTTATAATCAACAGGCGCTCTGCACTAGTGTGGCATGACCCTCTCATACACCAAGACCCTCATAGGCACCGCTATTTTGCAATGCCTCTTCAGTGATGATGCCAAGCTCAGTAATTTCCTCATCATTGCACTTGAATACACTTTGGCCATATGTAACTATGCAATAATAGTGACCTTGGTTGCGATGCACACCCTGATGCACAACAACGCCGATGAGGTCGTAAATATTGTTGTTATTTGTGGGATCAATAACTAGACCTGTAATCGGGTAGCTAAATTGTTGCCTGCGTACCCGATAGTAGTCTGGTTTCTGAATGCTCATAAGCAAGATTTCTGGAGTAGAGCTTACACAAACGGTTTGTTTACCACCCTTATGGTTGCATAAATCACAAGACCACTCAGACACAGTATAGCATGAACGAGCATGTTCCAAATATTGTTCGAGTGAGTGGAAACTGGTCGAGGAAATGCATGGCAGTTGCAAGCATTTGTCGTGCGAAACTACTTCTGTTCCACATTCATCGCACACAGTGCGGGATTCGCTGACCAATTCTAAGCCGGGCAAATCGATGCCGCCAATCTCGAGCTGAGCTAAGATAAATCCCAGCGCCTCAGAGGCATCTTGCTGATCATTGTTATCAAACAGCGAATTTTTTTATGCTAGTCTCTTTTTCACAGGCCGCGCATCGCACAGGTGTTGTGAACGATAATAGCTTTTGATGTCAAATACCAGCTTTTCACAGAAATTGTCCATGGTTTCAGGGTGTCTCAGCTTTATTAGGGGCAGAATTTGCAGGATGACATTCAAATAACAATTATTTCCAGCTCCACGGTTAACAAAACCACTAGGACGATGGCCAACAACCGGGAACAACTCTGAGACATCGCCCCCAACGGCAGGCAACAGCACATCGATGGAGTTATTCCCGGAATCCTCCGGAATATGGTCATGATTGCCAGAGACTGAATCCCCACCATCAGATCCATTACGCTGTATGGCATCAAAACGGCTTTCAGGCTGAACTTGAAGCAGTTAAATCATCTTCATAACACTGATTTGAAGGAAGTTTGCTCCTTACAGCAGACGGGTCAGTGATGAGTGCTTTTGAAGGAGAGGCAGCCCTTGCTTGGCTAAAATAATGAGTTATTTTAGCCTGATCTTTAGCTTTAGTGTGTGTCGGAAAATTCGGGTCGCGCACATTCTGATACAATGCCTCCCCAGACTGCTGAGTACTACTAGCAGGCAGCACAAGTGGTTGTCTGGAAGTGTTTCTGCGTTTGGTGGGTCTCGGTCCAAATGTAGTCTGGGTACAGTCGACGCCTTCGTCATGTTCCAATGAAGAAGACGCGCGCTTTGCGTCGCACAGAAAAGTTACGAATATGGTTTAGTTTCGAATATGGGTCATTTTTCAACTTGATCAGATTCTCTTTGAACTGCGCAATTGCTAATTTATCGTCCCATAGTGAAAAATGATTCTTCTGGCTTGTTTTGCTGATCTGCACGCCAATCTGTAAGGTGTGCAACAACACAAGGCCGATAGGAATAAATTCCACACTATTCAACGCTTGAGCATTTAGGCGAACAGGATCCTTTTCAGTCTTTTTTTGGCATATTTTCAATGATAATAATTATTCTGTCATATTGAGTTTTGATCGAATGAATTGCATCCACGGAGAACTGCACGAATCTAGTTTTCATCATTCCGTGCAGCGTCCAAAAAGATGCATCAACGCGTCTGGCGAGACGCATATTTTTGGAAGACTGGTCAACTATTTCAACAATGCGTTGAATTTTTCATGGAGAAATGCGTGAGCCCATGTAAAGTCATTTTCTTCGAAGACTTCTTCAAAAAGTTTTTCAACTTTATGCGCCCTGTCGACCAGGTGCATGAAAGCTGGATTACCAAAACGCTCTCTCGATCGAGATGCCACCACACTTTCCACACCTGCATAAACAGCCTCCTTATCAGAGCTGAAAGACATACACATCACTGCCATGGCATCCTCTGTGAGATCCAGAACGTTTTTACTTAGGGATGAAACGATGTGTTCCAGACATCCAACAGCGTCGGATTCATGCGAAATATTATGCTGTATTTCGTCTTCAGAGGCGCGATTGCGGATCACGTCTACAGATAGATTAATAGCAACCGGGTTACCGCGGCTATCAATGAACCTCATGTCCACAATTTGCCTTGTGATCCTTCCCACTGTCCCTTTGTCTGCACTTATGTGGAAGTGACGAGGTCGACCCGTTTGAGGACTTGGCGACCTAATATACTTTCTAAGGAGCTGCACAAACACGTGATAAAACGCATCCACCCATTGGGCCGCAGTTTTTGTGTGAATATTACGCCGAATCTTCGCGTATTCTGGCGCCTGTTCCAAATATGGCAAGAGTTCAGTCATATACGATTGAAAATCTGCATAAGAATGACCTTTCATCATATGATGATACACCATAAGGAACATATCTCTTGTTAATGAGCGATTCAGTCTATCCCCAGAGGAAAACCTCGCTTTGACAGTATTATGTTGGACGGCGATTTCCAGGCATTCTATGTGAATGGCCGAAGCTGCATGGTTCATATATTTTGCTCGACCATTGTGAGACAGTGAAACGCCACCATCGAGCCAATTCAAAGATCCAATTCAGTTTGCCGCCTTTCTTTCCAGCAATAGCATCCTTGCAAGACATGCAAGTCGAGCAAAAGCCTCGCGGACCACGCTCGTCATCTCTTAAAACCAGCCATGTAAACTGATCAGTCAATGACACGCGCTTGAGTGTTGATATAGCTTCAGGCAGCTTCTTCTGAAGTTCTGGCACCTGGCGTTTCAAGCTTTGGACATCAGTAACTAGTGATGTAAATTGGGACATTGCACTGGAAATGGTGGTCAACTGGTTGCTTAGCATATCCAATTTATGAGACAATGTTTTCTCTTGGCCTGGTTGTCCAGTTGCATGCAATGTCCCCAAGCAATCAAAGACAGAATGAGCCTTAGCCATGGCTGCAGTCATATTTTCCATTTGTCTGGAAAGTTTAACAAAATCATTATTCTTCAATGCAACACCAGACTCCAAAGTTGGTGACTGAGATGGCAGGCAATCAGGGAAGGAGTCATCCTTTGCTAGCATATCAGGGGGCAGGCATCCATCAGACTGGACCAAGTTTGAATCATTTGATATATCCATATCTGCATCAGATGGGGTGTGCTCCCTGCTGTTATGGATGCTAGTATCCACAGATGGAGGAGTTTCAAATGTTGTAGACTCTGAGAGGTTTTGAGGTTGAACAGGAACTGTTGGCTGGCAGGGTAATTCATCATTAGAGAGGATGATAACAGCATCTGACTCTGCCTCTATGGTAGCCTCATCTGGTCTCTGACTACTTGACCTGCCTTGCAAAGCCTTAGATCGCATCAAATCAGCAGCCTTTTCAATGAAATAAGCAGCATGTTTCCCATGTTTTGAAGCCTGTCTGTACTCCTCTTGATGATGTCTTTCAATACGTCTTGGAAAATGTTTGGCATTGGTAATTTTTGTAGCACAAATATAGCAGACCACATGTCTTGTGTGCTTAATTGTGGTAAAACTGCGATGCATAGTGTCTTTTCTAGGTTTCCGTCCCATGGCAGATGCTCCAATTGGCTCCTTTGGATTATTAACTTGAAGGATGACCAATATGCTGGAAAATGTTATTTAAGATTAAACAAGTTGCTTGCAAATGGGAGAATTCCCAGCTTGCTGATGGGTTACAGTTGCTGCACATACTGCCTCATCTTAAAATATAGAACATTCACCTACATGGCATGCTGAATGCTTTGGTTGTCCAATGATAGGTCACAATTCATGCCACAAATCCTGGTACCACTTTTTATATATTCCACTATCATGAATAACTGAAAATCTTTGCATATCAGACAACATAATTCAAACAGTTCTTATCCTGAACACTTACCATTCTGCAGTTCTTACTTTACAAGGATGCTGCAGTCACTCTTTGATGTGCCACTGACTGCAGACAAGTCTCTGAGAAGTGTGAGAGGATTTGTAATGTCACTGTTGAAAACAAGCAAGCATGCTATTGCAACCAAAGCAAGCTTCACCAGATGCAGTCATGACCACATGACCACAGCCCAGCCAGTGGTAACCAACAAGCAAAAGCTGCACATCAGCATTAGCATACAAATGCAAGGGTATCAGCATCATTCAGGATTGCCATAGCTTGGACAAGGCTCCATGCACATGTGCAGCAAGCAATGTGGTGAACAATGCATAAGCAGAAGGACATTGATAGGTGATGCAGATGTGTTGATGTTATTTTGCTATAATATTCATTGTTTTAATTGTGCATGTTTGGATTGACATTAATTCATGTATGTAATTGCAGAATGAAGGTGTGCCAAATTGTGCACACTATGGTGATCCAAATTGTAATAAAGGTTGTTGCATACAACACATCACCCATTAGCCCACAGGCCACAAGTAAGCATCAAGAATAAGCATTGCAACAAATATTTGTACTTCATGCTGTTTGCAGTCAACACCAACACCAAAAGCATGCAGTGCATTTTCACTGCAGTATTTATTGGTTACTGTGTTCAGTAATATCCAGCTGTGGCAGGTACTTTGTGGCCCAGCAGAGGCCTTCTATGCCTAGCTCAGTACAAAGATATGGTCACAGTGCAGTCAACAGGAAGCCTTTTTGCTCCATTTCTGCAGGTCACATCCGTGATCATGATTCATTCATAGTCTGGACATAAAGCAATGTTCATATTTGGACTTAGTACCAGAGGCCATCGCCATAGAAACCTGATCTTATGCCATGAAGAAACAAAGACTCAAAAGACAAAGATTCCAGAGGTTCCTTCATAATACAAAATGATTTGGGAGGGGCCTATTCCAAATCCCAACCATAGCAATAACTTTGTAGCTTTCATGTGCCTAGGTACTTGACGGGCATATTTAGTCGGTATGTATTGTAAGGCCATTCATATCACGCACCACCATAGGCCTGACGTAAAAATATGCAGTTATGGATGCCTCGCCCCCAAAAAGTAAATAAACTTACACCCCTTTACTGGACCCTCAGTCCCTTCAATCACGCCCACTTAATTCACTCGCACTTACTATGTTTTTCTCCGGAAAGCTCTCAAAACTTTGTCTCAACCCGAGTATACCAGACCAATCGAGACAAAGACATTCGCACGAAGGGAAGGGGACAAAGCAGCGATGTGAAACGCGCGGTCAAAGCGTGGTCGCTGTGTAAACATGACTGCAATATTTATAAAATTTCAAAACCGCTGCTTGGCCTCAATTCGTGTCGCCTTTAATAGGAATTCATACGTCAATACGGTGTTACCTTTTTTCTTCAGTTATATGGGAATCAATACACTGAAGATATATGTTCCTAATCATGAAATTACGTTGTCTTTATCCTAGATCAAAACATGAATCGGGCGAGACCGTCCCAATAATTTGTTAATTATCCTACTCTAGTACGGATATTGTCCTGTCCTAACGGCGACGTATCCAAGGGTGGTCAAATGATGAAATGATATATTTTTTCGTAACTATTTTAAATGACGTCTCATTGTGACCATAAATGGCCCGGAGAACGTTTAAACTCCGTACATGCACAGTTACTGCAGTTGCTGAAGTGATAAAACTACTAGTCAGATGCTTTTCTCTCGATGGGTTACTGTAGTTTTGCGAATTGAGGTGGAATTCATATCAAAGTACCCAAGGTCTTTTGCATTTTTTAAAGCATTTACATGGCTCCCAAAAATAGGTCTTCTGCCATCAACGAAGTTCGCTAGCTGGTGCTAGTTTATGCATTTCAATTCGAAATTGAATGCTCTATTTCGTGAAATTAACAGAATTACTGAAAACGGTCTGAGATGTCCAGAATTACGTTCTCCCGTAGTCTCCGATTGGAATACGGCTGGAGAACAGGACCTCGGGTCCGATATACGAGTATTTGACGTCATTGTGCATATTTCGAGTTCCACTATGGGTCTGTTCCCGTGGCTCCACCAGAAGGAACTCAGTGGAGGTTAGTTGAGGCTAGTTGAGACCTGCCCACGGGAACGACCGGTGGAGAAATCAGCTGACAGTGGTCTGAATTCCGCGACAAAAAGGAAGTGTTTGGCGCTGTATCTGGTGCTATTGGTCAAATTGCTCCTGAAATGTTTGTCCAGATGATCGCACAATGTATATAGTATGACTTATGATACAAAGTCCCAAAGTTGTCTTTATTTGTAGCAATATATGTGCCCTCAGGGACTGCGGGAGAACAGATGTTCTTTTCCCCCGTAGGATGAACCAAGCAATCTCTCTTCCCCTTCGGTTGAGCACTAGGCATCGTCTGCCCAGTTTTGCGGTTGGTTACACCCTACCTTCTTAATGTACAGCATGTAATCTGGTGTCTGGCTACCGGGGCCCCGAGACGCTCTTCTGCCCGAGGCTGGCTTTTCTCCATCTCAACTTGCTCGACCTCGTCGATCGGGTTCGAGTGGAATCTTATTGGCGCCGCATTGCCGCATTTATTTTCCTGATATGATTGTAAACAACATCACTATCAATGAAATCAACATCATTTGTCAGATCCCATGTCACTGAACTATGGTGTACGGTCGGCAGATTGGTCATATCTTCCAATGTAAACACTGATTTAAACTGCTTGCTCAGCTCCTCAACCATCTCACTATCCTCACCCAACGTAGTCCCGTTTACTTCCAGTGGACCAATTGTGCTAGAAACTTTACTCAGCTTGTAGAAACTAAAGAACTTTTTACTGTCCCCATTGCAGTTTCTAGCTAAATCCAGTTCATTTGCTCGCTTTGCTGCTCTGGTTTTTTGCTTCACAGTGCCTCTAGCTTTTCGATACTCCTTAAGATTAACGACATTTGAGTCTTCTTTAAAGACTCTAAATGCAGTTTTCTTAGCCTTAATTGCTTTTATCAAGTCTGGTGTAAGCCATGCTGGCTTTCCTACCCTTCTTTTGCGTCTTTGCTTTTGGGGGACATGTCTAATCTGAATTTCCTTCAAGTAAGATTTGAACTTTTCCCACATTTCACAGGCATTTAAATTGGAGAATTATTCTTCCCATCTGATGGCACTTAAAGCCGCTCTCATGCAGTCAAAGTCTGCTCTGTTGAAATTTGGAACCTTTACCAAATTATCCTTGACAATTTCCCCTACATGTGCCTTGAATCTAACTATGTCATGGTCACTTCTTCCCAGAGTTTCGCCTACAGTCAAGTCTTGAACCAAGTCACTTAAATCCGAGAATACACGGTCCAAGAATGAACCATGCCTGGTAGGTTCCGATACAAACTGGTGTAAGAACAGGTCCTCTTCAAGGCATTTCCTAAACATCTTGCATAATGGGGAGCCAACACCAGCATTTTCATAACCTTTTAGATTAAAGTCACCAAGAATAAGGCACTTCCTCTTAAAGTTTCTACTGATCTCCCCACAAATCACCTTGTCAAGCTCCAGTTGCTGATAATGTGGCCGGGTTCCTGATCGGTAGAAAGCTCCTATCCTAAGAGTATTGCTGTTGCATTTTCCCACCGTGATATCAAGCCAAATGGACTCCACAGACACATTTTTATCCCCACCTGCTACTTTTTGAGAACTGAATAAGCTATTCATATAGAGCATTACACCACCCCCTTTCATTGCTGGACCCCTATTGCACGAAAACATATTGTATCCCTGGATCTCATAGTCCTGTAAGTTATCTCCAAAATACCCTTCACTGACCCATCCCTCCGTAATGCAAACAAAATCTGGTTCCTCCTCAGCAACATAACACTTGAACTCATCAAATTTTGAACGGATACTCTGAGCATTAAACATCATACACTTAACAAATGCTCCATAACCACCTTTGGCTTTTTCATACTGAGGAGTTCTTTTATCACTAGATGAACTAACACTCTGTCCCCTTGAACTGCTGCTGTCCCTATTTGCAGACTTTGAGGTTCTATTGCCTTGGCTGACACTATTGGAATATTCTTGAGTTGGCAATACAATTTCATCCCTCCCCACCCCATTTCCTAGTTTCCCTGAAGGACATGCTCGTACACTTTGCCTAACACATGGACCCCCTTCTCAGAGAAGTGCAGACCATCCCTCTGATAGAGGTCCCACGATACATAAAACCTGCTCCACTCGTCTACAAATGTAAAACCTAGCTCATGGCAGAGCTTTCCTACCCTGGCGTTAGCTGCAAGTGCCCTAGAGCTCCACTCAGGGGAGGCTCTAGCCCTAGGCAAAATTGCTGTTACAATGACTCTATTGGTACCCTTCAGGGTGGCCAGAAGGGCCCTGTACTCCCGCAGAAGCTCCTCACTCCTAGCAGGACCAATGTTATTTACCCCTACATGCACTATGACTGTATTAAACTGGTGATCACTGGTGACCTGTGCCACCACAGGTACCAGGTCCTTCGCCTTGGCACCAGGCCTGGTGATGCACCTCCTGTCCCTCCTACCTTTACAAAATACCCGCTCTAAATGTCGCACACGAGAGTCTCCTAGGACCAGCACTGACTCCTTACGACTACTATCTTGGGGGCAGTGATTGTGGCGGACCCCGCCGGTAAAGTAACATCTTCCCCTTTGGACGAATGACGTAGATCAAAGGCCACAAACAGGATGCTATGTGGCCCGCATCTGTTACTTCGATTATTGTTCATAGTTGTAATTTCATATTTCCTTCGCGAAGGATGATCCTGGTATTCAGTTGACGCATGCAGATGATATTCATATGACGGAGGACGTTGTTTACGCGCAAATATATGAAACAAGTGCGCCATGATTGAGCTCCACTGAAAAATCACAATTGGACCCTGCTCCTCGGCTGGTGGAGGAAAAATCTCCACTGGGTTGGCCACGGAAACGACCAGGGGAGGTTTGTGGAGGTTAGTGGAACCACGGGAAGAGACTCTATGGTGGCAAGATGTGGCAGCAATACGAGAGGTTTCGTAGTAGATATTTTTGGTGTAGCGCCAGTATTTCCCGGAATTATGAAGATGAATCGTGGTATATTCCAATATTTCCTTCTGAAGCGTCATTTGGACAGAATTCTGAAGACATACGAAAACCTAATCCCTCATATCTTTGTTATTCAGAATGAGACGAGATTGGCGCAAGCCGAATGACGATTCATCTGTGGTTACAGAGTGATTGTGCTGGGCCGCCGTCCTGCCAGTGTGAAAATATCCTGGAGAGTAATAGGCTGAGGTAATAACTAGTTGCGAAATTTACATTATTTTGTTCTCTATTGCTTTTATGCTATGTCGATGCTTTTGTTTCGTTCGGATTGGGGGCATCGTGCACACCAACGACTACCTGAGTAACCCTCCCACGAGTTCGGCCTTGATTGGGGCTTAGACTGAGCCAGGACATAGTTTGTAACTGTGCGATCCGTACCTATCTGATATAAACAAGGTCTCCACCACAAATGTGTGGAATTTTACAGCAACATTTCCATCATGTCATTTCCTTGAACCTTCAATATGAGTTTTTCCAGGCAAAATAAATATAGGCATAGCCAGAGTTAATAAATATAGCAGAGCGAGGAGCTTCTGCGGGAGTACAGGGCCCTTCTGGCCACCCTGAAAGGTACCAATAGAGTGCTTCTAACAGGAATTTTACCTAGGGCTAGAGCTTCCCCTGAGTGGAGCTCTAGGGCACTGGCAGCTAACACCAGGGTAGGAAAGCTCTGCCAGGAGCTAGGTTTTACATTTGTAGACGAGTGGAGCAGGTTTTATGCATCGTGGGACCTCTATCAGAGGGATGGCCTGCATTTTTCTGAGAAGGGGGTCCATGTGTTAGGCAAAGTATATGAGCATGTCCTTCAGGGAAACTAGGAAATGGGGTGGGGAGGGATGAAATTGCATTGCCAACTCAGGAATATTCCAATAGTGTCAGCCAAGGCAATAGAACCTCAAAGTCTGCAAATAGGGACAGCAGCAACTCAAGGGGACAGAGTTATAGTTCATCTAGTGATAAAAGAACTCCTCAATATGAAAAAGCCAAAGGTGGTTATGGAGCATTTGTTAAGTGTATGATGTTTAATGCTCAGAGTATCTGTTCCAAATTTGATGAGTTCAAGTGTTATGTTGCTGAGGAGGAACCGGATTTTGTTTGCATTACGGAGGCATGGGTCAGTGAAGGATATTTTGGAGATAACTTACAGGACTATGAGATCCAGGGATACAATATGTTTTCGTGCAATAGGGGTCCAGCAATGAAAGGGGGTGGTGTAATGCTCTATGTGAATAGCTTATTCAGTTCTCAAAAAGTAGCAGGTGGGGATAAAAATGTGTCTGTGGAGTCCATTTGGCTTGATGTCACTGTGGGAAAAGGCAACAGCAATACTCTTAGGATAGGAGCTTTCTACCGATCAGGAACCCTGCCACATTCTCAGCAACTGGAGCTTGACAAGGTGATTTGTGAGGAAATCAGTAGAAACTTTAAGAGGAAGTGCCTTATTCTCGGTGACTTTAATCTAAAAGGTTATGAAAATGCTGGTGTTGGCTCCCCCATCATGCAAAATGTTCAGGAAATGCCTTGAAGAGGACCTGTTCTTACACCAGTTTGTATCGGAACCTACCAGGCATGGTTCATTCTTGGACCTTGTATTCTCAGATTTAAGTGACTTGGTTCAAGACTTGACTGTAGGCGAAACTCTGGGTAAAAGTGACCATAACATAGTTAGATTCAATGCACATGTAGGGGAAATTATCAAGGATAATTTGGTAAAGGTTCCAAATTTCAACAGAGCAGACTTTAACGGCATGAGAGCGGCTTTAAGTGCCATCAGATGGGAAGAAGAATTCTCCAATTTAAATGCCTGTGAAATGTGGGAAAAGTTCAAATCTTACTTAAAGGAAACTCAGATTAGACATGTCCCCCAAAAGCAAAGACGCAAAAGAAGGGTAGGAAAGCCAGCATGGCTTACACCAGACGTGATAAAAGCAATTAGGGCTAAGAAAACTGCATTTAGAGTTTTTAAAGAAGCCTCAAATGTCATTAATCTAAAGGCGTATCAAAAAAGCTAGAGACACTGTGAAGCAAAAAACCAGAGCAGCAAAGCGAGCAAAGGAACTGGATTTAGCTAGAAACTGTAATGGGGACAGTAAAAAGTTCTTTAGTTTCTACAAGCTGAGTAAAGTTTCTAGCACAATTGGTCCACTGGAAGTAAACGGGACTACATTGGGTGAGGATAGTGAGATGGTTGAGGAGCTGAGCAAGCAGTTCAAATCAGTGTTTACATTGGAAGATATGACCAATCTGCCGACCGTACACCATAGTTCAGTTACATGGGATCTGACAAATGATGTTGATTTCATTGGTAGTGATGTTGTTTACAATCATATCAGGAAAATAAAGCCAAATAAGGCCGCAGGACCTGATGATATTTATGCTAGGGTGTTGCGGGAAACTGAAAAGGAACTGGCATTTCCACTTAGTATAATATTTTGTAGATCAGTTTCACATAATGAAATTCCAACCGATTGGAAAAGGGCAAATGTAGTTCCTATTTTCAAGAAAGGAGAAAGAGGGAAAGTTGAAAACTATAGGCCAATAAGTCTCACATCCCTAGTCTGCAAGGTACTCGAATCAATTATCAAGGAAAGAATAGTTAGTTATCTGGAAGGTAGCAGATTGATTCAAGATACTCAACATGGATTTAGAAAAGGACGATCGTGTCTCACAAACCTCTTGGACTTTTTGAACTTCGCCACAGAACAATTTGATCAGGGAAATCAGGTTGATGTAGCATATCTTGACTTTAGTAAGGCCTTTGACAAGGTACCCCATAAACGGTTAATGATACAGCTTCAGTCCCATGGTATTGCAGGTAGCATCTTAAAATGGATAGAGTTGTGGCTTTCAGATAGACAGCAAAGAGTGATGCTAAATGGTACAAAGTCATCATGGCAAAATGTTCTTAGTGGAGTCCCCCAGGGGTCAGTACTAGGGCCATTACTGTTCATTATATTTGTAAATAACATTGAAAGTGGCCTAAGCAGTAAAGTTTTGAAATTTGCAGATGATTTGAAGGTCTTTAGGGCAATAACAGGTCAGGATGAGCATATCTCGCTGCAAAAAGACTTAGACGAACTTGTGAAGTGGTCCGAAGAATGGCAAATGAAATTTAACTTTGATAAGTGCAAAATCATGCATGTAGGTAAGCAGCATATGGAGGCTCCATACTTGATGGGTGGCCAAGTGCTATCAGTGACTCAACAGGAGAAGGATTTAGGTGTTATTCTAAACACAAAATTGGGGGCATCAGAACAGACCAAGGAAGCCAGGAAGAAGGCACTGAGAATGCTCGGGGCAATAAATAGGAATGTATCATACAGAAGTGAGGAAGTGATCAGGAAGCTTTACTGTGCATACGTCAGGCCACATTTGGAATACTGCATCCAAGCTTGGTCTCCTAGCTATGAAAAAGATTGTTGGCTTTTAGAGAGAGTACAAAAGAGGGCTACAAAAATGGTTAATGGCATAAGCAACCTGCCATATGAGGAAAGATTGAAGAAATTGAATATGTTTTCACTTAGATATAGAAGGCTGAGAGGAGATCTCATCGAGATCTTTAAATTTGTCAATGGTCTGGAGAGGGGTTACCTTGGGGAAATGTTTGAATTTAACAGAAATGATGCAATTAGAGGTCATAAATTCAAAATTAAAATTAACCACAGCAGAACAAGGTTAAGGCAAACTTTCTTCACCAACAGGGTAGTGGAACACTGGAACCAGCTGCCAGAAAACATTGTCAGTAGCAGCACATTGAACATCTTTAAAAACAGCATAGACAATCATTATAAGAATAGAGGGCTTGCTTTTCAGTATTACAGGGAGGGCTGATTGGCAGATTTGGTGGGCAACTGGTTCAGTGTACAGAGTGCAACCAAGAAGGGCCCTTGTGGCTCAGAGTTGCACTAATCTTTTATGTCTTTATGTCTTTATGTCAGAGTTGAATGTATTTATTCAAAGCATATTTGCAGATTCGTACACACATGCATAACATGCAATATGTTTGACACATGCACAATGCAATCCAAACAACCACCACAAACTTGTAGGTATTCTGATATAACATGATATGCTTCCTGGGCAATTGACTGCAACATGCATTTCATGCCTTATGGCCTGCTATGCCATGCTCTTCTGTTCTGTTGTCCAGGCTTATAATTTCTATGATGGACTGGAAACTGCAACTGCATTGTTGGAGCTGGACTGAGCTCCTGGAAACAAAATGTCATCCATTATTGGCACGTTTCATTCGGAGAATAAAAAAGTTCAACATTTGCAGTCACAATCCTGGAGAATAAAATGTCCTTAGGTCTCAATACTCCAGGAGAAGCCCAAAATGTCCACCCTGTGTATGCATCTATGTTTCAACGTCTCTACTCTTTTATCATTACTGCCTGTTCGTCAAAGCTGCCACATTCTGCATTTCATAATTGCTGCCATAGAAATTATTTGCCGTTCAGCCATCAGCGTTGTGCTGGGTGGGAGCTGATGTTCAACCGTCACCGGTGTGTTGGGTGGGAGCTGATGTTCAACTATCACCGGTGTGTTGGGTGGGAGCTGATGTTCAGCCATCAGCGTTGTGCTGGGTGGGAGCTGATGTTCAACCGTCACCGGCGTGTTGGGTGGGAGCTGATGCAAAAACATTTTGTGTTCTTCAAATGTATCTTCCGATCTGCCCCGTGGATTCGGCTTACTTTTCGTACGGCCGATGGGAGATGGTTTTTGCAACCTCTGGCAGAGTACTTCGAGAACAGCCGTGTCAAGTTGCTGTGTTGCCTTCATCGGTCATTTCCAATTGAACCGAAAACGAGTGTTTTATTTTCAGCGTACCGTTGTACAATGCTGCAAAGTGTAATGCTTGGTATGCAATGGTAATTGGCAGGTGGGCTACCACAGGTCACCGATTTCCCCAAGGCCACTCGAGTGTCGTCGCTCGATCGGTGTCGTGTGTCGTGTGTCGTGTGTGGTCGAAGTAGCCGCCCGGACATGCCCGTACATAGCATGAACAATACTGCTACGTGACAAATCAGGTCTAAAAATGCATTCGAATGTGTAGGAAAATGTAACTCCTCCCTTAGATAGGTTCGAACTCGTAGTTTACATGTTGCGGTTTGCGGCCGTGTGTCGGCTGGAAATGATTGCCATGATCAAGAATTTAATGTTTGCACAAAAGACAATGGATCATAAAAGGGAAGAAGCTTTCGGATGTTCTCCAGATCAACCGAAAATAACACCGTGGAACCTAGTTTTGCTTGCAAAGTAGTGTTAGTTCATCAGATTTAGGATTCAAACAACCTCGAAGTTATGTTAGCTGCTATGCGTCAGCAAATCATTCCGAAATGGATGTTCTTTGATGGAATAGGAAATATATTATGATGGGTTCAAACACTTCAGTTCCAGTCATGCGTAAGGGTGTAGGAGGCATACCCTAGGTAAATACCATCTCAGAGTTTCATGTTGAAGTTTACAACATTTTCAAGCCGTTTTCCATGTACATTCGTCAGACTAATTATGCATCCAGTACCAGTATATATTAGAAAGCATGTAATCATTTTGTTTAAGCGGCCACTCAGTTCGCCATTCAATTTGAAGTTGTAGCTCTCGAAGGAATCTGCCTCCTTCGTGAACCTTGGCAAATACAAGTACATAGTTCGCTGAATGAGTGCGCCTTGTAGCTTATGAATATGTTCCAGCTAAGCAGCAACACATGTGTAGTCATACAACTTTTAACTAACATGCTTTGGTTTGACTTTGCCACCTAGCACAAACTGTATTCAAATGAAGAATATTCGGTTTTGTGATAATTCAAAAACACTCAAGTTCACGAATTTAATTACGTCAATTTTGAGTAAATATATAAATGACTTTGAAGAAAAATACTTTGGAATGGGGGCTCGATAGGATTTTGACCCAGCCTACGTCTATGACTTTGATATCTTGAAATTAAATTATCTGATATCGGAGGTTTTAATCGATTGTGCCAATGGGTTACCAATTAGATGTCAGGGCGATAACTTGAGCTGTTAAGGTTTTCCGGTGGTCTGAGGAATACCGCTTGGGAAGGGGATAACGGAATCCACCGTTGGATATTGATCCACCCTTCCCTGATCTAGAGGGGTCGACACTATGAAACGTCAGTGCCGTTGGGTATTGATACACCCTTCTCGGATCTAGTGGGGCTGACACTGTGAAACGGCAATGCACAAGTATGCGTGACTAATACAACGAGTGGCTGGTATACTAATAACGGTTGTTGTCAAATACCTACTGGCTTAATTTATTATTTATGATGTGGTTGTTATCCTCTCGATAATGAACATGGCTCCGCTGGTGTTTGCACAATACTGAATGAGCACGGTAATATTCGTACTCGATAATCAGTGATCGCATTCTGTGAAGCACACACGCATGTTCCGTAGGTACCAATCGAGCCACGCCTTTGCGCAAAAGCTCATCGCCGAGGCACATCTTCATGCGGCATCTTGTCGAGACATGCCGCCATACGTCATTGCGCATTCCTGCCTGGGACGTCTATGTAACGTTACATCATTGATATATCGCTGTCATTGATATATTGCTACATCATTGATATATCGCTACGTCACTGGTGTAATCCTGTCGTGTCGCCGCCGTGCCGGACACCGATACGTGGCGCGCTACACCGAGGGCTCGATGTGGGATCTGCTGGCTAAGCCGGTACAGCCACTGCAGCCATCGTATCTGGCCAGCCGTCAGTAGCTCTGCTGCCGAGCTTCACCACATGGCCGAGGCAATCACAGCTGGCGACGCTCACCACACGACGCGCCAACTTCGCGTATGCTTATTGGTACAGCGAACACATCCACGGTTTGCAGCAGCCATTAACGTGCTGCCGCCGTGTGGTGCCGGCGTGAGGTTTAACCCGCGCCGTGTCTCCGGTCAAATCCTCACACCCCATCTCGGGGAGGGGGAGCGGATAGTAACCCCACTCTAAAATCCAAACTAAGCGTCGCACGAAAACGAAAAAGGTGTCATCGGAAAGCCCTCGACGAGTACGGTCAGGATCCACCCCTCAAAGATTTCCCCAAATGCGACGTCACTAGGGGGGCTAGATTTTCACGACTTTTCACGACATCCATTATGTTTTTGGCTCTGGGGAGTTAATTTTGGGGAATATTTGAGAGAAAAATTATTTAGAATTTAAAAAAAGGACAGCGAAATCGACCAGGGCCATACAATTTTTCGGCTCCCAAAAGTAAAGATTTCATCTTCTTTTATAAAGAAATTTCCAAAATTTTGAGTTTTCAAGTTTTCTTTAATTTTCCTATTCTAATGGGTAGAGCAGAGCAAGACACGTTGTTGGAAGTCAACGTGCCCTTATAAAAATATTTACTTTAGCCAGAATCTTCAATTTTAATTGTAATAGGAAATATGCCAAATCCATATGTAGTTAAAAACGAAAAAGTGAAAAATTCCCCTCGTACGTTTTGTTGCATCCCTAAAGATAAGCAAACGCTGAAAGTTTCATTAAAATATCTGTATCCGTTAAAGCGTGACGACTGGTTTAACTTTTTTGGAGGTGACCTCACTTGACCTTGACTACCTCGTTGACCCTAGACGACCTGACTTCAAAATTTTGACACAGCATGCCAAATTGATGTGGGAAAAGGTATGCCAACTTTTGGTGCGCTGCCTTGCGCCATTCGTTCGCTACCCGCGAAACACCTGAGGGGGGGGGGGGCGGCTGAAGACCCCCGAGACGGGACGGGTTAAGCTACAAAGGTGGAAAGCTTATCGAATGACACATGATGAGTTCAGTAATTTTATTGAGACAATGCTACTGACTGGTTTGGCTTCGTGCTCTCTTGTTTTCGGTTCCGGTGGGCAGGTGCATGATCGGGAATGATGACCCAGTAATCACATTCACACCACGTGGAAGAAACCTCTCAGCTCATGCATAAACACCATCGGAATGGGCGGCGGAACACTCGACCACTGAACAGCTGCCCCTCCCACATGCAGCAGCTTCCTTAGTCCTTTTTCGGTGTTTCCACTCAGATCTTCACACCTGGTTCTTTTAGCCCCTAATTTACGAACTAGGCGTTGAACGAAAATGAAAGTGGTGTCATCAGAAAACGATCCACAAGTAAGGCACGCAGCCACCCCCAAAATCGTATCCTAAAAAGTGACGTCCCTAGGGGGTCTATGTGATAACGATTTACAGCATGTTTTGGCTATGGGGTTTCATTTGGGTGGAGCTTTTAAAAAAAAAAAAAAAACTACTTGAAATCAGAAAAGGAAGGCGAACCCGACCATGGCCGAATTTTTTTCCGCCCAAAAATGAACATTTTGATTACGAAAATCAATGTTGCTTTCAATTTTGCTAAATTTTACTTTTTCTAATGAGTAGGGTGGTCATCGAAACGAGCTGTTTTAAGCAAACTTGCCCTCCTAAAAAGTAGGTGCTCTAGCCAGAATCTTAGGGGGGTGGGGGTGGGGGTAAAATCTGCCCACCCCTCCGGTTTTTCGTAGATAACTCAAGATTTTACCCGCCGATATACGCCATTTTTTTGCATACCTACTTATAAATGATCGGCGCGTTCTTTAAAGTAAGATCGGCGCGTTCTTCTTCTTTAGGGGTCGCTAAAGTCAAAACAATTTCTCAGCGCCAGACAACAAATATCGGCGCTGATGCGCTTCCCGTATATTGACAAAAAGGAACTGTTCTTGGCAAAAATAGCGACTTGTTTGGTGTAAATTGTTATGCTATACTGTATCAAAGTCATGTTAGATCACCGAGGTCAAGTCAGGTCAAGTTTATGACAGGCTAACACGCCCTGGAGGGGGGATGGCGAAGTCCGCCCATCCTCCGATTTCTCGTACATAACTCCATATTGTACCGGCCGATATGCGCCATTTTTTTAGTACAGACTTGGAAATGATGGGCGCATTGTTTAAAGTAAGGCAAATGAAAATCGCCCAATAACTTTTCAAGTTAGCGGCCGTTAAATTAAAAACAATTCGCAGCGCCAGACCACAAAAGTCGGCGCTGATGCGCTTGCTTCCCGTATATTGGCAAAAGGGAACTGTTCTTGACAACACTAGCGACTTGTTTGATGCATTTTGTTATGCTATATAATTTAAAAGTCATGTTAGGTCGCCGAGGTCAAGTCAGGTCAAATTCATGACAGGCTAATTGAGCCAAACTTGGTGAACTGGAATGTTGTCAAAAATGTAAATATGCGATTGATGTCACTTTACATGTTACTGCCTACACATCCCGAAATCTGCACATTTTGGTCATAAAATTTGCACACAATATATTTCACTATCGTGCCCATCCACTCTGCGAATTTCGTTGCTTTAGCCTCAGTAGGAGCCGAGATCTTAGGGGGGGGGAATCCGCCCCCCCTTCCAGTGCGCGTAATTTTCCGAGGCCCTCCACGGCGCGTGTTAAAGCGTGACGGCTAGTTTATTTTTTCGGTGGTGACCTCACTTGAATTTTAATAACTCGTTGATTGGAGATGACATATCTTCAGTGATGTGTCATCCAACATTGCAAATTGATGTTGGAAAATGTGTGCCAAATTCCGGCGCGCTGCCTCGCGCCGTTTTTCTTTATCCTCGAAAAACTCGGGGGGGGGGACAAAATTGCCAACCGAGAAGGTGCTGGTTAAGCGACACAATTTGTGGAATTGATTGTTCATGAGCACGACATTTACAGTGAAGCAGCGACTCCAAAGGGGGCTGGCGTCTCTAAAAATAGATCCTGATGTACGGCCTCTATTTACTGCCAGCAATAGTCGATGGTCGATGCCTGCACGCCACTAGCGTCACCTTGGACGTTCTGACTGGGCTCCGGAAAGCAGTGCTGCCCCCTATCAACCGTGCCAACCGTACGCCTGCTGTGTTCTTCGTAGCCCGCAACGGAAAGATATGCAACACGAGAGGGAAAGTGGATGCCTAATGTGTCACGCTGACAACATAACTCTTCAAAGTCGTATTCTACTCAGTTTTCTAGTGTTTTATCTAGCTGCTGAATTTGTCACATTTTTCAAGTTTTCTACAATACACGTAATCCAGCTCGCCTGCTGACTCCTTTTTAGATTAAGTTTACTCTGGAAAAGGGTGCCATCGGAGTATTGCGACGATTAAAATTCACTTAGCCACATAATAAGAGAAGTATAAAAGAATCGTAGAACTCTCATTTAGGGTGCAGGCACAAAAGGTTTCGCTTGACACTGATCCACTTTCCGGTGTCTCTTAAAAACGTCATTTTACCGCGTACACATTTATATAACTTTATCTATTATTCTGGACCTGGCATCAACGTCACCGGCTGGATGGACCACGCACTGATCGCGCGCTAAAACAAGTGCCAGCTTCACAGACAAAGATCACTGCTTATACTGGTCAAACATCTTTATCACTGCTCGAACGGGCTTTGGAAGGTACTTTGCATCTGGAACATTGAAGCACTTCTGCATCAAAATCCGCAATGCCCGCATGAACCGTGGGGACCCTCTGGTTAAACACAACCGACAGCTCACAAGATGTTAGGAGCACGTCGCTGATGGTGCCGCTGATATGACATGTTGGCTCGTCTTACATGGACACCGTGCTGTCGCAAGCCTGTGGCCCGCTGCCACTCGGTTCAGGTTGTTGAGTCACTATGTTGCCAATGTCCCCCCTCAGAAGGCTAACAAGCGCCGTTGAACCAGCTTCTGTAAACACGAGGGACCGTTATTAGCCACACATGCCATGTTTTGCTATTGCAGCTGATGTAATAGCTCCCACGATGAACTGATGGGGAGTGGGGTGGCGATGGCCGAGTGATTAAGGTGTCGGGCTATGGGTACCAAAGGTCCCGGGTTTGACTCTAGCGCCACTCAGGACATTTCCCAATATCGCGGCCCACCGGCGAAACAGTGTAGGCGGCGCCATGAGCCGTGAATGTGCATAAAGTGTGTCGTGAACCAACCAATAAACCAATAACTGATGGGGGGGGTTTTTAAAAAGCGAAAAAAAAAACTCTTTTTTGGGAAGGAAAAAAAAAAAAAAAAAAAGAAAAAAAAAAAAAAAAAACAACCCCCCAAAAAACCCCCCCCCCAAAAAAAACGAAAAAAAAAAAAAAAAAAAAACACCGGGGGTTTCTCTCCCACTATCAGGACGGATACACAAGTTTTCCCAAAGGAATCCCTCCAGGTGCAATCGCAGTGGCGTCCCACGGAGAAAATAGTGCCCCCCAGACGAATGCCCCAGATGAAATTAGTGAACCTGGTCCTACCCTTATTAAGAAATGCATACCGAGGGGGAGAGGGGTCCAAGCATTGTCTGTGTGCAAGCGCATGTCAATCGACCATCAAGACTATCCAGTCAGGGTAGATGCACCATCATGAATACAAAATACAAAATGGAATAAACACATCACAATAGTAATACATATATATATATATATATATATATATATATATATATATATATATATTTATATATATGTATATATATATGTATATATATATGTATATATGTATATATGTATGTATATATACATGTATATTAAGCGAATTTAGAGATATTTTAGACCAATATTTATAATGTAATGTCATCGAAGATCTTAAGCCCTTTCAATATTAGGGTGGGGTACACAAAATTCCACCTAAAAGAGCAGCGCTCATTCACAACAATGCAGCCGTGCCATATCAAGAGATGGGTTAATGCACAAAAGGTACAACAGTGTGGTCCATGTTGGTATGCATATGAGCATATCAAGGCATTTAAATTATTAAAACAAAGCAATGATAAATAGCATACTCCTACATCAACTTTCACACCGAGCAATACAAATAACGGACGAACGTAGCTGTGCGCGAAGCGTAGGACACTTTCACGAACACTGCAAAAAAGCATCATGTCACCCGGGGAAGAAGTGTTGTAATGTCCTCAAGAAATGAAGTCGAAAAACTCCAATACATGCAAGACAAAGCGATTCTTTGATTAAGTGTTTTTTAATTACGCATTGGAGCATGGAAGCGATGTAGGAAAGCCATGGCCATGGTGTGTGATATTCCACACGCCTTCGAAGAGATTATATACACTCCTACACTTCATAGAGGCTAGCAAATACGCTGACTCTTGTTGACGACATTATAAAAAAGAGTAGCAACGCTGAAAAGTCATTATTTTTGTCAGTGTATGTAGCAGCTACTTGAGATGTTGGATGGCCACGTAGCATTGATGTCGCATCGCTGCCGACAAGAGTGCCCATCAGCTACGCCCGATACCGGGTCTCAGCCGGAGTGTGACGCTGCCGGTTGTCGCCCCTCTCCCGAGACCTTTAGCCCGAGTGTAACGCTGCCGGCTGCTGCCTCTCTCCCGAGGCCTTCAGTCGGAGTGTGACACTGCCGGTTGTCGCCCCTCTCCCGAGACCTTCAGTCGGAGTGTGACACTGCCGGTTGTCGCCCCTCTCCCGAGACCTTCAGTCGGAGTGTGACGCTGCCGGCTGTCGCCCCTCTTCCGAGACCTTCAGTCGGAGTGTGACGCAGCTGGCTGCTGTCACTCTCCCGAGACCTTCAGTCGGAGTGTGACACTGCCGGCTGTCGCCCCTCTCCCGAGACCTTCAGTCGGAGTGTGACGCTGCCGGTTGTCGCCCCTCTCCCGAGACCTTCAGTCGGAGTGTGACACTGCCGGCTGTCGCCCCTCTCCCGAGACCTTCAGCCGGAGTGTGACACTGCCGGCTGCTGCCTCTCTCCCGAGACCTTCAGTCGGAGTGTGACGCTGCCGGCTGTCGCCCCTCTCCCGAGACCTTCAGTCGGAGTGTGACGCTGCCGGCTGTCGCCCCTCTCCCGAGACCTTCAGCCGGAGTGTGACACTGCCGGCTGCTGCCTCTCTCCCGAGACCTTCAGTCGGAGTGTGACGCTGCCGGTTGTCGCCCCTCTCCCGAGACCTTCAGCCGGAGTGTGACACTGCCGGCTGTCGCCCCTCTCCCGAGACCTTCAGCCGGAGTGTGACACTGCCGGCTGTCGCCCTCTCCCGAGACCTTCAGTCGGAGTGTGACGCTGCCGGTTGTCGCCCTCTCCCGAGACCTTCAGCCGGAGTGTGACACTGCCGGCTGTCGCCCCTCTCCCGAGACCTTCAGCCGGAGTGTGACACTGCCGGCTGTCGCCCCTCTCCCGAGACCTTCAGTCGGAGTGTGACGCTGCCGGTTGTCGCCCCTCTCCCGAGACCTTTAGCCCGAGTGTAACGCTGCCGGCTGCTGCCTCTCTCCCGAGGCCTTCAGTCGGAGTGTGACACTGCCGGTTGTCGCCCCTCTCCCGAGGCCTTCAGTCGGAGTGTGACACTGCCGGTTGTCGCCCCTCTCCCGAGGCCTTCAGTCGGAGTGTGACGCAGCTGGCTGTCGCCCCTCTCCCGAGACCTTCAGTCGGAGTGTGACGCTGCCGGTTGTCGCCCCTCTCCCGAGACCTTTAGCCGGAGTGTAACGCTGCCGGCAGCTGCCTCTCTCCCGAGACCTTCAGTCGGAGTGTGACGCTGCCGGCTGTCGCCCCTCTCCCGAGGCCTTCAGTCGGAGTGTGACGCAGCTGGCTGTCGCCCCTCTTCCGAGACCTTCAGTCGGAGTGTGACGCTGCCGGCTGTCGCCCCTCTCCCGAGACCTTCAGCCGGAGTGTGACACTGCCGGCTGCTGCCTCTCTCCCGAGACCTTCAGTCGGAGTGTGACGCTGCCGGTTGTCGCCCCTCTCCCGAGACCTTCAGTCGGAGTGTGACGCAGCTGGCTGTCGGCCCTCTCCCGAGACCTTCAGTCGGAGTGTGACACTGCCGGTTGTCGCCCCTCTCCCGAGACCTTCAGTCGGAGTGTGACACTGCCGGCTGCTGCCTCTCTCCCGAGACCTTCAGTCGGAGTGTGACACTGCCGGTTGTCGCCCCTCTCCCGAGGCCTTCAGTCGGAGTGTGACGCTGCCGGTTGTCGCCCCTCTCCCGAGACCTTCAGTCGGAGTGTGACGCTGCCGGCTGTCGCCCCTCTCCCGAGACCTTCAGTCGGAGTGTGACGCAGCTGGCTGTCGCCCCTCTCCCGAGACCTTCAGCCGGAGTGTGACACTGCCGGCTGTCGCCCCTCTCCCGAGACCTTCAGCCGGAGTGTGACACTGCCGGCTGCTGCCTCTCTCCCGAGACCTTCAGTCGGAGTGTGACGCAGCTGGCTGTCGCCCCTCTCCCGAGACCTTCAGTCGGAGTGTGACGCTGCCGGCTGTCGCCCCTCTCCCGAGACCTTCAGTCGGAGTGTGACGCAGCTGGCTGCTGTCACTCTCCCGAGACCTTCAGTCGGAGTGTGACACTGCCGGCTGCTGCCTCTCTCCCGAGACCTTCAGTCGGAGTGTGACGCAGCTGGCTGTCGCCCCTCTCCCGAGACCTTCAGCCGGAGTGTGACACTGCCGGCTGCTGCCTCTCTCCCGAGACCTTCAGTCGGAGTGTGACGCTGCCGGCTGCCGTCCCTCTCCCGAGACCTCCAGTCGAAGTGTGACGCAGCTGGCTGCTGTCACTCTCCCGCTACTCGGCCTCAGTCGGAGTGTGACACTGCCGGCTGCCGCCCCTCTCCTGGGACCTTCAGTCGGAGTGTAACAAGTGTGGCTGTCGCCCCTCTCCCGACACTGTTGTGCCCGGCAACACTGTTGTCTCCCCTCGGAGGCAGTGGTGGAGCTTCCTTCGCTTTTGGTGTGGCCTCGGACCTATCGTGTTTCCTTCGCTCCACCAGCTTCTTGCTCTCTTAGCATTGAAACCTATCTGGTGGACCCTATCAACATATTTTAAATTTCTTCATTCGTGATGGTAGCTGTCTCCATGAGCTTGTCTAATTCAACTCACAGTCAGTCAATATCATCAGACATTATCCATTTCTTTCTACAGAAAAAGTAACTCACTTTTTCCAATAAGCCCCAGTTGTACCTGGGTCGGTGAAGTGCAAACCTCCGCACCCACGATGGCTCAGCACTCTGTCTGGCTGCGAATAAAGTCTCACTGGTGTTAAAATAATACAGTCTCGGCTAGTGGTGATGCTACCAACCAACTCCAGGTGGCGCGTGTACAACGGAAGTCTCCATAAACTGTTGTTCTGTGATTCGCCGCCAGATGGCAGTAATAGGCGAGCTACGCCATCAAAAGTAATTGAATGGTGACCATGGAGATGATTAAGAGGATAGCAGCAGCAGTAATTACCGAGGGGTGGGGGGTTGGAGGCATCGGAGGAACTTCCCCTGAGAGTTTGTGGGACCCCACGAATGGAGCCGAGCTTCTGAAAAATTGTGCCGGGATCCATATAAACCCCGCTGAGGCTTCCTCAAATCACACCGCAGCCCCTACACATCATATTGGGACAAAAATGACTCACAGCGGCCAAGAAAATGATGCTGGTCTCCTAAAAATTACACCAAGTCAGTGAAAACAACATTGGGGCCCCCAAAATTATTCCTGGTCCCTAAAAATGACACCGGCCCCCAGCAATCACACCGGGCCCCAACAACTATATTTGGAGCCGCGACAAGTCCCACAGGTCCCCGAAATATGACACTGGAGTCATAAAAAGTGGGATATGGCCTCTGGAAATACCACGGAGGTCCACAAGGAGTCGAGTTGGAGCCCCCGAAAGTCACGCCGGTTCCACGAAAATCACGCTGGAACCAGCGCAAATGATGCTGAGACCCGAAAAGATGGACCGGGCTCGTGAAGATCACGCTGGGGCTCAATCGATCGGGCCAAGACCCATGAGAATCTCACTGGGGTCCCAAGATCTGGGACTGGACCTCTGAAAATCACGTTGGTGGCCACGAAAGTTCGCATGTGGGCCCCGGAAAGCTAAGCTGGTGAGCCCAACACGTGGTGCCGTGGCTCGTGAAGATCACGACGAGGGTCCCAAAACGTCGGACCGGGATTACCGAAAACCACACTGAGCTCGGGGTACCAAAAAGACGAGCCAGGGCCGGTGAAAATCACAATAGCAGTTCGACAGGTCGCACCTGGGCCCAAAAAGTATCATCGGGACAACCCAGAAAATGAAGGCGGGGCAACGAAAAAATATAGTTCGGACATTGAAAATCACTCCAGGGCCGAACGATCCCTCAATGTCTCGAAAACGTGTTGGGATTCTAACGACGTGTCGACGTCACTAAAACTCCCGCTAGGGATCCCATCAAATGACGATGGGGCCGAAAGAATATTCGGATCGGTACCTTAAATCGTGGCAAGCCCGTAGCCAGGCTGGGAAACATTTGGCACGCATCCCCCAACCAAGCAGACCACGCGCGCACGTACGTACACACGCACGCACGCACGCACACACGCATGTACGTACCCTGATAATACCGGGGCTTTGGCCTATCCTGAAGGTGACGATCTGGCTAGGTCGGGATTACCCCGAGAGTACCGATGGTGAGAAACACCAGAGGGTGCCGGGGCTCTAATCTGCTCTGAGGTGACGAGGCCGGCACTACCCTGAGTGTACCGGAGCTCTGACCTACCCTGAGTGTACTGGGGCTCTGGCTTACCCTGAAGGTGCCGGGGCTCTGACCTACCCTGAGTGTACCGTGGTTCTGACCTACCCTGAGTGTACCGTGGTTCTGGCCTACCCTGAAGATGCCGGGGCTCTGACCTACTCTGAGTGTACCAGGGCTCTGGCCTACCCTGAAGATGCCGGGGCTCTGACCTACCCTGAGTGTACCGGGGCTCTGGCCTACCCTGAAGGTGTCGGGGCTCTGACCTACCCTAAAGGTGCCGGGGCTCTAGTCTGCTCTGAGGTGACGAGGCTGGCACTACCCTGAGTGTACCGGGGCTCTGACCTACCCTGAGTGTACCGGGGCTCTGACCTACCCTGAGCGTACCAGGGCTTTGACCTACCCTGAGTGTACCGGGGCTCTGACCTACCCTGAAGGTGCCGGGGTTCTGACCTACACTGAGTGTACCGGGGCTCTGACCTACCCTGAGTGTACCGGGGCTCTGACCTATCCTGAAGGTGCCGGGGCTCTGACCTACCCTGAGTGTACCGGGGCTCTGACCTACCCTGAAGGTGCCGGGGCTCTGACCTACCCTGAGTGTACCAGGGCTCTGACCTACACTGAGTGTACCGGGGTTCTGACCTCCCCTGAGTGTACCGGGGCTCTGACCCACCCTGAGTGTACGGGAGCTCTGGCCTACCCTGAAGGTGCCGGAGCTCTGACCTACCCTGAGTGTACCGTGGTTCTGGCCTACCCTGAGTGTACCAGGGCTCTGACCTACCCTGAGTGTACTGGGGTTCTGACCTACCCTGAGTGTATCGGGACTCTGACCTACCCTGAACGTACCAGGGCTCTGGGTAGATACCTAACACTTTGGACTTGTTAGGTTGCTTGTTGGACTAAAAAAACTCAGTAGTTATTGGAACGTGTTGGCTATCTACGTAAGACGCTTCGTAAGCGAAATGTATCCATAGATATTTGGAATTCGTCATATTGCTATGCTAATGAGGCAAGTATGATACTTATTATGTTGCTCATACAATTCATGCTATCAATTATCAAAAAGTGGGATAGTTGCTTCAAAAGTTCCGAGCAGGCAGGATTACCGAGTCCGCCCGCTACTAATCACGTCCGCGAGAGTACCGTTACTAACGGCGTGAAAGGTTGACAACTCGATGTGACGAACGGTCAAAACTGTTGTAAAACGCACGGTTCATCTTCTGAGGTTATGCAGCATGAAGTCATGGGGAAGCTTTATAAATGTTAATGGTTAAATGTGATAGTGTTGGTGGAGCAACCTTAGTGCCACCAATAATTTTCTGGAATTGAAGGTGACCAGATTTTTCCATTCGCGGGGAAAAGCCATGGAAGGAAGGTATGGACTGCTGGAGCATTGCTATCACCTATGGGTGAAATGAGAGGTATCTGAGAGAAAGTCGGACAAGTTCTGTTTTTTTTCTTCAGTTCCGGCGCATGCTGCGAGACAATTGTATTTCCGTTCCAAGGCCTTGTCCATCCGTGACATGCTCTGCCAAGTGCTTCCGTCCGGCTTCTTATCATCACATCAGTCGTGGTCGGCTCAAGTCCCCGCGTTGCCTGACACCATCCGTGCAGCTTCCATATCTAACGTCCCCATCGTAAAACCGCTGATCCACTGGTCAGTGCCGACGTACGTGGTGCAGTCCTGCTCCACTCCCACCGGCAGTGGAGGCGTGCCCGCCTGGTCAGTGCCGCCGTACGTGGTGCAGTCCTGCTCCACTCCCACCGGCAGTGGAGGCGTGCCCGCCTGGAACACCTGTGTCGCCGCACAGAGGCCCGGTCCGCACTATTGGCCGGCCACACCCTGTGTCGGTCCTCGCCACACCCTGTGTCGGTCCGAGCCGGACCCTGTGTCGGTCTGAGCCGGACCCTGTGTCTGTCCGAGCCGGACCCTGTGTCGGTCTGAGCCGGACCCTGTGTCTGTCCGAGCCGGACCCTGTGTCGGTCCTCGCCACACCCTGTGTCGGTCAGAGCCGGACCCTGTGTCGGTCCTCGCCACACCCTGTGTCGGTCCTCGCCACACCCTGTGTCGGTCCTCGCCACACCCTGTGTCGGTCCGAGCCGGGCCCTGCATTGGCCCGAGCCGGACCCCGTCCCGGTCTGCGCCGCGCCCGTCCCGACCTGCGCCGCGCCTGTCCTGGTCCGGACCGCTCCGCACCCGTCCCCGTCCTGACCTGCGCCGTACCCGTCCCGACCTGCGCTGCACCCGTCCCGACCTGCGCCGCACCCGTCCCGACCCGCAGCGCACCCGTCCCGGCCTGCGCCGCACCGCGCCGGCCAGTGTGTTGAGTCAGCGCGGATCTGTGCCACGCCGTCTGCACACGGCGCTGTCGGGAAGTCCAGTCTCGCTCGGCACCAGCAGCGCAGCAGAGCACACGGAACAGCCGCCCGGCCGCCGCCGAGTCGTCACCGTCAGCCTGCTGATCGCCGCTCCCTACACACGCCCACTTCACCCACTCACACACCAGTCGCCATAACTGGGGCGTGGTGAGAGGTGGGACGGACTGTAGGCGTCTGACCTCCGCCCCTTGCGCACCCACTTCACACACTGAGACACTTGCCATCACGGCTCAGGCGTGTTAGTTGGTGGCCAGTGGAGTGCATTAACCACAAGTGGGGGGTGGGGGTAATGGGAGGTGGGCCCATCCCGAAGGCATCTGCCCCGTGCTTGCTGGTGACCAGTGGAGTATAGTAACCACAATTGAGACGTGATGGGAGGTCATCACTAGCAGTCACGCTCTGCTAGCAGTGACAGTCACCACCAATAACACGTAATGCCAGCAATTGCAGTCATTACCGGAAGTTACAGTCATCACCAGCAGTGAAGGCATCACCAGCAGTGAAGGCAGCACCAGCAGTGAAGGCATAACCAGCAGTGACAGGAATCCACAACAGTGAAAGGTATCACCAACAGTGGCAAGCATCCCCAGCAGTGACAGACATTACCAGCAGTGACAGTCATCACCAGCAGTGACAGGCATCACCAGCAGTAACAGGCATCGCCAGCAATGTCAGGCATCACCAGCAGTGGCAGTCATCACCAGCAGTAGCAGGCAATACCAGCAGTGACAGTCATCACCAGCAGTGACACTCATCACCAGCGGTGACACGCAGTGTCAGCAGTGACAGGCATCACCAGCAGTGACAGTCATCACCAGCAGTGATAGGCATCACCAGCAGTGACAGCCATCACCAGCGGTGACAGTCATCACCAGCAGTGACAGTCATCACCAGCAGTGACAGCCATCACCAGCGGTGACTCCCAGTGCCAGGCGGACCGGCAGCCGCACCTGGGCCCTGATTATAACGTAATTGAAAAGATGCGATTCTGCGGGCCGATAAGGTTCCGACTCCAGCCAGCTGCGCCTTCTTCGTGTAACCTCCAGATCACGCCGGCGTGAATGGACAAAAAAGAGCCAATTGTGTGGCGCGTTGGCGAGTGGTCCGGTGCACACGACCAGCGACACACGGTGGCCTCGGCAGACCGTGACGGAGACGACGACCAGAGCATGCATCGAGCAGGCGTCGAGCATTGGGGAGGGGAGGGGAGGGCAGATATCGATTTTAGCGCAGTGATCAGTACCGGTTCCTCCGTTCTAAAATGTCGGAAGTTACTAGGGCTGGTGATACGAAATGTTCCGAGCGTGTCAGTAAGAGAAGTCTGGGAAGCCAGCTGAGGTGGAATTAGCAGGGACACTGGTCAGGTCTGCCCTAGACCAGTGGTGGTAAGCAGATCAGATTGGGATCATATTAGGAAGCTATCCCGACTGGCCTGGTGCCGGCGGGAAACTGCGTCAAACATGGAATAGCCGATCCGCCATAACAACATGTCATACGTTGTTCGTTCGTCACACACACGACAACACCGCTACGCAAACGTCGGTGTGAACCGGATTTGTCCGTTGAACGCACACAGGTTGATGTGTTGATGAACAGTAGACAGTATATTTGACATGCCCACAATGTGCAGTTTACATTGGTTCGTGCGAAGAAAGGCTATCGGCATGCACATCATCAATTCTGTTTTCCAACCTGAGAAAAAGACTGGCCACCAATGCCGCACATCTGCCTCTCTGTGGGTGTTTACGACAACGTGTCACTAATTATTGGGCCATTCCACCATTATATTAGCGGTTCTTTTTCAAGGGAAGGAATGGTGTCAAACTCCTCAATTGAACCATTTTTGTCTTGCTAATAGCTCTGAGGATTCGGTAATTCATGACAATCTCTATATCCGTTTCATCACGTCACGTTGTATGGTCAATCTTAACTCTGATAAGCTCTAACACGACTTGACAGGCTCCATTATTGTTTTTGTAGGCACAACATAGCTTTTCAAGGCATACTACATCGTAACGGACATATCACGACTTGTAAAAATCTGAACTCCACGACACACCAAGATTCGCTGAGCCGCACACGGCGTTCCAACTCGTACATACCAAGAGCGTTCATGCCATGCGGAGCCGCAACAAGCACCGGGCTGCCACGGCTTGCTACAGCTACACCTGCATGTGTGGGACACGTGGCTCCGCACCACGACGTACGTGGCGCACGTGGCGCTGCCGTGGCAAATGTTGGCATGCACTGTCTAGGGTTGCTCGGACATCAGTGCTGGTGGGTGTGGGTGAACCTGCCGGCAGCCGCGGCACGTCTGCGGTACGTCTGCGGCACCCCTGCGGCACGTCTGCGGCACGCCTGCGGCACGTCTGCGGCACGCCTGCGGTACGTCTGTGGCACGCCTCCGGCACGTCTGCGGCACGCCTGCGGCACCCCTGCGGCGCGCCTGCGGCACGCCTGCGGCACGCCTGTGGCACGCCTCCGGCACGTCTGCGGCACGCCTGCGGCACCCCTGCGGCGCGCCTGCGGCTCGCGCTGGCGCGGCCTTGGCGGCAGTGGGTGAGCGGAGGAAGACGGCGGCTTCCCCGCACCGGCAGGCCGCCGGAACTGATGAGTCAGCGGGCCTGGTATGCCGCCAACGCGGCCGGCATCGGCGCCGGCGGCCTGCGACACGAAAGTCGCGCCATCCCGGCCGGTCGCGCCGTGTGGACTGCACTCCCGGCATGACTGAGCGTGACTCGCTCGTGCTGGTGCCGGGCGGCGGCCGGCGCGGCTGCGGCCCGTCCCAGCTCTGTCTGAAACAGACCGGACGCTTCGTACTCCATACCGGCACAGTGCCAGCGTTCCCCTGTCCTGTTGTCGGCAGCTCTGTGGTTCTCTCTGTAGCTTTGTGGTTCTGTATGTGGCTCTGTGGCTCTGTCTGTAGCTCTGTGGTTCTGTCTGTGGCTCTGTGGTTCTGTCTGTGACTATGTGGTTCTGCTATCTGTGGTTCTGTGGTTGTGTGTCTGTGGTTCTGTCCGTGGTTCTGTAGTTCGACTGTCTGTGGTTCTGTGGTTGTGGGTCTGTCATTCTGCTGTCTGTGGCCTTGTGGTTGTGAGCATGTGATCATTTCTGTGGCTTTGTGGTTGCGCTGTGTGTAGCTCTGTGGTTGTGGGCCTGTGGTTCTATCTGTGGCTCTGTGGTTTTGCTGTCTGTGGTTCTGTTTATGTGGGTCAGTAATTCTGTCTGACTAGATATGCTGAGGTAGATAGGTAGTGCATTGGTTTTGGTAGGTGGGTAGTATGTCGGTAATTCATTTCTCCATAACATTCGATGTAGTATTGACTAAGGTGTTGAGTATCTTTATGTCCAGGCTTACAGCATCCTCCATTTACAGGCTTAACCCGGATTGACCCTTAGGGCTCTTCTGAACACTTTATGACTTTATGGTGTCGATTGTGACATGCTAAAAGATAAACCATAGTCAGCGTGTTGTTTAATGGTCAGTCCATCATCGCGTGATTAGGTGACGAGCTAGTAGTATGGTGAGTGCATCTGGTGTCCCGGCGGGCGCTGAACCACATATTCCCGCTAATACATGTACTCAGGCTGGAAAAGCATGATTTGAAACGTCAAAACTAATTATACTAACAGTACTAACAGCATAATTGCTTGCAGCGTGAAAAGACAGCTTCATTTCAAATCAGCTGAACCTGCACGGTGCACAATCACTGGAGCGAAGTTGAGCGGCGCCCGTGTGCCGCTGAACTGGCTGCGTCCCTGAACGGTCGTTCGCCCAGTACCACAGCAACTTCTGTCCGTCTTTGAGCGTGGTGATTTCAGCTCGGTTGATAAACGCGCGAATGTGGACTGGGTGTGTAAAACCATCGATATAACCGCCAGCAAAACCTCAGAGCTGAAGCGGTGGTGACTCGCGGCAGTTCTATGCCAGTGACTGCTGAAGAGTGCTTCAATGGTGGATTTCTGGGAGGTAGACTGAGAGAGCGAGCTTTGTCCATGAGTACTGTTATGGGACTTCGGCCATCATACATCCGCAACTAGGAGCATCAGCAAGTCACGAGACACGGTATTTTTGTGATCGTTTATGTTCGCTGATGCTGTGTCAGCTGTGCTGCGGACGGCGGTACCGGCCCGGATCCGTGGTGTCAGCCACAGACCGGCACCGGCCCGGACTCGTGGTGTCAGCCACAGACCGGCACCGGCCCAGACCGGCACCGGTCCGGACCCGTGGTGTCAGCCACAAACCGGCACCGGCCCGGACCCGTGGTGTCAGCCACAGACCAGCACCGGCCCGGACCCGTGGTGTCAGCCACAGATCTGCACCGGCCCGGACCCGTGGTGTCAGCCACAGACCGGCACCGGTCCAGGCCCGTGGTGTCAGCCACAAACCGGCACCGGCCCGGACCCGTGGTGTCAGCCACAGATCTGCACCGGCCCGGACCCGTGGTGTCAGCCACAGACCGGCACCGGTCCAGGCCCGTGGTGTCAGCCACAGACCGGCACCGGCCCGGACCCGTGGTGTCAGCCACAGACCGGCATCGGCCCGGACCCGTGGTGTCAGCCACAGACCGGCATCGGCCCGGACCCGTGATGTCAGCCACAGACCAGCACCGGCCCGGACCTGTGGTGTCAGCCACAGACCGGCACCGGCCCGGACCCGTGGTGTCAGCCACAGACCGGCACCGGCCCGGACCTGTGGTGTCAGCCACAGACCGGCACCGGCCCGGACCCATGGTGTCAGCCACAGACCGGCACCGGTCCAGGCCCGTGGTGTCAGCCATAGACCGGCACCGGCCCGGACCCGTGGTGTCAGCCACAGACCGGCACCGGTCCAGGCCCGTGGTGTCAGCCACAGACCGGCACCGGCCCGGACCTGTGGTGTCAGCCACAGACCGGCACCGGCCCGGACCCGTGGTGTCAGCCACAGACCGGCACCGGCCCGGACCCGTGGTGTCAGCCACAGACCGGCACCGGCCCGGACTCGTGGTGTCAGCCACAGACCGGCACCGGTCCAGGCCCGTGGTGTCAGCCACAGACGGGCACCGGCCCGGACCCGTGGTGTCAGCCACAGACCGGCACCGGCCCGGACCCGTGGTGTCAGCCACATACCAGCGCTGCCCGATATCAGTCACCGTACAGATCAGGATAGCCGCGACACGAGGAACGGCAGCGTGAGAACGCCAGACGCACATGCCGCCCCACTATGCGCAGTGCCTGCCGCCGCCACTGTTGGGTCACACCGCACTCCCTCGCCACCCCAGACATCTGACAGCGGCGGTCAGAGACGCCACCGCTGCTACAGCTGCGCAGGCGGAACCAACTGGGCGCGATACAGCGATAATAACCGGCATACAATGCTGAGCATCCGCACAGCCATCTAGTCAATTAAGCCGAAACCATCTGAATTGCGCGCCGAGGTAGATGATGCATATGGCTTTCATGTGCTAGACTGTGTGAGACTTGGTTGTATACCAATGTCCCTGACCGCATTTCGAATGTGCCCAATGATAAAGCATGCCGTGCAGGTGGACTATTGACTAGTAAGCTGATGAGTGGTTTGGGTGGCTATTATAGCACGTGATTCGCTCAATGGCACAGTTCTGCCAGCGTTAAAAACCGGAACACGATCAGCAATTGCACTTGAAAATCATCTGGGCCGCAATCGGATCCGGTAGAGAGCGGCTGACATTCCCGTCCGCCTACCTCTCGCCCGAGCAACACCGTTCACCGGTTGGCAGCCCACATGGATAATCTGGGCGCGAGCGTTCAGAGCATGATTGCTGCTCTCCCACATAAGGCAGTCATTTTTGGCCGGTGACTTCAACTAAGACTTATTAAAAACCAACCAAGATCTGGCGCAGTGGTGCGTACTGTCATTAATCCGAGCGGACTAACCGCTCATTAATGCCACGACGCCAGCATACCTGCCGACTAGCTGGCTACTTAATGTCATAGCGACGAGTCATACGGGGCGCGCAAGACGCGCTGGCGCCACTCGATACCAATGTGTAGGGCAGTGGCGTACCGACGGTAGGTGGGAGAAAGGGGACATGATCCCCTTGAGAGGTTGTGGGGCCCCAATAATGGCGCCGGGGTTCGGAAAAATTGCACCAAGTGTCCTTAAAATCCAACTGGCCCCATAATGCGCACTGGGCCACTAAGAATCACATGGGGCCACAAAAGTCAAATATAGGCACGCAAAAATGACGCTGGGACCCCAAAATCGCACTGGGGCCCCTAAAAATCACATTGTACTCCAAACTGGTACTGGTACTCCAAAAAGCCGTACAGGGGCCCTTGGAAATGACGCTGGATACCCAAAAGATGGCACGGGTCCTCCCAAACCACATTGGGGACCAAAAAAAGTCCCACAGGGGCCCATAAAAATGACATTAGTGCCCAAAAAAGTCGCGCAGGGGCCCCGGAAATTAACGCTGTGTATCCCAAAGATAGCACGCCCCTCTCCCCTAAAATTGCATTGAGGCCACACAAATCTGCACAGGGAGCCTTCGAAACGAATCTCGGAGCTCAAAAAGTCGTGAAGGGGCCTTCAAAATGCCGCTGGGTCCCAAAATCAAAATCCCAAAATAGGCCTCTGAAGATCACATTGGGAACGATAAATCGCACTAGGGACCATACACATCACATTGTGGCCCTAAAAAGCCGCGCAGGGGCACATGAAAATGACGCTGGGAGTCCCAAATAAAGCACGAGTCACTAAAGATCACATTTGGACGCCAAAACTCCCACGGGGCCCCTGAAAATGACACTGGGGCTCCAAAATGTGGACAGGGGTCCCTGTAATTACCCTTGGGACTCCAAAAAGCGCACCAAGTCCCACAAAAATTATATTGGGGTTACAACAAGTCACACAAGAGCCCTGAAATTGATGCTGCGCCCTCAAAGTTCCACCAAGGCCCCTCAAAAGCACATTGAGCCCTAAGAAAATCGTTCCAGAGCCCATAAAATGACGTAGAGTCTGCAAAAAAGGGGCAGGGCCCCTGAAAATATCACTATGGCCAGAAAATAAGTCACGCCGGGCCCCTGAAAATCACGATGATGCCACAAAATGTCGAGTCGGGGCCCCCGGCAATTACGCTGTGGGCATAAGAAGCCTCGCCCTGAAAATGACACTGGGGCCCATTTTCAGGGGCCCGGTGGTTCGAGAAAATCACGACGAGGGTTCCAAGAGATCGAGCCGTGGCCTCTGAAAATCATTCTGAGCCGGACATAGAAAATCACTCTGGGAACCCAACAATCACTCCAAAATTCCCAAAAAACGTTTCAGGCTCACAAGACATGTCCTGGCCACCAAAATTCACGCTAGGGGTCCCAACAAGTGACCACTGTGCCCCCAAAAATCGCACTTGGAGCCAAAAAGTTCGCGCCGCTGCTCTTGAAAATCTCACTGGGGGAAAAAAGTAGCGCTGGAGCCCCACAAGCCGCAGCTGGTTTCCTAAAAATAAATTCCTACCCGGAATATCACTCGCACCCAAAGAGCCCAAAAACCACCGGGAGGGTGAAGAATCGTACCGGGTCAAAAAAAATATAATTCGACCACAAATGCAACAGGGGACTCCATCGAATCTACTCGAGTACCGGAAAATTCAGAATATTTCCCGAAAAAAATTATCCGAAGGGCCTTTCTACTTCGGAGGGTGCCATCAGCTGAAAAATATCATTGAGCAGCCGCAGTGACGTACAAAAGAGGAAAATCGCCCTCCGTCTTCTGGAGGGGCGGGATCCCAAAAATCGCGTCGGGTGGAACAAAAACTCGCTCTGGAATCCCATAAATTCGCGTCTGGGCCAACAGAATTCGCATAGGGAGCTCTAAGCGAATGCAGCGGCACAAAAAAGAACTTACACCAAGGCAACGAAAATTTGCGCCGGGGCCCAGCAAAACCGCGCTGGGGCCCGCCAAAAACTCGTCGAGGCCCGTCAAAACCGGGCTGGGGTCCAGCTAAGTACAATGGGCCCAGCGAACTCGTGCTAAGCCCCAAAAATATCGTGCTCGTGACCCAAAATTCCTGTCGGTAGTACCAAAAATCCGAGTGCGGACACCAAATATTCCCTTCTGGCACAGCGTGACTCCAAAAGTCGCATGATGACTCGACGAAATCATGCCCTCCAAAATACGGAAATATTCCGAAAAATTGTCCGAGCCGGGAAAATCGCTCCAGTGGCAAAAATGCTACCAGATGCCTCCACAACACACGTAAAAACGTAAAAAAAGTACCGGAGCTCGCCAAATCGCAGAGAGACATAAAAATATGACGCTGGTGCCCGAAAAAATGTGGCTGGGATACGAACTTAAAAATCAAAAGAAGTCACCAAACATCGAATCTAACCAAGAAAACTGGCTTCGATTCCCCCGGAATCAAACCCCTGTGCTCGTAGAGTAACGACAGGACCCCGACAAATTATGCCGGTGCTCCAAAAGTCGTGCTGGGGTCCCACACATGTGCGATCAAGAGCCCCAAAGAAACACAGCGGGGCCACAAGTGGAGGCCGAAAAAGCACCAGGCCCTCCAAAGAGTGCCTAGTCTCACAAAAAAGTGGCAGGGTCTTAAATATGCGTTGCAGCTCTAAATAAACACACAAGGGGCTCTAAAAAGCAACGGAGATCCTCACCGGATCCATGAGACCGCATGAGGCCTCAAAAACAGGCTGGGGACCTCAAAAAGCGACATGGTCCTAAAGAAAGAACAAAAAGACAGGTCACTAAGTAAACACATCTGGGTCTTCGAAAACGCGCTGTTACCTCACAAATATCGTCGGTGCACAAAAACAAAACCCGAAGATAGAGCAGTAGTCTCAAACGTGTGCGGGCCCCGCAACAAAAATTGTCTGCAGCCGTAAAAAAAACACCCGTAGTCGAAGATAAACACAACTGGTATAAAAAAGAACACCGAACCAGCGCCTAGGTTCGGTAGCCAACCTGGGAGCATAGTTAACGAAGGAGATGAGGTGCATCAAAGTTCAGTGGGACCCCGGGTTTCTTAACCACCAGAAAATGTTGAAAGAAGAGAATTAATCATCGAATTGAAGAATCGTATTTTCCCACCAAAGCACTATCAGAAGCATTTCACACGTCAAATGTGGAACAAACTATCATGTGACAGCAATTAGCAAAATGTGGGAGGCCGAGCAGAAACTGGATAATCGCAGATAGTGTGGCGAATGCGCAGACTGCGCAAGGCGGGTGCATACGTGAACGAACGTTGCAGTTTTGGCGAACGGGCGTCATTAACTGAATTGCCTGAAATTGGAGAATTTTACATTTTTGAGTGATTTGTGCAGGTGCAATGTCAACAGTGTGAGGTGATTTATCAAACCATACCGAAAGAAAAACCTACAAGCCGGGTGGAAGGAGTTAGGGATGAAATCCGATGACTTAGAAACTATTTCGGTAGATTGGGCCCCCTACACAGGACAATTACAGTCCACTAATTGTTTTACCTTAAAAATAAAAAGAGTCCCCTTTGAAAGGAATAGTTGAAATCCGGAGACTTTTTCAATGGTCCTCCTCCAAATCTGATAGCTCCCCCGTAGCGCAAACACTAGGTATGCCATTGGTGCATGGTCAAGTGACTACACCAGGCTTGCTATATGGTCGAGTGACTACACCAGGCTTGCTATATGGTCGAGTGACTACACCAGGTTTGCTATATGGTCGAGTGACTACACCAGGCTTGCTATATGGTCGAGTGACTACACCAGGCTTGCTATATGCACAAATAGGAGAGGTCGCGCTGACGCTACTACAGCGCACAAGATGCTCCTCGGCCGCGTCGACGCCAGCGGATTCAGCGCCGTCTAACCCCACGCCGACTGGAGTTGCGTGCTTGCCAGCCAGATAACAGATGCGTGGGAGACGTTTCACCATGTGCTCCTGCCGCTGCCAAGCCTGCTGGCGCCAATCCGCTGGATGGGGAGATCCGGCGGATCCGGGGAGATCCGGCAGATCCGGCCAATCCGGCGGATGGGGAGATATGGTCGTCGCCGGTGGTACCGCCACTGGCGGCGACCACACGTGGTCTGCGGTCAGACCGGGCCCCGAGCGGTGTTTGGCACGCGGCCACCTCACGTGATCTGCGGCCAGACCTGGGCGCCGGTGGTTGCCACGCGCCCACCACATCTGACCTGCAGCCAGGCCTGGGCGCCGGTGGTTCGCACGCGGCCACCACACGTGACCTGCGGCCAAGCCTGGGCGCCGATGGTTGGCACGCGGCCACCACACCTGACCTGCGGCCAGACCGAGACGCCAGTGGTTGGCACGCGTCCACCACACCTGACCTGCGGCCAAGCCTGGGCGCCGATGGTTGGCACGCGGCCACCACACCTGACCTGCAGCCAGGCCTGGGCGCCAGTGGTTGCCACGCGCCCATCACACCTGACCTGCGGCCAGACCGAGGCGCCAGTGGTTGGCACGCGGCCACCACACGTGACCTGCGGCCAGGCCGAGGCGCCAGTGGTTGCCACGCGCCCACCACACGTGACCTGCGGCCAGACCGAGGCGCTAGTGGTTGCCACGCGGCCATCATACGTGACCTGCAGCCAGACCGAGGCGCCAGTGGTTGGCACGCGGCCACCATACCTGACCTGCGGCCAGACCGAGGCGCTAGTGGTTGCCACGCGCCCACCACACGTGACCTGCAGCCAGACCGAGGCGCCGGTGGTTGGCACGCGGCTCCGCGCGCTTCTTGATGTGTCGGCGGCCTACCGACAGCCAGCCACAGGTCTGAGCAACCACAGATCTGTCACACAGATCTGAGCAGCTCGAGCCGCGCGGCGGTCCGACACGACTCCACTACCCACCTCGATCGTCATTGCAGAAACACTGATCCTGCCCGGATGTGGTGCGTGTTGACACTGATCATAGGAGATAACATGGAAGCCCGCGGTGCCGTCCCACCAACTGCAGATTCACTAAACACATGCTTCTCTGAGATTGGACGGCGACAATGAAAGCGCAATGCCGCGATCGCGACCTGTACCTGTCATGCTCCCTGGGGTGTACAACTGGGGATTTGTAGCGCATACGTTCGATGCTGAACCTCTGTGGTTGGTAGTGGGCAGTGTGAAACCGTTAATAACACGGCCGTGAACCTCGACGGACCTGTCGAGGTTAACGGCCTCATATTGCTCACATTGATCGCATACTTTCACATTGCTCACATTGGTCAAATGGTTTCATATGACTTAAGTACATATGACTTACGACTTACTCATGTATTAATGCTATTATTGTACAGAAGGTCCACGAATACTTCATGATTTGGCCCATCCGAAATCAGTGAAGGACGCCATCCCATTCGAACTGGACGCCCATGCTAAACGGATATGCAGCGAGCACAACTCGTGCACCGAAAACCAAACCGTAGTCTGAGACGGCCTATTGCAAAAGGGTAGCAAGTCAAGGTAGTCGATATGCAGAATCGCAGATACGCGAGGCCAAAACACATTGATAGAGGCACATCACTAGTGAAAATGACTCAACGTAAATCTGCGACTAAAACGATCCCAATGGCCGTTACTTATTCCAGATATCTCCCTGTCGTTCGACAGATATTGAAGGGCAAACGCCACATCTTACAGCAATCAGAAAGCCTACAAAAACTTTCCCCAGCCGACCCTATGCAAGCCTACAGAAGGGAACAAACATAGCTGATAAATTGGTGAATGGCAAACAGTGGTATGCCTGGGGTTTGCGCCAGGTGGACAAACGTATTTGGAGTGGGCTACCTAAGGTGCCCACCTATCCCCATTTTGCACAGAATTCTACGGATCTCAACCACTATTTTTCAAAGGGGCCATTTTTTTTCTTTCTTCAAATCAGATAATTAGTCACAGATCAAATTGTTCCGTAGACGTGGCCAAATCAACCACTATCGTGTCTGAGTCAATGAATTTGATCCCTAACTCCTCCATCCTATTCGAAGGTTATGCTTTTATAGTTGGATATTGAGAACATTTCCGGTGCATATTTACCGTTGTGTAGACTAATGCGGATACCTAGGAAATCAATACTCTCACCAGGGTATCTCCAATGGACTTTGTTCTTCAAGTTACTGGTGTCAGCCTGTTGATGGACTGACCACGGGCCTAGGAGCGTAGCGGATGGAGCATAGAGCTTTCGAGGACCAGGGCCTACCTACGTTCCAGGGGACCTCGCAGCAATGTCGAAAAGTTGTGGAATTTGAGTGTAGACTCACACTTAATAACAATTCTATTGCCATCATTTGATACCACTTCTACTTTTTCGTTACAGGTTATGAGTGACATTCAGGTCTTTAAACGCATTTATGTCTTCTTGAAGTCGCAGCAACACCGCTGTCTGCTATAGTCAGCATCTACACCACCGACATCATCACCACGATCAAGCAATCAACAGAGGTCATACAAGCTCACTTAATGGCCAACATCTATAATCATTTGCATATATTTAGTGTTATATCAACTGGCCTTTTTAACATCAGTCCCTCCCACTTCCACTTTACATGAGATCAATTCTAAGACACTGCCTCTGAGGCTCCGGAAACCCTCTCAGGCTACAGGCGCCTTCTTAAGTACCAGGGGCACTATGTGATTTCAAGAGTCCCTGTCATGGAAGAATTACCTTGCAAAAATATCAGCTTAGTATGCTTGATTACAATCACGTGTGTTGAAAATTGCTGGTAATGGTTTCTTTCACGAGATGAGCAACGCCAGCTCTGGCTGTGAAATATATTTAACAGCAGGCTGTCTTCGCCCCAAAACATGGCATTCTTATCCAATGAGAGTGTATTGGGAATTTCCCGGCATCCAAGTTACAAGGTGGTTGCTGTTTTTTTCCTCACAATACTTGCCAATGCATTGCTGGTAGTCGTCGTGCATGTCACATGGCAGATGATGCACGACCGACCCCAAACACTTGTCGGATGCTTTTATCCGACTTTATTTGCCGAGTGGAGGAAATCAGCGAGGAAGGAAGTACCAGGCACGGCTCAAACGATAGGAATTTCCAGCCTGTCACCCCGGACTGGCGACTCGTCAATCTGTCCGTGCTCACCGCACCGTGTGACGTTTGCCGCGACTGGCAGGTGGGGAAACACGGCAAAGCCTCCGTGATCGGTGTCGTGAAGTCCGCCGGAAGTTTTAGTCGTGCCTCGCACGCTCGCCAAACGTTTGACTTCCTTCACTACGCGGCGTATCATGCTCGAAGGAGATGCTTATAAGCAGAAACACAGCAGACGACTATGGCAAAACAATGGTAAGTCGAATTACATGGCATGATATTCCTTTTATAAATAACATTGTCTACAGCTGCTTAGTGTGCTTCCTTGCAGCATAGATCTGGTCAACTGCAGAGCGGCAATTTCGGAAGCTCAAAATGTCATAACTTTGGCGGTTGCTAAGAACTTGCGCAACGGCTGGTAACGTGAAGCCTTGTGATTCTGTGCAATCATTATTTATTGCGCTCAAATGTAGCGAACATCGACTTCATTGGAGCATAAATGTGTACGGAAAATAGCACAGGCGATTTTCCATGTGTTCCCCGAACCGAACAGCAGTGCTCGGAATACGGCACGTGTATCTACGGCCGTTAAAGCTAGTGAAGTGTGTGTTGAATTCCGGATCCACACTCCAAAAAAATTTATCCAAAAGTGACGTCACTAGGGGGGCTAGATTTTCACGACTTTTTACGACTTACATTATGTTTTTGGCTCTGAGGAGTTCATGTTGGGGGATACTTGAAACAAAATTATTTGAAATCAGAAAAGGACAGCGAAATCGACCAATCCATACATTTTTTGGCCCCCAAAAATAAGTTAATTTTTTTCAATTTCAAAATTTTGAGTTTTCAACTTTTCTTTAATTTTCCTTTTCTAATGGGTAGAGCAGACCGAGAAACGTTGGTAGTCAAAATCGGGGAAAAATTAAAAATTCCTCTCGTACGTTTTGTTGCATCCCTAAAGATAAGCAAACGCTGAAAGTTTCATTACAATGTCTGTATCCATTAAAGCGTGACGACTGGTTTAACTTTTTTAGAGGTGACTTCACTTGACCTTGACTAACTCGTTGACTCTAGATGACCTGACTTCAAAATTTGGCACAACATGCCAAATTGATGTGGGATAAGGTATGCCAAATTTTGGCGCGCTGCCACGCGCTGTTCGTTCACTATCCGCGAAAAAATCTAAGGGGGCGGTTGAAGACCCCCTCCCCCCGAGACGGGACGGGTTAATAAGCATTTTGCGTGGGGGTTGCAGGGTTGCAGGATTACACTTGGGAAGGGCGGATCCAGTAATCACCATTAGAAAGGGGCGCATTTCCTCGGAGGGGTGCCTTTGGCGGAAACAATCGCCAAATGGCTTACTGAAGGCACACAGAAGTTTACTGAAGGTGCACCTTCCCCCCGAAGGGGTGGATTTTTCTTCTGCGCCCATTTCCCAACGATAATTACTGGATCCACCCTGCCCAAGTGCAACCTTGCGTGCTTAAAATGCTTTAATCTGTGGTCGGAATTCAGCGCCCACTTCACTTGATTTCTCACGTGCAGGTTCACGTACTGTATTCCGAACACCGCTGTTCGGTTCGGGGAAAATACGGAAAATGGCCTGTGCAGTTTCTCGAACACTTCTACACCCCGATGATGCATTAACTACTTAGGTGTTAAATAATGTAATATTTCATGCAATATTTAATATTAGGATATAAAGAAGTTGATGTATATATATACATATGTGCATATATATAAATGATAAATAATATGTATTTCAATACAACTATTAATATTGTTATTTAATAAATAGACGTTTAATACAATTGAGCGCAATAAAACATCCTTGCACAAAATACAAGGCTTCACGGTAGTTGCACAAAGTATTAGTAGCCGCTAAAGGCGTGACATTTTGTGAGCCTTCGTAATTGTTGCCCTGCAGTTGACGTGATCTACAATTCAAGAAAACAGTACTCAGATGTAAGCAATTCTATAAAGGACTATAATGCCATGCGATTCAACCTACCATTGTTCTCCATAATCACCTTATACAGCCTCGTTTCCCGGCCACGGATCTAACGGTCAGTCTGCACGTGCGATATCACGCTATTCGTGCGATACCTGTTCGTGAGGAGCAAAACGTGCCGGGTGAGTGAAATGCACCTTCCTGGTCGTATTCAACAAAGGAACACCTTGTATCCGATCCACGTATGAACAGTGACAGGTGGGGCTTTTGGTGGACAGGATTATTTTTGGACGGCAAAACGAGATTATTCCTTGTTTCATATTGCCGAACTATTACACACTTGTCTGGCTTTTCACGTCCATACGAGAGGAAGACTACGTTCATCTAATGTTAATAAGCGCTAAGCAGCATGCAGATTTATGGTCAGGTCTGGTATACTCGGCTAGGTGCCGTGACAGCCAGTTATATGCAGTGATAGTTGAAGACAACGTATTTTGGTATGAATTAATTTCCAGCTACTCAGCTCGGTTGCAATGCTAAAATTACATTGCAATTACGCAACATATATGACATACATGTACTTTTCACAGTACAGTGTGAGATCAATGTACGCCCCTCTCTCTCTATCTCTCTCTCTATCTCTCTCTCTCTCTCCCCTCTCTCTCTCCCTCTCTCCCTCCCTCCCTCCCTCCCTCCCTCTCTCTCTCTCCCTCTCTCTCTCTTTCATTTCCTCTCCTTTCTTCTCTTCTTCTCTCCTCTCCTCTCCCCTCCACTCCTCTCCACTCCTCTCCTCTCCTCTCCTCTTATCTCCTCTCATCTTCTCTCGTCTTCTCTCCTCTCCTCTCCTCTCCTCTCAACTCATCTCATCACATCGCATCTCATCTCATCGCATCTCATCTCATCGCATCTCATCTTCTCTTCTCTCCTCTCCTCTCCTCTCCTGTCCTCTCCTCTCCTCTCCTCTCCTCTCCTCTCCTTTCCCCTCCTTTCCCCTCCTCTCCTCTCCTCTCCTCTCCACTCCATTCCACTCCTCTCCTTTCCTCTCCTCTCCTATCCTCTCCTCTTCTCTCTTCTCTTCTCTTCTCTTCTCTTCTCTTCTCCTCTCCTCTCCTCTCCTCTCCTCTCCTCTCCTCTCCTCTCCTCTCCTCTCCTCTCCTGACTTTAACTGAGAGAGAGAGAGAGAGGGGGGAGAGAGGGGGAGAGAGGGAGAGAGGGGGGGCTTTCGAACTTTTGACACATCTGAATGCGCTACGACTCATATCTCACGAATTAGTAGTGACATTTCTTTTGCTGGTGTCTACGTATGCATACGCTCAAATGCCTGTGTTGTACTTGACTACGTTGTTCGGTCTGTGCATGCAGACTGCTTCAATATCCCTGAGTACAGGAGTTCCGAGCCACAGCACAGTCAGCCTGCGGTTCCGACAGGACTGATCTGAGCGCCGTGACTAAACGTTCCCGTGACTACACGTTCCCGTGACTACACGTTCCTGTGACTACACGTTCCCGTGACTACACGTTCCTGTGACTACACGTTCCCGTGACTACACGTTCCCGTTACTACACGTTCCCACGCGGTGATCCACGACCAGCAGCGCACCTGCCCGCTCCGTCTTCACCTGTCGGGGCGTGACACCTGGTGCTGACGGAACACGGCTGGGGTGTGTTCCCGCTGTCATCGCTGCCGTACAGTGGCTAACACCGCTCCCTGGTCTGGTGCACCTGTCCTGTCCCTAGTCTGGTGCACCGGTCTTGTCCCTGGCCTGGTGCACCTGCCCTGTCCCTGGTTTGATATACCCACTCCTGGCCCAGTCCACCTGCCCGGTCCCTGGCCCGGTGCACATGTCTTGCCCATGGCCTGGTTTACACCCTTGGTCTGGCGCACCTGTCTCGGTCCCTGATCTGGTGCACCTGTATCTGGTTTGACACATCTGTCCCTGGCCTGGTGCACCTGTCCTTACTCTGGTGTACCCACCCCTGGTCTGGTGCACATACCCCTGAACTGGCGCATTTGTTCCTGGTATGGTGCAAACGTTGATGGCACGCCTGGTCCGATGAGCCCTTCCCTTGTCTGGTGCACCTGTCCTGCCCCTGGTCTGGTGTACCCATCCTTGGTCTGGTGTACCCTCCCTGGTCTGGTGCACCTGCACTGCCCTTGGTCTGGTGTACGCACCCCTGGCCTGGTGCACCTGTACTGCCCTTGGTCTGCTGCACCTACCTCTGCTCTGGTTCACATACCCCTGGTGTGGTGCACATACCCCTGGTCTGGTGCACATACCCCTGGTCTGGTGCACATACCCCTGGTCTGGTGCAGATAGCCATGGTCTGGTACAGATGTCCCTGGCCTGGTGCACATACCCCTGGTCTGGTGCACATACTCCTGGTCTGGTGCAGATATCCCTGATCTGGTGCACATACCCCTGGTCTGGTGCAGAAATCCCTGGTCTGGTGCAGATATCCCTGGTCTGGTGCAGATATCCCTGTCTGGTGCACGTACCCCTGGTCTGGTGCAGATATCCCTGGTCTGGTGCAGATATCCCTGGTCTGGCGCAGATATCCCTGGTCTGGTGCAGATATCCCTGGTCTGGTGCAGATATCCCTGGTCTGGCGCAGATATCCCTGGTCTGGTGCGGATATCCCTGGTCTGGTGCAGATATCCCTGGTCTGGTGCAGATATCCCTGTCTGGTGCACGTACCCCTGGTCTGGTGCAGATATCCCTGGTCTGGTGCAGATATCCCTGGTCTGGCGCAGATATCCCTGGTCTGGTGCAGATATCCCTGGTCTGGTGCAGATATCCCTGGTCTGGTGCAGATACCCCTGGTCTGGTGCACATACCCCTGGTCTGGTGCAGATATCCCTGGTCTGGTGCAGATATCCCTGGTCTGGCGCAGATACCCCTGTTCTGGTGCAGATATCCCTGGTCTGGTGAACCTGCCCAGTGCCTGGCACACCGTCTGGCCGCATCTCCAAACCCCACCTGCATCAACAGCGCCCAGTGCCTGGTGACCAGTGTCGTCGGGCCATGACCCTGAGCTCTTCCAAGGGAGACGCTGACGCTCGCCCTGGACCTACTCGGTCACGTGTAGTGAAATATTACCAGCTCACAAATATCCGCAACTGAAAGGGCAAGCAAGGCAAACTTTTCAGGGTAGATGGGGCAGGGGTAGAATTGACAATATTACAAGTTAAGATGGCTGTTGTTCCACGGGATCAGCGTATCCAATTCGGCTAGTATGTGCAACATTGACATGCAGCTCATTTTTGCTTCACAGCATTGAGTTCGTTATCTTAAAAACCGGGATCGATTTGACAGGCCCAGAAATTGTGAGTCCATCAGTTAAAAATGTTGGGGTGCTGGGCGTGTCTCAGTGGGGTCGTCCACAATCTTCCCGCCAGGTGATGGATCAGGGTTTGGGTGAATGAGACTCGAAACTGAATAGATTACCTTTGCAAACGGGTGCATCTATTTAGGAATATTTACATCAATATGATGACGGACGTGGCAAGAAATGTATCGTGACCGAGTTGCTTCTGGTGTGAAGCGGCTTTTGCAGTATCCATACGGATATCGCATGGCCTTGTCATTGTTATGCCTCAATTGAAGTAAATATAAATCGCAATTAACAAGGCAGCAAGTACAAGTACGCACAATATCTCAATGAAATACGCTGTTGTATTCTGTTGGCACGTCAATTCAATATGAGGCCTTCACGGGGTGGTACACTGGAGTTATCTTATTGGCTTCAACTGCATCCCCAGATGGTGCGGCTAGCTGGCTAGCTAAGGTGTTGGTGACACTGTTAGTTATTTGGATTTTAGGGCGCATCAACTGCAGTGGTTACACTTGGTGACACTGTCACATCTGGCATTAGTCAATTACAAGTAGCAAGTTAGGTCAGTTGCCAACAATTCAAGATGTCTGCAACAACAAGAAACAGACTAATATTTTCGCTTTTATTGCGTCACAAATCAGTGACGTGACAAGACAGCTACCAATCTGCATGCCAAAAGGTGGACAAAGTATTCGTCATCAGCTACACCGAGCGGCTATGCGCTACCACGTGCCGTTTTTTTTTCTTCGTGGTCGTAAAAGAGCCCCAGGTGGCATCCGCTTGCACGGCGAAGATTAATTAGTTTTCGGATATATGCTAATTTGTATCATATGCCATACTATTAATGCCAGGGATGGATCCAAGAGATCACATCATGTGGACATCATATGTCATATGATGCCCCATATCTTCTAGCTCGTCTAATTTCCACCATCCTTTCCTACTCCTGCCTCGCGTGTCCCAATTCACTTCATATTAAAGGTCCAACATAATGCAGGATAGTACTTAAATCGAACTAAAAACGATATTCCAGTGAAAATTCCTTTCGTACAGGACAGCTGTAGTCGACATTCTAGCTGATACTATTGTTCACTAGAGTTGCCGCTCAACTTGGCGTCGCACATCGCACCACTTCTTTTTATGCTCCCCGTTGTATCGCGTTCAATTCCAATTTATTCTTCGAATTGTCTTTCTGCCTGGTACCTGAACTCAACAGGGCAGGAGATCAGTAGTCACTGACAATGTTCGGACCAATGAGCTGGTAAACCATCACCACCATGAACGGGATGCAGTGGCTGTGATCGGCCACGTGGCCCACGACAGAGGAGGTCTCAGTCCACCACGATGTCGGCGCGGCGGGAAATCAGTGCTCCTGCTGCACCAAACCCATGCCACGGTTAGACCGACCCATCATGTCAATCCCAGCTCATGAAGAGACACACGTCTCGTTGGCCGCGACCGCGTCATCATTGACGTCACGTGCGTTAGAGCAAACCGCTGCCGTGACGCACGTTGTTTCAGTTTCATGACCGTAATCTGGCGAGCTATCTGCAGGTCAGATTGACACTTGTAGTGCCTAAGGATGTCAACACACCACACCCATATTGTAAATAAGCACGTGCACATGTGAAGCAAGCGGACGTGCCCGCCCGGCACTGATCATGGCCGGTTTTGCAGGCAGCGCGCCACGCTGGTACTGACAGCCGGCCTGCATACCACTGGCGGTGGCAGTGGCACAGGCACACCGGTCCGACTCTGGGCACAAGCAGCCTCAGTGTGTGTTGTGTCCATCAGCTGTGCTGTGCTTACCACATGTGCCAACACCGCCAGACCTATGACCTTGATACTTCCTCAAAGAAACGGGCTCCTAGCAATCTGCGTTCCGTTCGCTTATTGGGCGATGGGTTACCAATTGATGTCGTCCGCGGGGTATTGCATGTAAGTTCATGTGCAATAAAATTGGTTCCATTTTGGAGCGAGCTTATTTTACTGCACGTGCTCAGTCCCCACTTGTTCCCGCCCAGTAGAAGGGAATGGCCAGAACGTTACGGAACACACTATAATGCATGAGTTCAGCCCCGCTCGCTCCCGCACAATGAAAGGGAACGTCCGAAATGTTATCGGCAGATCTTGGCAACTACGAGTGCTAGTCACACGCAAATTTGCAGGTGGATGATGAGTTAGCGAAACTTTTAGATAGAGACGACCAGGCGACATGCCAAGACCACCTCTGATCCGTCGACGTGAACAAATGAATATACGGTATTTTGAGAAAGTTAAACTTGGCTCGATCAAGCTTGACCGGGAACCATTTAGCTTTTGCACAGCATTCCTCGTGCTATCTCAGATACCACTATATGTGAGATAGCATTCTTCAATGTATCGCAGATACATTATAGATGTGAAAGGCTGGTGCATAGATCGCCACAGGCACGACTACAGGATCAGAAAACGTTGATATTGGCCGAATTCTGACCGGCTAGCTTCACCCTGAACGGGCGACCGGCTAGCTTCACCCTGGAGGTCGTTGTCTCGAAAACACGGGTTGACGCCCGAATACAACAGGTCTGTGGCGAGCGATATCCAATTAATTCAGTTGCGTACAGTGCAGGCGAAGAAGCGTCGATCGCTCGGTTCTGACTCACCATTTTCACGGAGAAGATGGATCTCTCATAATCTACTTCCATCATCAAAGCATTGGTCGTGTGCATCGACTGTCCGTGCTTTAACGTTGATTGGTTCTGCTGAATTTGTGTTCAGCTTGCATAATGTTGATCCTGACCTTACATTACCTCTTGTGTAATGTCACAGGTACGGACTCACGAACAGCTTCACTTGATGGCTCAATCCTTTCTATCCTCAATATGAAAGGTAGTATCAGACAGCAAAAGTACTGAATTAGTTTCGCCTAGTAGCCATTCTAGTAGTCTTCATATTGTCATTCAATAAGTTCCAGCTTCGTCAGTCAGGGGGTCACATTCGTGCTGATTTATGGACGCTTAGTTTAAATTTGAGTCCATACGAATTTCGTCTAGCGTGGCAAATTCTTGTGTGGTATAGTGTCATCCCCGTCACGCAGCGACTCTGCGTTTGAATAGTTGCTTGGATAGTTGCGTTTCGTGAGCAGCCTTCCAACTTACAATTCGCCATGACTTGCAAGCACGCGTGCAGTATCAGGTAATCTGTCGGGGCGGGCAGCGCCATGCAACTGCCACAAACATCTTTGGCATGCCATTGTACTGATTGTCGCGCGGCCTTGGGAATACCCTTCCCGCCGAGGGAAGTTTCCGCGTGCGTTCACGCGACCGTCCGAAGTCCACGTGAAGATCGTGCTATAGTCCCCGCTGCCCAGTCACTAGCAGCCCTTCACATAGTAATTACCAGGTCATATTAACGAAATAATCATCACGTTCTGCCCACAGGTGTATCGCAAGCTGTTCGCTACCGTATGGTCACGCCCAGACGCGTAGCCAGAATTTCCCATGATAGAAGCAAATTATCGCTGAAGTGGTGCATACTGGAAACCGTTACATCCCTTAACAGGTGATATATCGAAATCTGGTTCAAGCGAGACAAAATTCACCCTACGCACCTCTTTCCGCTGCTCAAACACCAACATGTTCGCCCATGCACTGGCTAGTTCACGGTCAGCGCTCTTCAGCACGTGGCGTCTTTCCACGTGCTTAGAACACCGACAGTGGGCCACGCACACCAGAATGGACTCACTGACCTCGTGCCCTTGAAGCACGCGCGGCCGACCCCCGACAGGCCATTCATCTCAGCTGGATTGCGCGCTGGCAGCACGCGTGTACCAACCGGTTGAGTTACAATCGCCGTCAAGGAATTGCACTCAGACAGCACGTGACAAGTGTGACAAGGTGGTGCTTCTCGTCATGACGATTCTGTACGCTCGAGTCGGTGGCTTGCTCTCCTTCGTGAAGCCACCGGCATGTGGCGAGGTTTCTTGCTTCTGTGCAGCGCCACCGGTTCCATTCAGTGTTCCGACGGGCCCTCACATAATTAGCGATTTTAAGAGCGGACCATACTGCTGTGGTGTTCAAATATTAGATCCTATTGACCCGTCAATGCTATTTCCATTGCATCAGCTGGCGGGGAAAATATATTTATCAGTCGAGGGACCAATGCATGCGTTAGTATGATGTTCCACAGCATTCGGAGAGGGGAAGGCAATTCCCGTAGCTTCATGATGACATATGCATGAATACACTGAGGAAATAAATTATTATGGAGGAATGAGCTACCCCTACGCATCCCTAGAATGACGCCCCAGTACCGGCGCGGCCTCATAACATTGCTGAGCTGACAACTATTCGGTAAGGTGGTGGTGCCGGTGGCGACAGGTCGGGGCGAGAGCCGGCCGTGACGGGTCAGTGCCGCTTCACTGTAGCGACAGGTCGGGGCGAGACCCGGCCGTGACGGGTCAGTGCCGCTTCACTGTAGCGACAGGTCGGGGCGAGACCCGGCCGTGACGGGTCAGTGCCGCTTCACTGTAGCGACAGGTCGGGACGAGACCCGGCCGTGACGGGTCAGTGCCGCTTCACTGTAGCGACAGGTCGGGGCGAGACCCGGCCGTGACGGGTCAGTGCCGCTTCACTGTAGCGACAGGTCGGGACGAGACCCGGCCGTGGCCGGTCAGTGCCGCTTCACTGTAGCGACAGGTCGGGGCGAGACCCGGCCGTGGCGGGTCAGTGCCGCTTCACCGTCGCGACAGGTCGGGGCGGGACCCGGCCGTGACGGGTCAGTGCCGCTTCACCGTAGCTAGTGGTCGATGCCAGCTGGCAGAAATAGGATCGGCTCGGTCACTGCACCGTGCACCGGCGTTCCGCGTAGGCCGGCGCCGGCTGGCCGCGGCACAGAGTTCGGACGACCGGCCATGACCAGCCTGCCGTCGCTTTAAGAGTGCCGCGAAACGGAGTCGTCAGTAGAATTTCGGCAGGGAGCCTACCGGGAACGGGCCGGTCGTCGAATGCAACAAAGAGGCGGCGCACTAATCCGTTCTGGTGCTGTAGCTTCCGAGCAAAGCTTCTTCGTATCGAGCTTGTGGCCCATGTCTGGCTCGGATATCGCCCTGATCAGTGAAGACGGTTCAGTGACGGTCATCACACAGCCTGAGCTGCGGGAAAAAATATTGATAGATAAGCTGCACTTCGTTCAATGTTCAATATTGATGCTGCATCATAGGCGCGCTGTGTTCTTAGGTTGGGGTTATAGTAAATACTCGCCAGGTAGACCATGCTTTCGTTCTACTCCTCAGATCTTGCTGTACGCTGGTACCGTCAAGATAATTTTTATAACGCTAGCGTATATTCATTCAGGATGAAGTTTATCTGGCACAGCGACAGTGCCACAGAGAAGTTTTGTTCGCTGAAGGACATAACCCGCAATAAATCCGGTCGCCATGGACTACCTAGCTTCTTCGCTCTGTTTCATGTTTCTCTCCCATCACTCGCCTATCGTCTCACTCACTATATCTCTACCTCTACCCTAATGGTGGTCCGTTCTGATTTACCTGTTTAATCACTTCATTTACCAGATTTGATGTGTAGACATGCTATCTAAAATCGGAATTCGGACATAAGAAAGTCTGCAAACTTGCTAGCATTCTTAGTGACTATCACTCTGCAAGGGCAGCCACATTAGCAGCCGGTGACCTGCCACGTTGCGACCGGCAGAGACTTGTGGCGACTATCACTCTACTAAGCAGCTATATTAGTTGCCGATGACCTGCCACATTGTGACCGGCAGAAACCTGCGGCGATCAGCTGGGTCGGCGGGCAAGGCCGTCTGTGGTCGGGCCTGGAGCGGTAGTCTCGCAGCTCGCGCGATCATGTCGTGACCGGGTTACGTAACAGGAGGCCCGAGGTCAGGGTAGCGTTCGGATCCTGGTTTCACTTTCTGTGCCGGATGTGTGCCGGACATTGCTGACCGAACTGAGGCTGGGAGAACAAGTGCAGCGTTGTCGTGCTGCACGTGCCATGAGAATGGTCGGGCAATTGTGCCGTTTCGTATTGATAGTGATCTGCCTGTCAGTGCAGATGTCGAGGTGTTGTGGTTCGCACCTTTCGTTCTCAAGCTCCCTTTGTCATATGCCTGTACTATGCTATCCTATCAATGCTCACATCCACTTATGTGAGCATTCCACTCTATCTAGCGTTGATACACACGCACGCACGCACGCACGCATGCACGTGCACGCACATATACATACACGTACACATACACCCCCCCTCACACACACACGCGCACACAAACACAAAGACATATGTATATATATATATATATATATATATATATATATATATATATATATATATATATATATGTATGTATGTATATATATATGTATACATATATACATATATATGTATGTGTACATATATAAATATATACGTATATCTATAATGTACATATATATATATCTATATGTGTGCGTGTGTGCTTTTTTATCTTCTTATATAAATTTTCTCTAGCGTTAATCTATCACTACCTTGTGAGCTAACACGACGCAACGGGCAACGCACGTGAGGCGGTGAAGCGGTAGGGAGGTGGTAGAATGCTAAACATTCTCATTTACTTGCAATGTGTGAAGTCACGCACTTCTCTGTGTGAGTGGCACTTTCCGCCCCGTTTTATGTATCATCATTTACTGCATGACTATTTTGGAGACAAACCGCCAAAAATATTCAAGGTATTTGTTTCCCTCATACAAATTCAGGGATACCTGCACGCAACGCCAAGTGTGCGCCTTTCCGCACCGGGTCAGTTATATGTCGGTTTTCCTCTGGGAATACCGATCGATTTAAATTCAAGTGGGAGCACCGCTCCTTGACATTCCAGCAGGCTATTAACTGGAAAACCGCAAGCACAATAAGCCGACCGGGTGCTCTCTTTCTTCCACGCTCTGGTGTTGGTCCATAAGCCCCGCAAGGACCAGAGCGAAAGCAGTGAAGTTGTGGGATGAGATAATGGCTCGTATCGTTTTGATGGCCGACGTAAATTTGTGGAACACACCGAATTTTCCCCAAAAATAATGAAGGCCCTTATCACAGAAATTTCACGGTGCATTAGCCCCCTCCCCTGATAAGGCGGCATACGTCCGTGATGAGGGGAGGGGATTGCGTGTTTTAAAGATACGGTGAACTAGTCCAATGGTGAGGGACCAGACTAGGAATTACAATGCCCATCTCATCTCAACATCCCTGTCATTCTCCTGGTCCTGCAATATCAAATCTCCCTGCTATGAGCAGGTAGGACAACTTCACCGGCCCTGTTCGCCAGCTCGGGGTCGCGTTTTATCTGGGTATTCGCGCCCCCTTGTCCCGTCTCCCGGGGTTGACAGAATCACGCAGGCTGAGGTCCTCCATCGCACAATGCTGGTTACGAAGGAGGTACAACACGCCTCTTTGGTTCCGATATCCCGGAGGGGCGGGCGTGCCCACAGAACCTACATGGGCCAAGTGACAGGTCGCTTCAGGCTTGCGGTTTGTGTTTCTTCCTAGTGCCTGCCGACACTGCCGGCTGGGGTCAATGGGTGGTGTTAGTACGGTCAGGGTGATGAGGCCCTCTCTATCTCCTGACAGTCTGACAGTGGGAAGGCGCCGCCTGCCCTGTATAGCTCCGCGGACGTTTGGCGCCCTACTGCTACGGCAGCAGCCCCTCCCCCCCCGTAGGGCTCGTTGCGGTGGAGCGTCATGCGGGGCCAAAAACATGCACACTTTGATGGGTTCTTCCAACTAAGAAACCCACCCTCAGTCTTTGTAGAATGGCCAGAACACCGGCTTCTCTTGGGGAAGTCATAGCACTGACTCAACACCGGTGGAGGTTTACCGTCCTGCACGTCTCCCTTCCCGTCCAGTACTGACTGTCACTGCTTCCCATAGCGGGGGTGTACAAGTAACAGTTTGAAACAGCTCGAAGTAACAGTTTGAAATCCCGATTGACTTCGCCGCGAGTACTTATATTGAAATCGAGTGACACTCGAAGGAGTCTGCTTATTCTTTCGCCTTTTGAGCGGAAGCGTGGATGTGACAAATTTTGAGGCATCGCCAGATGCGAAAAGGTACTTGATGGAGCAATCGAGGTAGAATTTCGAATCGCTGACGACGCCAAGAGAACCCTCGAGACAACATAATGTATTTGCTACCTAAGATGTCAGGGCAGGATGAGGAATGCCACTGTACCTATTTTAGATCAGCCTCATATGACAAAGAACCACTCAAAAGGTGTAATAAATTGCTTCGATTTAAGGAACGCATCTGATTCTGACATTGTTGACGTCCTGACAAAATTTGGTGTCATTGAAGCGTGTAGGATCAAATTGAGGAGAGGAAGTGAACTGCAAGCGCCGAGCAACATTGTTTTGACTGCTAACTCTCCAGACATACCCTCGACAATACACGTAGGCTATGTCAAGGTGAAGGCGCACGTTTTTGTTTCAAGCCCCATGCGATGTTTTCAGTGTCAGACATGCGGCCACACTGCCCAGTACTGCCGTGGTCGCCCCTCCTGTGGTAGGTGTGGCGCGTTAAAGCACACGAGCGAAAAATGTTGACCTGAAAACATGAGGTGTGCCAATTGCGGCCAGGGACAGGTACCGCACGCTGCCTTTGACAAAGCCAGTACAATTTAAAAAAAAACATCCCTGAAATGCTCTAGGAGTATGCCTTTTCGGCAGGCCAGATAAATATACGCAGATGCCCATCCCAACGCGTCGGTAAGCAAGAAAGGGTAAAAAGTATACAAACTGCCACCACTCACAAATAGCCTGCCAGTGCCTCTCAGTTTCTCTCCTCTCTCTCTCTCTCTCCTCCCTGTCGGGGAAGACCTTAATTCTCATACTGAACCCCTCCCTATCACTCACCCTACCATATATATTCGAGCGGAACTGCTTATTCGATGTTTCTACCAATTTGTACTCACCTGGCACCGTCCCTGGTTGTTTGTATTAGTGCCTTCGGTGCAGCATGTCGTTTCCATTTACAATGTAAATCCTCACCCATTGCGGTTCCATGCCAAGATAGGGCGTCGATAATGTATATAAATACTGCCGTGTCCGTAAATAGCCTGCAACCCGCTTGCACAGCTTTTATGCACGTTGTCCCTCTGTCTCGTCTCAGCTGACGACGGCTGAAACACGACGTGTACATTCGTCTCCACATGTATTTTCAGTCATGGTAAGTAGCACACACAACATGGCTGGAGCACGCTAGAGTAGCACACACAACATGGCTGGGCAGACTCACAAACATCGCTACATTGTGTAGGGATGGGAGCGTCGTCGCCTGTGATGTGTGCGACACATGTGCGGTGGCACAGCGGCACGACGACTGTGGGACACTGTGACCGTCACATGTGCTGACCTAGCCGCCGCGCGGCCGAGCAGCATCACTGTCGCGACAGAGCAGCATCACTGCCGCGGCGGAGCAGCATCACTGCCGCGGCGGAGCAGCATCACTGCCGCGGCGGAGCAGCATCACTGCCGTGACAGAGCAGCATCACTGCCGTGGCGGAGCAGCATCACTGCCGCGACGGAGCAGCATCACTGCCGCGGCGGAGCAGCATCACTGCCGCGGCGGAGCAGCATCACTGCCGCGACAGAGCAGCATCACTGCCGCGGCGGAGCAGCATCACTGCCGCGGCGGAGCAGCATCACTGCCGCGGCACTGCGAGAGCAGCATCACTGCCGCGGCGGAGCAGCATCATGCCGCGACAGAGCAGCATCACTGCCGGGTGGAGCAGCATCACTGCCGCGACAGAGCAGCATCACTGCCGACACGGGAGCAGCATCACTGCCGCGGTGGAGCAGCATCACTGCCGCGGTGGAGCAGCATCACTGCCGCGGCGGAGCAGCATCACTGCCGCGGCGGAGCAGCATCACTGCCGCGGCGGAGCAGCATCACTGCCGCGGCGGAGCAGCATCACTGCCGCGGCGGAGCAGCATCACTGCCGCGGCGGAGCAGCATCACTGCCGCGGGAGAGCATCACTGCCGTGACAGAGCAGCATCACTGCCGGGTGGAGCAGCATCATTGCCGCGGCGGAGCAGCATCACTGCCGCGGCGGAGCAGCATCACTGCCGTGACAGAGCAGCATCACTGCCGTGGCGGAGCAGCATCACTGCCGCAGCGGAGCAGCATCACTGCCGCGGTGGAGCAGCATCATTGCCGCGGTGGAGCAGCATCACTGCCGCGGCGGAGCAGCATCACTGCCGCGGCGGAGCAGCATCACTGTCGCGACAGAGCAGCATCACTGCCGCGGCGGAGCAGCATCACTGCCGCGGCGGAGCAGCATCACTGCCGCGGTGGAGCAGCATCACTGCCGCGGCGGAGCAGCATCACTGCCGCGGGGGCCCATCGAGCATCACTGCCGCGGCGGAGCAGCATCACTGCCGGGGTGGAGCGGCATCACTGCCGCGGCGGAGCAGCATCACTGCCGGGGTGGAGCGGCATCACTGCCGCGGTGGAGCAGCATCACTGCCGCGGCGGAGCAGCATCACTGCCGCGGCGGAGCGGCATCACTGTCGCGACAGAGCAGCATCACTGCCGTGGTGGAGCAGCATCACTGCCGTGATGTAGTGCACGCTCTCTGCCGTTGCCGGTGCAGCTTTAGCCGGCAGGACGGCCTAGCAACAGTGCACGACAGGTGCCCTGCCCTCAGCTACCCTACCCCTCCTTCCGCTAACGCCGCCCGCCCTCTCTCTCTCCGACAGGTGAGTACTGTCGGTGACCGACTGGAGCGGCTGCTGAGTCGGTGGAGGTCGCCGCCACCCACCGATCATGGTAAGGTAAGGTCTCTCAGCAGCAGCTGGTCTTGCTGAACTCAGCTCAGGTGGTGTATCTGAGTAGCAGTTGGGCTTGCTGGCCTCAGCCCAGGTGGTGTATCTGGACAGCAACTCGGGTTACTTGCTTCCCGCAGCTGAACTTTCTGACCTCGGTCCTTGCGATGTTCCCTGGTGCTGGTTCCTGACCTCAGGCCGGAGGTGCACCACTGGAACAGGTGTACAGCTGCCGCTGACGGCGACGGCAACTGTCTGGTGACCGTTGTGCCGACTGGTCACCGCTGGGTTGACTGCGTCCATGCAGGACTGAGTGGACAGTGTCACTGCCGGCCTCTGCAGCTGTCTCCGGAGTCGTGGCTTGCTTTGCTGGTGCGAGCACGTACGTTGGCCTGCCAGGCTTCGATCGGTTCCGAGGTTTCGGCACCATGGTGCCCTCACTTGATGCAGGTGGAGGCGCTCTGCATGCGCCGAAGAGGCAGCTGCCTGCGACTTCGCCTCCTAACCGGCTTCAGGTCGATTAACCCGCAGCTGCCGGTGCGGTTCCGCCGCGACCATTTGCGCTCGAGACCCGGCTTTGACGAGGCTTTGTTGATATGTTGCTCACTGGTGCGCTCGTCAGTGTGCCAACGGCTCGGCGAATAGTTTGTGCCGAGCGGCCCGGCACTTCTGACTTTGTCGTCGGTTACCGTGACGTGAGCTTTCACATCAGATAACTGGGCATCCTCAGATAGTGGAATGTCCTTCGTGCTGAGTTTTCCATCATCGATCTTGTGCGCCGCCGTTTCCTCTACGTGTACGACAGCGGGATCATCACATCTGCAATCATGCGAAGTCACGCTCACATGGCACTCTTCGTCGCCCAGCTCCTCGAACAGAACCCTGTCTGTCCGGTGGCCGTCCCCGTGCTCGGGCGACCGCCGGCCACCCTCGTCCTCCTCGTCCTCTGCCAGCGTCACCACTGGCTCCTGCGCCGTCTCGAAGCCGACGTCGTCAGCCACGTCTCCGAACTCGACACGCTCGTGCTTGGTCTCGTTGAAGCTGACCTCCTCGCCGTCGGCCCGCCAGAGGAGCGGCCCGAACGTGGCGCGCAAGCTGTTGCGCATCAGCTCCGCCACCTTGACGTGCTCGGTGAACACGATCATGACGCTCTGGTGGTCGGTGACGCGCGCGCGACGTCGGTCCACGTCGCGCACGCGCACGCGCACCGCCTCGGCATCCCAGCAGCGCACGTCGTCGCAGACGCGCACGTGGCGGCGGCACAGCTGCAGCTCCACCACGTGCTCGGTGAACACGTCGATGTCCTTGCCGTCGGTGTGCGTGTGCTGGTGGTCGTGGGTCATGTCACGGAACCTGACCCGTTGGTTTGCCACCTCACTGGCGGTGAACGCGTGCCACAGACCGCCCTGCGTCGGCTGAACAGCCAGCATGATTGGTGCGCGCTGGTCCGGCCGACTCGCATGCTTCACAATCGCCACCGAAGCGCGACAGCCGGAGGTGACCGTAGATCACGCTCCGCACCACTGGCAGGCGGTACTGTGTCCTGGGAGCTGGTCGCGAACCACTTCCAGCCGTTCTCGTCAGACAGTCAGCACGACTCTGGCCTCTCTCGAGAGCGATGAGCGGCCTCTCGCGTCCACCTGTCGCGCGGTACTGGCCGGCCGGCGGCCACCGGCCGCCTTATATCGCCGGCGCCGCCTTGCAGCTGGGTGACGTCAGATCGGCGGCCGGTTACACCACGCTTGTCGGCGGTAGTGCCGCCGAAATTCGCCCGGGCGCCCCCGACTGACTCACGTGTCCCCGCCGTCGCCGCCGCCGCCGCCGCCGCCGCCGCGACGTCGCGACGTCTTGCGATTGGCGCCTACGACGCGTGCCGCCGACGCGCTGCGCCCCTCTCGGCGCCTTGCGTCGGCGGGCTGTCGGGGTCTGAATCACCACGGCACTGTTGTCCAGTCGGCCGCGCCGGAAAATTTGCCGCGCGGTCGGGCGTGATCGAGCGTCCCACTCTGTCGCCCAGCTGACTCACATTCCTGCCAAGGCCCGGTCGCAGCCGATGGCCACTTCCAACACCTGCCCGCCCGCCACACACTGGCGCAGCGCCACGTCAGCGAGGTCATCGGTGAGGCCACCCCACTTCTGTTCACGTTCTGTGAATGATGCTCGCGGTGGGCACGGCCTTTGGCACGTGTCCCACATTGCGGGATCTCCCCGCTGGGGCGTTCCGCCGGTCCAGGCTGCCAGAGTGCAGCCGGCAAGCGGCCGTGCATCTGCCCGCTCTCCAGGAACACTGATGTTTTCCCAGCCATCTTCCCGGGATAGGCAGCTGGTAGCGCGGCGAGTTCGGCCGCAGCCTGGGGGATGGTAGGTGGGCTCGGCTGTAGCCTGGGTGGGGCGGGGCAGGCGTCCGGGTACGGTAGGCAGGCTCGACTGTAGTCTGGGCGGGGCGGGGCAGGTATACTGGTATGCTAGTCAGGCTCGACTGTAGTCTGGGCGGGGCGGGGCAGGTATGCTGGTACGCTAGGCAGGCTCGACTGTAGTCTGGGCGGGGCGGGGCTGGTATGCTGGTACGGTGGTCGACCGGCTTTCCCCAGCACTTTGCCCGTGCCGAGATTCGCCGATCCGTGTTGACAGAACGGTGGGAATTTCGGTCGTCGGTCTTACACGTACACTTAGCGAGTCTCACCCGGTGCTGTTGACGTAGTGCTATTGGGCAGTAAAACAGGTCTTACTAACATGACGTCAATAGCAGTAGCAATACCAGGCTGCACACAAAAGCAATGTAGCATAAACACAAGCTGCATATAGATGCAGTATGGGGGTGGAATGCTTATATTTGACCAATTACCAGTCCATGGCCAATCATTTAGCATCTGCATGCAAATGTTCTTCTTTCTTCCAAGAAGGCATGAACTAATTGCCATAACCCTAAACAGTGATGTTCTGAACACTTGATTACGCTACTAGAGACACGCACCGACCTTCCGGTGGGCAGCTTATCACAATGTTGGACCGTCGACACCGCTGACGAGTGAGTCCGGCTGCGCCCACCCACACCTACCGTCCGGGCGGGGAGAGGCGGATCTGCGCCGAACCGCCGCTGGCAGACGGCAGCGTGCGCCTCGCGTCCGGCCAGTCTCCTCCGGGAGAGCGGCACACCCAGGACACTGACCTCCGGGAGAGCGGCACACCCAGGACACTGCCTCCGCACGACCGTGCGTGTCTGACCAGTCTCCTCCGGGAGAGCGGCACACCCAGGGCACTGCCACCGCACGACCGTGCGTGTCTGGCCAGTCTCCTCCGGGAGAGCGGCACACCCAGGACACTGCCTCCGCACGACCGTGCGTGTCTGACCAGTCTTCTCCGAGAGAGCGGCACACCCAGGACACTGCCTCCGCACGACCGTGCGTGTCTGGCCAGTCTCCTCCGGGAGTGAGACACACCCAGGACACTGCCTCCGCACGACCGTGCGTGTCCCGCCAGTCTCCTCCGGGAGAGCGGCACACCCAGGACACTGCCACCGCACGACCGTGCGTGTCCGACCAGTCTCCTCCGGGGAGAGACACACCCAGGACACTGCCTCCGCACGACCGTGCGTGTCTGGCCAGTCTCCTCCGGGGAGAGACACACCCAGGACACTGCCTCCGCACGACCGTGCGTGTCTGGCCAGTCTCCTCCGGGGAGAGACACACCCAGGACACTGCCTCCGCACGACCGTGCGTGTCTGACCAGTCTTCTCCGGTAGAGCGGCACACCCAGGACACTGCCTCCGCACGACCGTGCGTGTCTGGCCAGTCTCCTCCGGGGGAGAGACACACCCAGGACACTGCCACCGCACGACCGTGCGTGTCTGACCAGTCTCCTCCGGGGGAGAGACACACCCAGGACACCGCCGGCCGGCCGGTAGTGCCACCGCACGACCGGTCGTAGCCGGCCCACGTCGGTGGCCTCGGGTACGGCGCGACGCCCCCGCCGCAGCGGCCGGTGGCCGGCCGTGTTTACTCCCGGCTGGCGGTGAGAGGCGGACGCGGATGGTGACCGTGACCTCGGCGACGACACGGCGGCGCAGTTGAGAAGCGCACCCCTTCCACGAATAGGTATCACATAGGCGCTGCGTCCCAACACTAGTACCGGCCGTCAGAATCCAGTCCAGCCCGCCAGTCCTGAAACTGGGCTTGGGATGCACAATATGGTTGGTTTTCCCGCTATACATATACACATGTACACACACACACACACATATATATATATATATATATATATATATATATATATATATATATATATATTTTTTGTGTGTGTGTGTGTGTGTGTGTGTGTGTGTGTGTGTGTGTGTGTGTGTGTGTGTGTGTGTGTGTGTGTGTGTGTGTATGTGTGTTTGTGTGTGTATGTGCGTCCTGCTCTCCGTGCTCTTGTTTGTTTTCGTTATTGAAAGAGATGCCAGCCTGTAGTCAAGCCAGTCATATTGCGCAGTAATGAGGCGGAGCACTTGCACACAAAACTGGCCCAAAACTTACTAAAGCCGCGTGCAGCTGTCGTATTTCGGAGCGACGTACAACCATGATGGTGCATTTCAGAGCGACGCGCAGCTATGTGGTACATTTCAGCAGCTGTGGTAGCATCAGCAGTCGTGTGGCTGTGGTAGTATGTTTCAGCGTATTTGAGCCGGGTTTGTCACACCACGACACCACCCCATAGTCAACAAGCACGAAGAGATCCAGGAAGGTCTAAAGTTTGAGAGATGAGACAAACCTGCAGCGGCGGAAGCAGCGAAGACCCGAAGACAGCAGGAACTCCAGGCACCAAAGACGAGCATTTCCGCGACTCTGGAATGAAAACATTCCACATCAAATTCACGACTTCTCTCTGTCTCCCAGATAACCCCTTTACCCTACGGAGGAAGCCTAACGCTGGCGAGCCCACTACCCTGGGCTAATGCGGCTGGGGCAGGGACCACAGCGTGAAAGCTCGGTCCATGGGTGCAACGAATCTGGGTATTTTTCAGTTAGGGGAGACATTGCTGGGGACCGACCCATACACACCATGATTGATGACATTAGATGGGAGGCACGTTTCACACACAGCATCTTAGTTTTGTCATTGAACACACTGCAACTGCCATCATACGTGCACATACACGACAAGGCACACTAGGTACACCTCTACGTGCCTCTACCACTACGTATGTGTCTGTGTTCCTGTGTGTCAGTGTGTGTGTGTGTGTTGAGAGGAGAGAGAGAGAGAGAGAGAGAGAGAGAGAGAGAGAGAGAGAGAGAGAGAGAGGGGGGGGAGAGAGAGAGAGTGGATGGAGGGAGAGAGAAAGCTTTGCCAGCCTGCCACCGTGTTGGTGATACCGGCTTTTGTTGGGTGTATACACATGCATAGGTAGTTGTGTTGGTGTTATAGGCACAATGTAAGGAGGATTTAATTCAGGAGAACATACGATAAAGGGATAGTAAAGTTGATTGGTTGAAATTTTCCGGTACATAGTTGAAGACGCCTTGAAGTTAGACGAGTTAAGATGAACAGAGTTGAGTTGAACTGTCGTAGATTTGATGAGGTAAACCTGGTCGGAGGCCGGAGGTGATGAAGTAGTGACAAATTGCCAGTCGGGATGGTGCCTGTTTGGGATGGGTATTGGGTAGGTTTGGAACGAGCATCGCCATAGTATTGAGCATGTAAAAAAAAACATGTCATACACTTTGGGAATAATTCATTTTTGTCTCTTTGAATAGTGCTGGTACGGATAATAGTAGACAGATGGGAAACTCACCGGCATCGGCGACTTATGATGGCCACCTGGCGATAGGAAGCCGAAACTAATTCTGGCAAGGATATCGTTTAATTCCAGCGGCACATTTCTACGTTGGAGAGTAACGCGTCCTTTAATTTCAGACAATTTCCGCTTTTTGGAAGAGCTAGGGAACCATGATCCTGATACGTTTCACGATAAGTTTGCATTCCATCTCTCACTTGGAAGAGGTGGGGCATCCCTCAACAGATCGACAAGGGCCCGGCACCCTCATCTCTCATATCTGGACCAAAAATGTTGGGTGGATTATCTTATGCCCGGAATCCATCTGCACACATTTTACTTCGACTAGGTGAACAATTCAGGAGTTATGGCCTGGTGAATTTCTGGAAGGTCAATGCATGGCTATGTCCGGTGGCCGATAACTATGTTAAATATCATTCAAAGTATAAATATTTAGACGTTTTTCAATTCGCAAATGCAAAAGAATTTAATACCGACATGATTTGTATACGTGATAAATTATTAGAAAGTTCTCCCATTACCTCAGGTCATGTGAACTCCGGTGACCTGGATACCCGCGATTTTTTATTGATAGAATGAAAGGACCATATTTTTTCCCTGACATATCGCGAATAAAACAATAGTTTTTTTTGTTGCAAATGCTCGCTTGGAGAATGCCAACTTTTCCATATTTCTAGCTTTTCGTAGATTGAGGTTCTAACTCGGCCGGGCTGGGTTGTCGGCGGAGCCAAAGTCGAGAAAGGACCCCTGACCTGATGGACAGGGTCCAAAGGTTTGAAAAGGGCCCTCCGGCTTGTCGGAAAAGGCCCTGGGTCCGTCAAAGAGGGCCCATCAAATGACAGAGAGCGAGAGCTGGCGATATTTGCGAGTGTCAAATTGATGTGGCATAAGGTACTGTAAATGTCAGGGCTCTAGTGCGAACCGTTGTCGTGACCGTTGTCATGACCGTTGGCATGTCATGTGCCATGCAGGGGGCCCTGGCGGTGTCTCAGAGGGCTCCAATGGCTGTTCCGGGTCACCTCGGCCCAATCAATGTTCATGATGTGCACCTATGCCTACCCAGGGTCCCCTTGTTTGTTAAAGAAGATACCTCGTGGGAAATGTGACTGCCAGGACCAATCAGATAATCGATCATTGGCCAATCGATAGCCCTTGGGGTGGATATCGGCATGAACTTGGCCTGCCCCAGACGATTCCCAGGCATATACGGTTCGAGGTGGAGGGGGCAGGTGCTCTCCGTTGTTTTCTGCCGGCTCTCCTGACACTCCGCTTCCCTCAGTTAGTCGGCACAGGTTAGTTTGTCACGAGCTTCATGGTTCTATACGGCGGCAGAAGGCATAGCGGGTACTGGAGTATGCGTCTCCGACTAGCGCCGATGGCGCAGTTTTTTTTTCAAACGACGCATGTCAGATTCAGCTATATTTCCCCATCCCGTCAAGCTTTTTCGATGGGGTTTCCTTCGCATCACCTATCTAGGATTGGTTCTCCGATCATCCGATAGATGCCGCTAGTATCGGTCAATGGTCGCAAGCATCAAAGTGTCGCCCTAGAGTTTCCGATCCGTTTACTATTATCCGTAGTTCTGGTTTAAAAAGCGTATCTTTTATATTTTGGGTGAACCTCGTGTCCTTGTTTTTTTTCAACAGATTTTTCAATTTTACATCGTTCCCTTTTTTCCACAGATCATATGGGATGCGTTTAACATGGAGACAGTGGAAGATATGGTCGTGTAATGTTGGGTATTCATCGTTGAGGAGAGTGGTGATGCTTAGTGGGATGTTGTTTGTGGTCCCGTAGTCTGTGATACATTGTTTTTGGTTGATGTATTTGGTGCAGTGTATTTGATGTATTTGGTCCCCATTCTTTGAAGCTTTATCGATGAGGTGTCCTTCGATTGTCTGATTGCAAGTGTTTGGTGACATGCTGTGCTCTTTGTGGTCGTGAACGTATTAGGATGAGATAAGAATGGGTGAGTGCTATGTGTCCGATGTGCGGTCGTGTCAGTGTTTGTTCTTTGAGTCTGGTGGTTTGATTGATAGTGTGCCCGTGTTCGTGTCCGGGGTTTATTTTGTGGAGTTGTGTTCTTGCTAAGTTCCATGTTTGCTGAATGTGTTTGTTTGTTGCCTGGCTTATTGTTGGGTAATAGTCGGATTGCGAGTATGGGCAGTGGGCGATTTGTTGCAGTGTTGTGGCTAGGTTTGCTTCAGTGTCCGAGTGTTGGTAGCCATGTAGGTTTCTGTGGCTCGGAATCCAAAGAAGAAGTGGTTGCTGTCAAACGGTTAGTTTGCTATACATGGTTATTATTTTTGGATGATGGGGTGTTTGAATGTGGTGTAGGGTATTACACTTTGTATCGCCGATTTCGCGTCTGTGGCTATGTCGTGTTCCATCTGTGTGTTGTAGCTAATGCCTTTGTGTGTTGTTGATGAATCTTTGTGTAAGAAGATGATGCTTGGCAAAAATTATGCGTCGACGGCGTTTGTTGTAAAGAGGTGCGAAAGATCTTAGACTTCACCAGCTTTATTGACACTGCCTATACACAAATACGGCGATGGTGCGGAAATAGATATATAGGGCGTATGCGTAGTTCCAATGGCGGTCGCTCGGCTTGTCACGGCGTTCAATGTCGTATATATCGTCATTCCAATCATGTGAAGAACTATCTACATAAAAGTTGCACGCTGTTTCGCTTAAGGTGAAAAAATTAAGGTTCAAGGTTTCGTTTAAAACCCAAAGAATGATTCGAAGCGTTCTGTTGCTCGCGTGCTGCCCTCTAGCGCAGTCCTGATCCGGGTGGCCCTGTGCATGACTGATGTTTGCGTGACTGAGACTGCGTGTGTACAGTACTGAGACTGAGACTGACACTGCGTGACTGAGACTGCGTGTGCACAATACTGAGATTAAGACTGAGACTACGTGGCTGAGACTGCGCCTGTGACGGGACCACCCGGTGTCTGCCGATTTGAATGCTGTCTGTGTGACTGAGACTGCGTGTGTACAGTACTGAGACTGAGACTGACACTGCACGACTGCAACTGCGGCTGTGATGGACTACCCAGTGTCTGCCAACATGGAGCATCACCGTTACCGAGTCGCCGCCGTCACCGTGATGAGAAAGGATTAAAAAATTGTTGCATGGGAAAATGCAATCCAATGAGCAGTCTAATATACTTTAAAATATAAGGGTTTAATTCGTTTTGCAAACGTCGATGAATGATCGTATTCCTAGAATGCACACTCTAGATCCAATCCGACCAAATATAGCCAATTGTTTTATTTCCGGAAGATAAAAATACCGTACCATTTCTGTGACTTCATTTTTACAGAAGAAAAAATGTTTCAAAGGCAGTGTTTCCAAGCAGTGTTTCATGGGCAGAAACACTGCTTAGTGAGATAGTCTTGATTCAGATCACAGAAAACGTGCGGAATTATTTGCTCTCACGATAATGAAGCAGGCCTCTGAATTCCGTTCTCAGGCCACTGCAGCTGTGTTTACGACTGGCCGCACCGCTCTGGTGACGTCACCCCACCACTCTGGTGACGTCACCTCCACCAACATCAATACCAACACCACCACCAACACCGCCACCAGCACCAGCACCAGCACCACCACCACCACCACCACCACCACCACCACCACCACCACCACCACCACCACCACCACCACCACCACCACCACCACCACCACCACCACCACCACCACCACCACCACCAACACCAACACCAACACCAACACCAACACCAACACCAACACCAACACCAACACCAACACCAACACCAACACCAACACCAACACCAACACCAACACCAACACCAACACCAACACCACCGCCACCACCACCACCACCACCACCACCACCACAACCAACACCAACACCACCACCGACACCACCACCATCGACAATCGTTCGGCTACAGCAAATGGGTGATGGCACTCTTGGACAGCATCATCGTTAGGTCATGGTGGATGGGTGATGTCACTTTTGCCGGCGTCGTATTTCGGCTACGGCGGATGGATGACGTCACCTGCGCACAGCGGCGGAGTGACGTCACTGTTCGGTCGCGTGGCTGGGTGACGTCGTCTTCAGGGGCGATGTGTGCACATTGGCCGCCATCAGCGCCGTCTGCACACCTCTGAGTCAGACGGACGTCCGCCGGATACAGCAGCTGAGATCACCGTCTGGCCGCTCTGGAGTACCCTTCAGCTTGTAGGTGAAGTCAGAGGTATCGAGAATATCTGGTGCATGTGCCACAAGGGAGGGCATCCGCCCTTCTGCAATATTCCGTAATATTAATAATTCCGCTTGCATGACTGCCCAAACTTCGAATCAAGCTTCTAGATAACGAGTCATTTCTGTATTATCTTCCCGTTGCAGCGAATTTAAGAGTGCTAATTCCTGGTCGTGATGTAGCAACTTTGGGGTGATGACGCATCCAAGTCGTGATCTGTGGTCCATACCTGGCTCCCCTTAAGCGATGAAAAGGGCATGTTTTCCCGGCATATATTTTCGAGTATCGATCACATAATGCGCAACGATAATGCTTTTTGGACGCCCGAATTATTGTCTTCGAAATCTGAGTGCTGCATTCAAACTTGACTTGGGAGTGGATGTGCATGGACATTCGTTAGTACAAGTCTAGGTTTCTGAAAACTATTGGGAGAGCATACTGTATAACGGCAATGGGCGGACCCAAATAAATTAGGGCATACCACATATTGGTTAAAAGTTGAAATTTTTGGGAGGGCAAAGACAACACTGACGGGGTGGCGTGGGGATCAAGTGCCCTCCCAAATGGATACAAAACAGCACCACTTCGTCAGTCTGTTGTGACTGAACATTGAAGAGGGCCAGCGAAGTCAGAACGAGTTCCCCCGTGAATACGAGAGCAGTTCATCTGAGAAGTTCGGCCAGCCTGCCTCGGCCAGACCATCCTGTCTTTCAACACCTTAAGAACTGCTTTGGTGCAGTTTGTGAAGTCCAAATCCCTAAGTCAAAGTCAACTAATAGCCTAAGTATTTTAAGTTGGATGATTCGTCCTTCCATACAACATAATATTTTCAAGCGCGCAAGTGTCTTACTCAAAGAAAGGGTTTGCGTTGGAACTTAGGCGGTGTCGGTCCAGCGGACTCTGGCTGGGGATGGGCAACCAGACGTCGGTTACGGGGTCATGTCGTCATGTTGCACGATCTGTTCATTTTGATGGCCAGCGACTGCTTGGTCAGTCAGTCCGATGGAGAGCGATGCACTGAGCGGTTGCTTGTGGCATAAACTGTTGCAACTGTGGAACAAAAAGGGCCGTAACACAGAGTGACATATACATGGGCGGACCTATAGAGCCAGGAAGTCATATCCGCCTCGCTGGGCTGATCTGAGCCAAAATTAGCCTTTATTCACAATTTGCAGATAAAACTGGAAACATTCTATTTGGAAAGACATTGTCTAAGCTGTAGCTCCGGTGTTAAACTATTCAAAACCGATAAATGTTTTGCAGACTTACGGTACCTTTGTATTACCCTTCTCCGCCCCATCCAACTCCACCAGCTAACTCCGCCACTGACACCTGTGCTAATTCAACAATTGGGCACAATGCATTTGAGTTTGAGATGTGTTCACCATGTTTAGCGCATGAGCCGGTTCTCGAAGATTACAGCCAATTTCGGCCGAATTAGGTTGCTTCTCAATACTCATTCGTAGAGATTGCGGGCACCATTTCCACAATGCTCCGACTGATGTCGAGGTCGCAATCTCATATTTAAGTGCATTGTCTGTGGAATAGCCGAGCAAGGTATGGCTTATTTCTGGAGTTTCTCCACGTTCAAGAAAACTGAATGGAGCAAAGGCGTACGAGTGTCAGTATGTGTTCACAGGCTGCCAGAAGGGCGCGGTTACGGTCGGTCAGTCAGCTTCCTGCCATGGCATGGTTCCAGGTCCTGCGGCTCGAGTATGGGAGCCGCAACCCGCCGCGCGCCCTCGCTCCGCCAGCGTCACTCACGGTGCCTCGTATATCATAATTGGTTGTTCTTGGGTGTGTCATAGCTCAAGCCCGCGTAATGTGATCCGTGTCGTTTGAGCATCTTTTAATACGCGTCGAATATATGAACTTCAATCATACTACAGGGCTGAGGAGAAAGGAACACACTTCTTCACATTTACACCTTTTACATTGTATCTGCTATGTGAATACCTTCTTAGCCCGCGCCGTTTCCGGGGGGGGGTCGTCAACGACCCCCTAAAGTTTTCCGAAGATAGCAAAAGAACGGCGGGCGGCAGCGCGCCGAAATTTGCCATACCATTTCCCATATCAATTTGGCATGTTGTGTTAAAATTTTGAAGTCAGGTTGTCTAGGGTCAACGAATTAGTCAAGGTCAAGTGATGTCACCTCCAAAAAGTCAAGCCAGTCGTCACGCTTTAACGGATAAAGATATTTAAATGAAACTTTCAGCCTTTGCTTTTCCTTAGAAATGTAACAAAACGCACCAAAGGTATTTTTTCTTCGGTTTTTGATTACTACTTATTAGTATTGTATAGTTGTCCATCGGAGTTAAAATATAATGTTTTGGCTAAAGTAAGCATTTTTTATTGGAGCAAGTTGACTTCGAACAACATTTTACGCTCCACTCTGCCCATTAAAAAAGAAAATGCAAGAAAACTTGAAAACTCAAAATTTTTAAATAAAAATATTTTTGGATGGTCAAAAATTGTACGGCCCTGGTCGATTTCACTCTCCTTTCCTGACTTGAAATATTTTCTTCTTCTTCAAATCTCTCTCAAAATGAACACCCCAGAGCCACAAACATAATGTAAGTCGTGAAACTCTGGGGCCCCTAGTGACGTCACTTTAAAAATTGGGGGTAGTGTTTGGCCCTACTCGTCGAGCGCATTCCGATGACACCTATTTCGTTTTCGTGCAACGCTTAGTTTGGAGACTAGAGGGGGGTCGCTATCGACCCCCCCCCCCTAGAGACGGTGTGTGAGGATCTGACAGGACAGGATCTTACAGGAGACAAGGGGCGGGTCAATCAATCACACTCCGAAGCTTCAGCAATCTGGAAGTCGATTTACCGGCTTAGGACAGAACGCAGCTTGTTGTATGTACCTAGCCTGGGCCCAGGCTGGAATCCAACATTGCCATCACTTGCAGATCCTGACGCAAGAGAGGGTAACCACCCCTCAGTTCGGTTCGTGGGAACGGCCTAGTAAGACCTGGTGTCTGGCTTAATACCGCGTTCGTTGTAGAGCCTGAGCGCGATGTCCTCTGCCCCGGATGCCCCTCTGGATTAACCTTATCGTAAGTGGGTGTACCAAGAAGACTGGTTTTGCGGAATCGTCGCTGGCCGCACGGACATAGTGCGCTTCCCGTAGTGAAGGGATCATGCTTTTGTCTGGTGAACAGGTATAGTGAATTAGGACTGATACTGTGAAAGTTGACTTGCTCTCCATGTGGTGGCTGTGGAATGTGGGCAGGTCAACAGCCGGCCAGTAGCCTGAACATTCTGATTATTTTGACATTGACATTGAGCCGTCTCCACACTTTCTCTGCATTGTTCCACCTGTATATTGCACTGGCATGGCGCATCACGTATATTCCCACAGGCATGATGTGTGTCAGTGGAGCCACAACTGTGGAAGGCTGGTGCGTTGGTCGTTTGTCACCGGATATAATTTTTAGCCCCTCGACTGAACTAATCACAATCAGATTACATTAATTGTACATGCTAATACGGACTCAACGTTGACTTAGACTCCTCGGTGTGCGTCCTGCGTAACCGTTAAATGAATAATCACGTGAGTTTTACATATCTTGCTGGGTAAAATATCTATCCTCCCAAATGTAGCTCAAGCCTTCCCAGAATGGGATAAGTCATCGAGGCGCTGCGTAAGTTCGTCTGTTTGTCAGGTAAAGCACATCATGACGTACGGATTATGCGATAATGACTTAGCGCAGTCTTTCACATGAAGCAAATTATTCTTACCGAAATAGTACTGGCGATGTTTTAGTCATCTGTCGGACGTTTTAAACTTTGTGCACACACACTTGGGTAGCTGACTGCATGTGTGCCATCCAATCCCGATCCATATGTACCAGTCAATTGCTTTCGGGAACGAACGGGCTTCGCATACATACCTGTGGGAGTGGAAAGTCGAGACCTGTGTCGGTAGCCAAGCCTTGTAATGCATCAGACATGTAATGAACTAACTGGACCTCAGGGCTTACACGACATGATGTTCCGAATTGGTTATCATTAGAACCTCGCTCAAGGAGCTTCAGCTGAGTGGGGCCAGTCAGTGGTTTGCACTGATGAACAGGCAGCTACTATATTTGGTGGATCTTAATTGATTTGAACCACTTTGAATCCAGACTCCGTCTTTCATTATCTTACGTTGAGCATAACTGGGCACAGAGCAGCTGGCATGCCAATTGCGGGAATGCTGCTCCTACAATCCGACAGGATTAGAACCTGACTTGCAGAATTCGCAGTCCTGGATTGCCGTTCTTGTCGAAGATTGAAGGAGTGCACATCTTGTCATTATAATTTGACTTGCAGAACCTGCAGTACTGGATTGCCACTTTTGTCGAGGATTGAGGAAGGAATGCACTTCTTGTGTTAAGAAAAACCGGTATGAGGATTGGGCTTCACTTTTTCCATGCGATCCGCTTTGCAAACTTTTTTTGCACCACGGCAGCCACGGCGGTTCCTTACTGGTGGCGATGGGCCTCGCCGTGAAGATCCAATAAGGAGGGGGACGCCAGTGGGGTTGGAAGCATTGAATCATCACCCGTGGATAGCACAAGCGATAAGTTCATAAAACAGTACCAATGTAAATTCGTTTTCACCGGGTTTTTTTTCATTATAGCATACATGCCTGGTCACTTCTGCTGAAAGGAAATACGAGAAATGGCTGTTCCTAACGAAACAAAGCATTGCGAATAGGAGCAACGCTTTGTCTATGCAAGTGAGGGTTCAGGTGATTTAGACCTCATCCTAAACTCACGTTGGACGACACTGACCCATTGAGGGAGCTTCTCAAAAGCTTCTGATATGACAGGGCCTCGTCTAACAAGATTTGACTGGATGAAGAGGAACGCCACAATTGATTTCAGTCAAGTCAAATAAACATTTGGCCCCAGGAATACTCGAGCAGTGGAAAATACGATATGACTTGGGGGACTACAACCCCGCAGATAGAAGCATATCAGAGGAGACCCTACAGTATGACATGCAAACAGTTAACATGATAGAGGGCGCCTACAGCATGACATGCATACAGTTAACATGCTAAATTGGCCTTACAGTATGACATGCAAACAATTAACATGCTAGAGGGGGCCCTACAGTATGACATACATACAGCTAACATGCTAGAGGGACCCTACATTATGACATGCATATATGTAGCATGCTAGAGGGGCCCTACACTATAGCATGCATGCAGTTAATATACTAGAGAGGCCCTACAGTGTGACATGCATGTAGTTAACATGCTAGAGTGGGCCCTATAGTATGACATGTATGCAATTAATGTGCTTAAGGTCCTACAGTATGACACTTATGCATACGTCAGATAGCAGCGGAAGATTTGTGGAATGCTGTGTTTGGAAAGTAATGTCGGAAGCAGCAAAATATATGGCAGTAAAGTCGTGTAGCAGTAATTGCGAGCATGAGTTGTATCAGAGGCAGTACAGTCTGCAATAATAACATCCCGCACCAGAACTGTCTCGCAGCAGCGAGGTGTGGACGCTCAAGTCTGTGCCAGTGAGATGATGTGGTGTTGGATTACCACGCTGAGGTAATGTATGAATGTCTCGCAGCAGCGAGGCGCGAGTGCTCAGGTCTGTGCTAGTTGGATGATGTGGTGGTGGATTACCATGCTGAGGTAATGCACGAATGTCCTGCAGCAGTGATGTGTGAACGCTCAAGTCTGCGCCAATAAACTGATTTCAATCTTTCCTCTTTCCTCATATGCCAGGTTGCTTATGCCATTAACCATTTTTGTAGCCCTCTTTTGTACTCTCTCTGAAAGCCAACAATCTTTTTCATAACTAGGAGACCAAGCTTGGATGCAGTATTCCAAATGTGGCCTGACGTATGCACGGTAAAGCTTCCTGATAACTTCATCACTTCTGTATGATACATTCCTATTTATTGCCCCGAGCATTCTCAGTGCCTCCTTCCTGGCTTCCTTGGTCTGTTCTCATGCCCCCAGATTTGTGTTTAGAATAACACCTAAATCCTTCTCCTGTTGAGTCACTGATAGCACTTGGCCACCCATCAAGTATGGAGCTTCATATGCTGCTTACCTACATGCATGATTTTGCACTTATCAAAATTAAATTTCATTTGCCATTCTTCGGACCATTTCACAAGTTCGTCTAAGTCTTTTTGCAGCGAGATATGCTCATCTTGACCTGTTATTGCCCTAAAGACCTTCAAATCATCCCCAAATTTCAAAACTTTACTGCTTAGGCCACTTTCAATGTTATTTACAAATATAGTGAACAGTAGTGGCCCCAGTACTGACCCCTGCGGGACTCCACTAAGAACATTTTGCCATGATGACTTTGTACCATTTAGCATCACTCTTTGCTGTCTATCTGAAAGCCACAACTCTATCCATTTTAAGATGCTACCTGCAATACCATGGGACTGAAGCTGTATCATTAACCGTTTATGGGGTACTTTGTCAAAGGCCTTACTAAAGTCAAGATACGCTACATCAACCTGATTTCCCTGATCAAATTGTTCTGTGGCGAAGTTAAAAAAGTTCAAGAGGTTTGTGAGACACGATCGTCCTTTTCTAAACCCATGTTGAGTATCTTGAATCAATCTGCTACCTTCCAGATAACTAACTATTCTATCCTTGATAATTGATTCAAGTACCTTGGAGACTAGGGATGTGAGAATTTCTGGCCTATAGTTTTCAACTTTCCCTCTTTCTCCTTTCTTGAAAATAGGAACTACATTTGCCTTTTTCCAATCGGTTGGAATTTCATTTTGTGAAACTGATCTACAAAATATTATACTAAGTGGAAATGCCAGTTCCTTTTCAGTTTCCCGCAACACCCTAGCATAAATATCATCAGGTCCTGCTGCCTTGTTTGGCTTTATTTTCCTGATATGATTGTAAACAACATCACTATCAATGAAACCAACATCATTTGTCAGATCCCATGTCACTGAACTATGGTGTACGGTCGGCAGATTGGCCATATCTTCCAATGTAAACACTGATTTAAGCTGCTTGCTCAGGCTCCTAAACCATCTCACTATTCACCCAATGTAGTCCCGTTTACTTTCAGTGGCAACTGCTAGAAATTTTATTATAAAAATAAAGAATTTTATGGGAGTTTCCTAAACACTAGCATTTTCGATACGCCTTTAGATTAACGAAATTTGAGGCTTCTTTAGAGACTCTAAATGCATTTTCTTAGCTTAATTGCTTTTATCAAGTCTGGTGTACCAGGCATGAAGGCTTTCCTACCCTTTTTTGTTTTTTTTTTTGGGGACATGTCTAATCTTAATTTCCTTCAAGTAAGATTTGAACTTTTCCCACATTTCAGAGGATTTTAATTGGGATTCTTCTTCCTATCTGATAGCACTTAAAGCCGCTCTCATGAAGTAAAAATCCTCTTTTTAAAAAATTAAAACCCAAAAAAAATTAACATAAAAAATTCCCCCCACACACCTAAAATAAAAAAATTTTTTAAAAACTTTCCCCCCAATTCCCCCCCCCCAAAAAATTATAAAAAAAACCAAAAAAAAAAAAAAAAAAAAAAAAAAAAAAAAAAAACCACCTCTAATTTAAAAAAAAAAAAAAAAAAAAAAAAAAAAATCCTAATAAAAAAAATAAAAAAAAAATAAAATAATAGGAAACAAAACAAAAAAAATAAAAAAAAATAAAAAAAAAAAAAAAAAAAAAAAAAAAATTATCACAAATCACCTTGTCAAGCTCCAGTTGCTGAGAATGTGGCAGGGTTCCTGATCGGTAGAAAGCTCCTATCCTAAGAGTATTGCTGTTGCCTTTTCCCACAGTGACATCAAGCCAAATGGACTCCACAGACACATTTTTATCCCCACCTGCTACTTTTTGAGAACTGAATAAGTTATTCATATAGAGCATTACACCACCCCCTTTCATTGCTGGACCCCTATTGCATGAAAACATATTGTATCCCTGGATCTCATAGTCCTGTAAGTTATCTCCAAAATACCCTTCACTGACCCATGCCTCCGTAATGCAAACAAAATCTGGTTCCTCCTCAGCAACATAACACTTGAACTCATCATATTTGGAACGGATACTCTGAGCATTAAACATCATACACTTAACAAATACTCCATAACCACCTTTGGCTTTTTCATACTGAGGAGTTCTTTTATCACTAGATGAACTATCACGCTGTCCCCTTGAACTGCTGCTGTCCCTAGTTGCAGACTTTGAGGTTCTATTGCCTTGGCGGACACTATTGGAATATTTCTGAGTTGGCAATGCAATTTCATCCCTCCCCACCCCATTTCCTAGTTTCCCTGAAGGACATGCTCGTACACTTTGCCTAACAAATGGACCCCCTTCTCAGAGAAGTGCAGGCCATCCCTCTGATAGAGGTCCCACGATGCATAAAACCTGCTCCACTCGTCTACAAATGTAAAACCTAGCTCATGGCAGAGCTTTCCTACCCTGGCGTTAGCTGCCAGTGCCCTAGAGCTCCACTCAGGGGAGGCTCTAGCCCTAGGCAAAATTGCTGTTACAATGACTCTATTGGTACCCTTCAGGGTGGCCAGAAGGGCCCTGTACTCCCGCAGAACCTCCTCACTCCTAGAAGGACCTACGTTATTTACCCCTACATGCACTATGACTGTGCTGAACTGGTGATCACTGGTGACCTGTGGCACTACAGGTACCAGGTCCTTCACCTTGGCACCAGGCCTGGTGATGCACCTCCTGTCCCTCCTACCTTTACAAAATACCCGCTCTAAATGTCGCACACGAGAGTCCTAGGACCAGCACTGACTCCTTACTACTACTATCCTGGGGGCAGTCATCCAATGCCTGGAACATATTATGTAGTAGGATGTCATGCAGGGGTAATGAATGAACTAGTAAAACATTTCGTAGTAATGACATGTGATAGTAATGCCACGCATAACAAATGGCAACAGCAGTGCAGTGTATAGCAGTCACGCTACTGCAGTGGTACTGCTACATTCTGTAATACGGCTTAGAAGTAGGTATCGTCGGCTGCATCAGCCCGTAGCAATGATGCCGTGTAGTAGTAGTGTCACATAATAGTAATACAGATATCGGTACTAATTGCGACACTTGCGTTACGTAGCTGTAGTGTCAAAACAATTTCGTCAACTCTGTAAATTCCGTGGCAGCGTTGACGTGCGTCCACCGACTAGTGACTGGTGGCGCCGACTAGTGACTGGTGGCGCCGCCACGCGTTCGGAGTCGGATCTGCCTGTCCCCTGGTGGACGGGCGGTGAAACTCCGTTAGGCCTTGCGTTGTGGCTATTGAAGACCACACCTCAGTGTGGGCGACGCCATTAGCCGTGACTGTGCATAAAGTGTGTCGTGAACCAACCAATAAACAAACGAAGACCACACCTAGTTTTCATAATTTTCCAGGAACTGGCGCCCCTCTGCCCCACACTTGGCCTCTCTCAGCGCCCCGAATGTGTCACCATGATCTGGCACACACATATACCACCAGTGGCGTCACCAGAACCGGCGCATGACGCATCGACAGATGCACATTCATGTACACACTGTGTGGTGATCTAACACACAAATGCACGGCCGGTGCCACGACTAGTACTGGTGCAATTATCGGCAGATTGCACATCGCAGCCGCCCGGGTAGCTCAGTTGGTTAGAGCGCTGACCTGCACTGGTCTCTTCTATACGGGCAACACAGGGTTCGAGTCGCTTCGCGCGATTGTATTTAGCCCTCAGCCGGGAGTGTCAGTTGGCAGCTGGCCCGATAAGGCCGGGGAAGAGCTACCGGGCGGCCGTGTCGGTGCATTGGCGGCACGTTAAACTTTCGGTCTAAATTCTGCCGTTGAACTGGAGTTCATGGATCGGGTGTTGGGACCAGGGTCCACGAAACAAGCTCTGCTTAGCAATAGAACCCTGGCTCCTCAAGCCACCCCAGCAACAACTCGGATTAAATTTATTAGACAAAACAAAAATACATGTAACTATTTTGTGGTGATCTGACGCACAAATGCACGACCGGTCCAATGACTGGTGCATGTATCGACAGATGCACATGCATGTGCACACACTGTGGTGAATATTGACAGATTGCGTTAAGGCATGCGTTGTGCCGTGCTGCGGATGCATATGCTGGCCTGATTCTGCACAAAGCCATTTTGGGATCCTGCATGTACTGGGCCTTTTGATTGAACGGGCGTGCCCTGCCGTTATTACGTCCGGGCTGGAATAGTGATGGGGACAATCATGATAATCTCGTGCGATTATCTCGTTGGGATAGTCTCGTTTGTAATCTCAGGATCTGGAAAATAATATCTAGACCAAATGCATTAGCTGATCACTTTAACAGGTGAATCACCAGTCAGGGAGGAGTAGGATTACTTCATTTCACCTTCACCTTCCTCGCTTCATCTTCATCAAGTTGTGAGTAGGTGTTCATGATTTGATTGTTTCAAATTTCTGTCTCCCTGTTTTGCTGCGCTAAGTTAGGCCTGGGTCTAAAACCATTCCTACCACCGTACGGTCTGGAAAACTTCAAATAATCGATTTATGGGGCTTGATTGGGGTACAGGTTCATGACGTCAGCGAAGAGTATACATGCTATCAACGTCAGTGTACTGAGGTACTTCTGGCTCTATGAAAGGTGATATTACTCAGCATAACAGCATAACAAAACCGCATTCTGAAATGTTGAGCCGAAACCATCGTTAGTAGTGGTGAAATTGGATGGTATATACAACGAAGGAAACGATAAAAACGTTACCATAAACAGTTTGGCATTGGTATGAAATCGAGCTACTTGCAGGCCATTCAAAACACGTCATTCGGAACGAAATCCTAATTATGCTTGGCGCGTGTCTCACAAGATACTTTAAATAAGAACACCTTGGCTAGCTCTCATATAAAGACTTGCACAAGTCGAATCTCATTTAAAGATGTATATAAAAACGTTTGCTCAAGGACATAGTTGCATTTTTTCTCGAAAAAGCGCTCTTAGTATTCCGTCATCTTTCTCAATTTTATCCTTAATTCGCACGATGAACGCTTTAGACTTTCGTGTGTCCAGGTCTTGCAACTGATGACTCTGGTATCTATGTATGTTTTGACTAGAATATCAATGCCGATGCAGCCTGGCATGTCATGCTACTTCATTTCAAGATTTACAACAGGCCCTTGCGTATCCACCACTGTGGTGTGGCTGTGCTTTACGTATTCTGTTGAGTGTGTACTATTTTAATAGCATAATGTAACACAGGCTGTTAAAATTGCCTGGAAAACATAATTACGTGTTATATATTTGTATCCTTGTTCTCATTATTGTGGAACTCAAAGCAGGAGTTGAAACCTGTCCGAAACATTGACTGAAATTATTCGTTGTTCTATATTATTGGTTTATTTAGATAAGCTACGCGAAGCGCATGGGGACAGTATAAGATGACGATGCACATACAGTACGGTTCATAATGAATAACCTAGCGTAGTTTCATGTGAGGTTGCTTTATTTAAATGATATTCGTCCATGGAAGGCAGCGCTCAAACAACGCATGTTAGCTCGCGTCCTGAGTGTTATCATTTTTGGTGTCGTGATCAGTGATATAGGGGAATCACTTTCTCAGAGCGTTGGTCGATCCCTATACGTAGACTACTTTGCAATGTGGTCAAGTACCTCACGAACACGAATGTCGATCGCTCATCCGTTCAAAACTAGACTATGCTGGTTTGATTTACAGCGAAGCTTGTGTAACCAGAAGACGTACACTGAACGCAGTTCATCACTCGGCGATTCACATTATTACTGAAGCTTTCTGCACACCTCCACCGGCTAGTCTCCTGGTGGAGGCTCACCAGCTCCCACTATGTCTACGCCGCGTACACCTTGGAATGCTATACGCCTGCAAGCTGCGGCAACATCCGGACCACACAGCCTCTGTCTATCTGTCCTCCTACCGCATGCTAACGATGGTCTCCGACGAACGGTCTGAGAGTGTCGCCCTGTACGATGTACGAACGGTCTGAGAGTGCCGCCCTGCACGATGTACGAACGGTCTGAGAGTGCCGCCCTGTACGAGTATGAACGGTCCGGGAGTGCCGCCCTGCAAGATGTACGAACGGCCCGAGAGTGCCGTCCTGTACGATGCACGAACGGTTTGAGAGTGTCGCCCTGTACGATGTACGAATGCAGCAACTGTTCCATGAGAGTGGTTGGTTGGTTGGTTATTGGAGTTTAGGGGCGCATCGACTACATCGGTCATGCAGCGCCTTCCATGAGAGTGGTGTCCGACTTCAAAGTGTTGGGCGAACTGAGCGCAGGTCGATCCTCCCGGGAACTGATCACACCTGAAGTTGATATATCCATTGCCAGCATAAAGAAAGCTGACACCACAACGCATGAGTTTCGAGCGCTTGCTATGGACCACACAAAGAATATTGACCAGGATGTACTGCAACATACACCGATGGATCCAGAACGGAGGCCGGTATCTAAAGCGCTTTTGCTGCCGGTACTGTTACAGGGTGCTTGCCACTTTCAGTATATGTATCTGAGTATGCTTTCGAGTTCATTGCCATATTGAAAGCTCTGTGTTCCATTGAAGTGCCAAAAGATCCACAAAATAGTATCTTTAAGGATTCCTTAAGTAGCCTTCTGGCGTTGAGGACCCTTCACCCATCTAACAATATTTTATTGGATGTCTTATGCCGCTTTACCGCTGTGAACAATGCAGGTAAAAGAATGGTGTTGTGTTGGGCCCCAGGTCGCGTGGAAATATCGGGGAACAACTTAGTTGATGCTGCCGAAAAACGTGCGTCGCATGCTCCATTTGACTGTCTCACTGAAACATCCTTATCCGTAATATATACACTATGTGGAACAGGTTAAAGAATGTTTTCATATCGTAGCGTATATTCGTACCTTTACCATTATTTCACAGTTCTGCAGATTTTGCTAGAATACGCGATGTGTTGACATGTAAGTAACCAGTATTGTCATGGACACTACATGACCAATGCAGTCGATCCGCCCTAAAGCACAAATATCCAACCAGCACAACAGACGTTACGAGTGCCCAGTTGTGGCCAGCACGCAATGGTTATCAGATTCGCAAAGGTTGAACATCCGATAGCAGGGCTGCTTTATTCTTTCTAAAAAGCAGCTTACAGTTGGTGAGCATTGCTCACAAGTAGTCGCCTTTGTACTGCACAGTTCGCAGTGTACAATTGGTGAAGATTGCCTACAAGTAGTCGTCTTTGTACTGCAGTTCGCAGTGCACAGTTGGTGGAGATTGTCCACAAGTAGTCGCCTTTGTACTGCAGTTCGCAGTGTACAGTTGGTGAAGATTGTCCACAAGTAGTCGCCTTTATACTGCAGTTCGCAGTTTACAGTTGGTGAAGATTGCCAACAAGTAGTCGCCTTTGTACTGCAGTTTTCAGTGTACAGTTGGTGAAGATTTCCCACCAGTAGTCGCCACACTGTGGTTCGCAGTGCACAGTTGGTGAAGATTGCCCACAAGTAGTCGACTTTGTACTGCAGTTCGCAGTGTACATTTGGTGAAGATTGCCCACAAGTAGTCGCCTTTGTACTGCAGTTCGCATTGCACAGTTGGTGAAGATTGCCCACAAGTAGTCGCCTTTGTATTGCAGTTCGCAGTGTACAGTTGGTGAAGATTGCCCACAAGTAGTCGCTTTTGCACTGCACACTTTGTGCGGTCTGCATCTCGTGCAATTATAGAATCCCGCTTCCCAGACTACAGCATAGTAATGCCATTGAACTCGCAACGTTAAACCACTTTCCTTTTCAGTTTCTATTGAGGGACGTGTGTAGCCACGGCAGCGTCCACCACCACCTCTCAAAAACGTCATTAAATGTGACGACCGAAGGCAGATAACGCATCGCCCCGCGTCAACATGCCCCAGCGACACAAGAAAACCACACAGTCACGAAATCCTACAAGGTATCGTACACCGTGTCTTCGTCCCATTGTGACCTCTGTGAACCTTCATGACATATTGATGGTCTTGTTGTTTTCTCCCGACGAAGTGCTCACAGACGACAGACAAGTACTCGTGCGGAATATCTTCTATGATATGCACCTGAAGCTCCACCTTAGAAGAACCGTATACTTTTGCGGCGCATTCAACTACTAGGTCATATAACGTCGGCAACCTCTCGGGCCGATTGGTCGCGGGTGGACTCGGTAATTCCGCCGGTTCCGGGATGCGAACTGCGATCAAGAGTCAGGCACATTACCGACTGAGCTATCGCAACCCGATACAAGGGTAGGTCGCTGAGCCAATGTGACTACCGTCACATCTCAGGCAACTCAGCCTCATGCAGTCGTGATCTATCAGCAATTGGCTTCATAATGAAGCCCACATCGACCACTTTTACAATATACACAAATCCACTATATCGAGATCAGAATGCTAACGACCCATATATGACATATTTAGCCGCTGGCTTACTTGACAAAATCACCATCGTGATCTATGGGCAAATAGTTGTTAAATGGCATCCATACAGGGTATACTGTAAGTGACGTAATATAACTCTGTCAGGCACTTGCATTTGACCTCTGTAACTCAATATGGATTCGGCTGTGCATAACCCTGGTGCCATTAGATAGACAATTGATTGAGTAAGCACTGCCCAAAAATGTAGATATGAAAATATAACTCTTTTTAATGGCAAGAGGTCAGTTAAACGTCACGATGTCGCGAAGGCAAAAATTTACTATACAAATTAGCACTTACTTACATTACGTTGGGAACATCTTGCGCTTTCGAATGATAAGTTTGGCAAGATAATTACTACACCATTAAGAGTACAAGAAATATTTTATCTTCGAACTTTTTCTGCGACCTCAAAATTTTCGTGTCACGGTAACCCCTTTGATCTAGAAACATAAGCATCCCAGAATCGCAAGATGGCTCATCAATCTCCCCATGTTGTGGTGAATAGTTTGTCGTCTGCTTGATGAGATTTGCAACCGCTTCAATGTCAGTGTCGGATATTTGTACGATATATAATACTGCTACAGCTGAATACTCGACATGTATGCACTGAAATAGTGGCCACCGGATGGCTTACCCAGTTGAGTTTGTAATCCGCCGGAAGCTGACTATTTCAACGTCGTGAAGTATAATTTTGTCTCTCCCGCGTCACAATACCTGTTCGTCCGAGTCTATAGTCGTGATGCTACAGTTCACCACATAGACCGCACTGTGGGATGCGTACTAAACACTAAGCTGCCTCCTTGTACGTAGTTGGTTATTATGTGATTGCAATATAACCCCACCTGTCTGTTTGTCTCCATCATTGGTGCATCACTGCCTACTTCATGGCACATCTGATCTCCCACTGCCGACCAGGGTGTCATGATATGCTGCTGCCTATATCAGGGTGTCACGATATGCTGCTGCCTATATCAGGGTGTCACGATATGCTGCTGCCTACATCAGGTTGTCACCATCTCCCACCCCCGATCAGAATACGTCAGCTGCGCCACAGCCGACCTCGCCATACCCGTAATCCGTCACGAGCGTCTCCTCCGTCTCCCGCACCATGCGGCCTCTGTGACGTTCCGTTTTCTCCGGCAACCGTCGACTCGGGCGACGAAGGAGGGTCGACGGTCTGTTAGTCTCTTCACGCACGGCCGTGGCGCTGACTCACGGCTGGTGACGGGTCCCCTCACGCACGGCCGTGACGCTGTCCCACGGCTGGTGACGGGTCCTCTCACGCACGGCCGTGGCGCTGACTCACGGCTGGTGGCGGGTCCCCTCACGCACGGCCGTGACGCTGACTCACGGCTGGTGACGGGTCCCCTCACGCACGGCCGTGGCGCTGACCCACGGCTGGTGACGGGTTGACCCCGGCTGGTGCGGGCCCCTCACGCACGGCCGTGACGTTGTCCCACGGCTGGTGACGGGTCCCCTCACGCACGGCCGTGGCGCTGACCCACGGCTGGTGACGGGTCCCCTCACGCACGGCCGTGGCGCTGACCCACGGCTGGTGACGGGTCCCCTCACGCACGGCCGTGGCGCTGACCCACGGCTGGTGACGGGTCCCCTCACGCACGGCCGTGGCGCTGACCCACGGCTGTGACGGGTCCTCACGCACGGCCGTGGCGCTGACTCACGGCTGGTGACGGGTCCCCTCACGCACGGCCGTGGCGCTGACCCACGGCTGGTGACGGGTCCCCTCACGCTGTCCCACGGCTGATGACGGGTCCCCTCACGCGATTCTCGTGGCGTAACTCGGCGCTCGTGGCCGAGCGCTGGCTCCGCCAGACCCTGGCCTGCCACCGCCTATGAGATATCCGCCAGTTGGTAGGTAGCCGCCGGCCGCGTGGAACGTGCCGCTAGAAAGGGAACATTCTACCGGTCAGCGGCACGCCAGTCGGTCGGACTGCTCTGTGTCAACTGTCCCGTCAGTCGTGTGCCACCAGCTGGACGCTCGTGCGTCATGAGCTGGTGTTGCGCTCGTGTGGCGCCGCAGTGCGCTCGGTGGTCTGTCCAATAGATCGCGTGTCGTGGCAAGTGGCACACACTGCACTTCCCTCATGTTGATAGCGCACACCGATGTAATTTGACCTGTGGTCGACTATCATTTCCTTGCATCGCATGCCCAACGCGAGTTATCAGTGAGGTTCGGTGAAATATAAGAAGAATGCACTCTGACTATCTGACTGCGATACTCTGACAAGAGCATCGCAATGGTCAGGGGAGGCTGGGAACAGTCATGCTATCCCACAGGGCGGAATTTGGTTCCCCAGTACCTCCGGGACTTCAGATCTCATCGAGTCATTTTCAACGGACAAGATTGGACCATTCCACAAGATTAATTGCGTCTTGATGGCATAAAGTGGTGTTCGCATTTCACGCCATTAGCGCCATCACCTCGGCTCCGCGTTATGCGTAGTTCCGTACAAATATAATACCAGGAAAGAAAAGAAACTTGTGCATGTGACAGGTGGTGCGTTTCCAGGACGGGTCGACCAAAAATTCCAAATTTTACACCCATTAAATTTGTATTTGGACCAAAATTGGTTGACAGTGTAGTCTTGTGCTCTGAGAACGCCTGACAAAGTTTTAGTCCGATCCCACTAACGGTTTTGGGGTTATAGTCTGCGGCAGTATGTTGAGGTCATACAACAAGAGTATCTTTGGCGATAAATATCTCATAGATAGTGAAGAAGAAGTATGACATATTACACATATTTCTGAAGAAACAACCAACTGTACTCTAACCAACTGAGCTACTGGGGCGGCATTGAGCTACCGGGGCGGCAACTGAGCTGCCGGCAACTGGCTTTGTACCATTTAGCATCACGCTTTGCTGCCTATCTGAAAGCCATGACTCTATCCATTTTAGGATGCTACCTGCAATACCAGGTACCTGATGCTGTATCGTTAACCGGTCATAGGGTACCTTGTCAAAGGCCTTACTAAAGTCAAGATATGCTACATCAACCTGATATGCCTGATCAAATTGTTCTGTGGCGAAGTTAAGAAAGTCGAAGAGATTTGTGAGGCATGATCGCCCTTTCCTAAACCCATGTTGAGTATCTTGAATCAATCTGCTTCCTTCCAGATAACTAACTATTCTATCCTTGATAATTGATTCGAGTGCGTTGCAGGATAGGGATGTGAGGCTTACTGGCCTATAGTTTTCAACTTTCCCTCTTTCTCCCTTCTTGAAAATATGAACTATATTTACCATTTTCCAGTCTGTTGGAATTTCATTTTGTGAAACTGATCTACAAAATATTATAGTAAGCTAGTTTCTTTTCAGCTTCCCGCAATACCCTAGCATAAATTTCATCGAGTCTTGCTGCCTTGTTTCTCTTTATTTGCCTGATATGATTGAAAACAGCATCACTATCAATGAGATAAACATCATTTACCCGATCACATGTCACTGAACTATGGTGTACGGTCGGCAGATTGGTCATATCTTCCAATATAAACACTGATTTAAACTGCTTGCTCAGTTCCTCAACCATCTCACTATCCTTACCCAAAATGGTCTCATTTACTTCCAGTAGACAAATTGTGCTATAAGCTTTACCCAGCTTATAGAAACTAAGGAACATGTGAAGGGGTCGATGTGCGCACGACATCATGCCGTGCTATTATCCTCATTTTGTCAGGTGGAAAAGCGAGTTAATGAGGGGCAAAAATATCATAAAACCGTATTTCGCATAGGAAGCGGACCAGCCGTCCCGATTGAACAATTGATGACTCGTCCCCTAATACTTCCCTAAGGGAGAGAAAGGTACGTCCAAATTAGGTAAATGGTGTGGTAAAAAGATGAAAGGTAGCTAACAGGTACGGTTCAAAGGTACGGCCTTCGCTCATGGGTAATTCGGCTGCAGGCAATCAGTGCGTGTCGCACTGACAGTGCAGCATGGCACCTTGGATATAGTGGACGGCCTGCGCCTATCAGAATGTATCACGGATAGGGCATCCATAGTAGCCTGTGTCGAAAATTTTCAAAGTGGTGTTATCAAAGACGGCTGCTGTTTTTATTTTGCCTTAATATGTGCCTAGCAATTCGGCATAAAATTAGATCGCTGGGCAACCGGCATTTTTTCTCAAAATGCGTTGGAAAAATACTCTGTTTTCGGCATTATGTGCCATATTGGCTGTGAGAACCAATCCAGGTAACTGGGTCAAATAGTACCTCTTTTTGATCGCCTCGACGAGCTGAGTCGATTGAAACAACGTAATATTGACAAAAATCGATAGTTAAGAAAATATCGGCTATCTTGTATCTTATAATACACCAACAAGTGTCAATTTCGGGGCATACAAAGAAGTCCGAGGTTTAAACAAGTAAAAATCATGATAGAGCCGCGGTTTCTGCACTCATTCATTTGAAGATTTCAGCATCACTTACGGGGCATATAAATATAGACAAAGCTTCATATTTATTCGCTGTTTGAACTACATAGCAGCATGATTGAGGGAGGCTGTTTTGTGCGCATGTGCACCACATGTCAAATACGAGGCTATCTGGAAAGGCTATCTGAATGTCTCAACATGCAACGAATAGGTAGCTATTCGTTACGTGTTGGGACATTCAGATAGCCTTTCCAAATCGCGTTCAGACGAAACTCATATACGTTGGTGAAAAAAATGATTAAAGTTCGCCGTGATTATTTACCTTCGCCGTGATCACCATGGGACCATCGATGCCTATTTTTTCCCAAAGAGACACATGTCAGACATCAATCAATGAACACTGGAAATATCTAAGGCAAACATCGCGCGAAGGTGCGGAGCACAACTTACTGGACGGCATATATCACCCCAGTTCTATCTTTCATGGACCGCACAGTCGTTTTAACATATTATGCACGTCCCTCTTAGTTGTTAGCACGGGCAGAAGTTTCCGGTGCATGTACCTACACTGTACGTGTCAGATCATGGCCTGGGAGACACTGCATGCAAAAACCTCCGGCGTATCGTTGAATTAATTGTGGGGGTTTTCTATCCGATGTGGTTTCACGCGAAGGTGCAGCATAACTGGCTGGATGGGCCGCGGCATGTGCTGCGCCAGCTGCAGCTCACTCGGCTGCAGAATGGGGCAGTCGTGAGCATCGTAATGCCGTACCTCCACTCCAGTGCCCGGTATGCTTACAGCGAAATGGTGCTCCAGACACTTCTCTATAGCGATGACAGGGCAGAGCGCCAGTTCGCTGTTGAACGTATTAGGTGCATCCGCGGCAAAAATCTGACCCCAGCGTCCCTGGAGACCTCAGCGTCCATCCCATGAAAAATCCGTGACTAAATGAGACCGCAGAGAGTCTGCAGGAGTTGATATCATGGGACGGCGCATTCGAACCGTTCCTCACGTGCCACACGCCAAGCTCCGAAACTACGTGGACAGACCAATGCCAGTTCCACAATTTCCTGTGCACGGCCAGTCAGTTGAACGATGCGTGAAACAGGTGTCGCTAGCTGCAAAAAAAGTGTACGGGAGGGAGAGGAGGGACGGCTACATGCGGGCCGGCTACATGCACCGGTAGCTTTTGCCCGTGCTAACAACTAAGAGGGACGTGGGGAATATACTAAAATGACTGTGAGTTCCATGAAAGATAGAAATTGGGTGCTCTATGCCGTCCAGTCAGTTGTGCTCCGCACCTTCGCGCGATGTTTGCATTGGATATACTAGTGTTCATTGAATGATATCTGACATGTGTTCTTTGGGAGAAAATAGGCATCGATGGTCCCATGGTGATCACGTCGAATTTCAATAATCACGGCGAATTTTGATCATTATTATAACCGACGTATCTGACTTTCGTCTGAAAGTGATGTGGAAAGGGTATCTGAATGTCTCAACATGCAACGAATAGGTAGGTATTTGGTATGTTATGCACATGCGTACAGAGCAGCCTCCCTCAATCATCCTGCTATGTAGTTCAAACAACGAATAAGTATGATGCTTTGTCTATATGCTATGCCCAGTGAGTGATGCTGAGGTTTTCAAATGAGTAAGTGCAGAAACCGCGGCTGTATTATCTTTACTTGTTTAAACTTTAGAGTTCCTTGCATGCCCCGAAATGGACATTTGCTGGTGTATTAGAAGACATAAAGAAGCCGATATTATCTTAATTATAGATTTTTCGACGATACTGCGTTGTTTCAATCGACTCGGCTCGTCGAGCCGATCAAAAAGAGATACTATTTGACCTACGTATCTGGATTGGTCCTCAGTGCCAATATGACGCCGAATGCCGAAAACAGTCTTTTCCAAACGCATTTTGAGAAGAGAAAAATGCCGATGGCCCAGCGATCTTATTTTATGCCAAATTGTTAGACACATATCAAGGCTAAATAAAAACAGTAGCCGTTCTTGATAACACCACTTTGAAAATTCTCGACACAGACTGTTTCATGGGCTTATCTGCATATGACGACGCAATTTTACTTCGGAACATCTTGTCGTCTTGTAATGGGAACATACAATCATGCTGCCCCCACAACAAGAAGTACAAGTATGCCTTAATTCTACATGCAGACAACATTCGCATGGATGGACAGTAGAATCTCTATTGTAATGAAAAGGCACGCGTTTTTTGTCACGATATTTGTCACGGTCCAAAGTTACGCCTTCGCTCATGGGTAGTCCGCTGCAGTCGACGCCTTGAAGTTATTTATTGATAGTTCGGTGGCTTTTGTATTCTTGTGGCGTTTCCGCGTATTACTCCTGTTCTATGCAACTAGTTGTGTATTGTCACGCTGGAAAATCTTGGCAAAATAGATGCCCAAGATCACTCGTCTCTCTCTCTCTGTCTCTCTCTCTCTCTCTTTCTCTCTCTCTCTCTCTCTCTCTCTCTCTCTCTCTCTCTCTCTCTCTCTCTTTCTCTCTCTTTCTCTCTCTCATGGGACGCGACACTCACTGACGTACCATTTCTCTGAACTGGAAGGCCACACTAACCGTCTCTATCGCCACGCGTTCGAATGCCTGAAACAGTTCACACCGACAGCGGATGATGAGATGCCGTTCTGGCTCCCTCACCAGAGCTGCTGTTCACCCGGTGCCTCAGTGACGTCAGTTGAGGTGTGGGACTCCCTGCGCTGTCGGACCTCCTCGACAAACGGTCCGCGCTAATTACCGGCGGTAATTATGCAGATTGGCCTCGTTACGCGACACCGTACGAGCAACACCGGATTGGTAGTACGGTGCCGCGTATACCGCACTATTCCCTCGACGGTAATTGGGGCACGTGGATGTGAATAGAGCATTTAAGCTAGCGGTTTCTGGAGACGGCAGGAGCTGGCTGCAGACGAATCGCAAGCGGCCGCCTTGGTAAGCTATGGTCAAGCACCGAAGCTAACCTCGAATGATAACAGCGCACATTGTCCTCATAGAACAATATCACCTGCGCATTGATCGCAGAACGTCCGGACCCCGCATTAAGCCTGTCTGAGTGGGTTCAGCGCCCGTTCAAATGCGATGGCATAATGGAATAACGATTTGCGTAACGGGAGCTCGCGTCAGGGCGAGCGACAGCTTAGCTTATTGGAAGAATGATAGAATAACATTGAGATATCGAAAGCCAACGACTGGGATCAGGAGGTACTGAGGTGCCACTCTAGGGCAGTGTCGAAAGGCAGTGACTGGGATTAGGATGCACTGAGGCGATACTCCAGGATAATCGTCTCTCGGTGCACACCGACCGATGCCTGCGCATTTCTTGCCGGCGGAAACACGTCATTCCATAATTTACAAAGTGGAAGTCATCATTGATTCCCAGCTCGATGAGCATGGACAAGCTGCAGCTGCATACACGCGAGGTACATCCTCCTCCGCCCGGCTTCCACACACCAGCTCCGGCTGCGGCTGAGTTAGGTCGCTGGCTGAGCGGATGTAGTGCTCCATGTGTGCTGAGTGTATCGGTGAGGGGGCGGGGATGGTTACCGAGGGTTGGTACAAAGGCGGGTGTAGCGCCACTCGCATTTCCAATCCCGCAGCCCACCGGCGAAACAGTGTGGGCGGCGCCATTAGCTGTCAATGTGCATAATGTGTGTCGCGAACCAACCAATAAGCAAACAAGAGTGTATCGGTGAGGCCACGTTGTCCTGGGTTGTCGTCGCTGCTGATGACCTGCTGATGACCTGCTATGACCTGCTATGTGAGGTGAAGCTCAGCGTGGCGTCACCCCATGGCTCACTACTCGCTGGAAAAGGTATCGGCTGCCTGGACGATGTCGTTACCCTGTCGAAGCGACGCACTTCACGTGTAAAACTTGAACCAGAGTAGCCCGGTGTGCTAATGGGCTCAGGGTCTTGGCAACGTAATCTACCTTAACTAGTACAGTCGACCCAGCCCATGAATGGAAAACATTCACAAACAGATGTATTGTAGTCACTTCTTCGTGTCACTCGTTGTAGTAATTAGCAGGATTTGCAGAAGAAGCGACATGTTTCTACGGTGACAGTGATGGTTTTAGCCGTGCATCTCTGCCCACAACGTCAGTGGAGTCCGGTCTTTTCTTTTGCCATGGTGGACTTTCAGCTCTGCAGGCTGTGTCTTAAGGTAAACCAGAATTTGAATCACTTGTCTCATTACTGGACGCAGCTTCGCCGAACTGCGGCGACTGCCTAACACTTGTTTCCCATGTGGAAGATAACCTGTACGTGATATTTCTGCAGCGTTCATTACTTCCATTCCAGCTGTGGGGTGAAGTTTTAGATACGCCATTCGTACTATACTAGGACCATCCTGAAGTCTAGCAGTGATTAAAAACAAGTACTCGTATACATTAATCTTACTTTTATTTTGTTTACCCCTTACAGGACACGTGATGCTCAATTGGAACTGGTCTGGCTGTGGAAATATATACATCTATGAAGTATCCAACATATATAGCCGAGGAAATAAACTTTTGCAGGACAGTAAAGATGAGAGGTAGAGTAGAGTGAAGAAAGAATATGACGTATAGATGGAATAAAGAAATAAATAGTCGCGCACATCGTATAGGCTTTTCTGATTGTTTCCATCTTCAAGACATGCATTTCATGCAATGCAATATATGCAACATATGTACTGACACGCACATACACACACACTCCAGGATATATACATATATATATGTTTATATACAGACATGTGTATATGTATATACATATATGCATATTTATTTATATTTATATGTATATATGTGTATGTGTATGTGTGTGTGTGTGTGTGTGTGTGTGTGTGTGTGTGTGTGTGTGTGTGTGTGTGTGTGTGTGTGTGTGTGTGTGTGTGTGTGTGTGTGTGTGTGTGTGTGTGTGTGTGTGTTGTTGTTGTTGTTGGTTGTTGTTGTTGTTGTTTGTTTGTCTGTGTCTGCGTGCGTGTGTGCGCACGCGCATGTGTGTAGGCCAAACTAAGCTAAAAACTAATGGTATTTATCTGAAGCAGAGCTATGCGCCCATAGTTCAAGTGACAGGGCAGGAAGAAAGGGGAGAAAAGAGAGAGAGAGAGGGTAGAGAGAGATAGAGAGAGAGAGTGAGAGAGAGAAAGTGAGAGAGAGATAGAGATAGAGAGAGTGAGAGAGGGAGTGGGAGAGAGAGTGAGAGAGAGAGTGAGAGAGAGATATAGAGAGAGAAAGAGAGTGAGAGAGAGAGAGAGTGAGAGAGAGGGTGATAGATATAGAGATAGAGAGAGTGAGAGAGATAGATAGATAGAGAGAGATGAGAAAACAAAGAGCAGATGGGAGATGAGAGAGGAAAGAGCGAAAGAGGAAGAGAAAGAGTGGGAGTGAGAGAGGAGAGAGCGAGGGAGGGAGAGAAAGAGCGGGAATGAGAGTGCGGCTGGAGAGGCAGAAGCAGCAGTAGCGGACTGGTCGTCCGGCCGCCTGACGGCGCCGCCCGTGACCGTCCGGCGGCAGCGGCGCGCGACCGCCGCCAGTCGGCGCGCGACCGCCTCCAGTCGGTGTGCTCCCGCCACCAGTCGGTGTACTCCCGCCACTCGGACACCCACGCGGCAGCGCGCCGCACGTGCTCCGCGCCGCGCCATCGCCGCCAGTGTCGCCACAGTGCAGGGCATCATCAATCGTTATATACACAGTGAGTGTCAGTGTTCGTCTGGACTACAGTGAAGCGGCGCCCCCTCCGTGTCAGGATCTGTGGCCGTCAGTATGTGGAGGGGATCTGTGATCTGAGGGTATGTGGAGGCGCTCGCTGATGGTTGTAGGAAAACGTGACGCACACGGATCGGCACGTGACGCACACCCTGATGGTCGCATGAAGGCCGTGTCAGAAGGCAGACTGCTCAGCTGCGTGAGAGCCACATCTTGTCATATTGAAGTCGCAGCCTTGACAGTGCGATCGCTGCTGTCTCGTGAGGACAGGGTGCGCATGTAGTGGATCTGCGGGCAGAGGCCAGCTGCCGGTCACGACAGCGGCCACTCGTGGCGGCGGTGTGGGCGCCGGCGTCGCTCCGTCAGACCTGTGGCGGACCGTGTTCACGCTGATGTTCTGAAGCTGCTCGAGAGCAGCCCGGGATAGCCTCGAGCTCGGCGTCGGGCCGTCACGACCCGCCATGTTCACGGCTGCCTCGGGCGCCCGTGGATGTTGCCACGTGGTGGTGGCGGTGCGTGCCTCGCCACGTGTCGACCGTGGCTCGTCGCTGGAGGACCTCTCCGGAGAGGGCCGAGTTGTGGCACCCTGACGTGGCCATCTTCACTGCAGCCGACCGGCTGAGTATGACTAGGCAGTGACGAATGTTGGGCCGAGGAAGATGTGCCGACATGCGACCTCCCTTCCGGAACTGATGTGCAGCATGGTTCGAGGTAAATAGGGGACATTGGGTACGGTTTGCAGATTGCATAGTCAGTCGGCCATGAGCCCGGGGCATGCATCGGCCCTCTCTCCCTCCCTGATGGATGTCATCGACATTCTTTATCACGGCGTGTTGCGAACCTGCCATGCAGCGAGCAGCGGCCATCTGTCAGCGACCCCTGTCACAGCTGACTGCAACTACAGATGCCGATGTTTAAGGACGATGAGTGGTGGTGGCACATTAGGTGTCCCAGCAGTTGCACATGTCGAAGCTCCGGCGCGAGCCAAGGTGTCCACTGCAAACATCGATCGGCCAAACTGTTGTCATGTCAGGCTCCTGCTGGCATTTCTTGCTCTGGATCCACGCTCTGGGTCCACGCTCTGGGTCCACGCTCTGGGTCCACGCTCTGGGTCGACGCTCTGGGTCGACGCTCTGGGTCCACGCTCTGGGTCCACGCTCTGGGTCCACGCTCTGGGTCCACGCTCTGGGCCGACGTTCTGGGTCCACGCTCTGGGTCCACGCCACGCTCTGGGCCCACACTCCGGGTCCACGCTATGTGTTCACGCTCTGGGTCCACGCTCTGGGTCCACGCTCTGGGCCCACTCTCTGGGTCCACGCCACGCTCTGGGTCCACACTCCGGGTCCACGCTATGTGTTCACGCTCTGGGTCCACGCTCTGGGTCCACGCTCTGGGCCCACTCTCTGGGTCCACGCCACGCTCTGGGTCCACGCTCTGGGTCCACGCTATGTGTCCACGCTCTGGGTCCACGCTCTGGGTCCTCGCTCTGGGTCCACGCTCTGGGCCCACACCCGGGTCCACGTTATGTGTCCACGCTCTGGGTCCACGCTATGTGTCCACGCTCTGGGTCCACGCTCTGGGTCCTCGCTCTGGGTCCACGCTCTGGGTCCACGCTCTGGGTCCACGCTCTGGGTCCTCGCTCTGCGCCACCATATATATGGACGAAATCCCCCAACTGCGCCTTTGGGTGGCTTGGATGACCGGCACATCCGGCAGCTTAGCGGCTACGCTTGCAAGGCTCCCGAACTCAGGAGGGTGGTACACTGCGTACCGTATCCCACACGGCATGACCAATGTAGAGTCCGCACTGAGTAACCTCATAGTGGACTCAGAGCGTCACAAGATCATCCTCACAACGTGACGTTCGCACTAAGTGACGTCAAAGTGATCATCACAATAATGGTTCGCTGATCCATGTGGATGAGGAAGGGGAGTGGGGAGGGAAACTACTCATCTTGATGCTTCCCATCATTGTTGGGTGCCAACCGACACCTGATCGATCGGCCGTTTTCTCCCGAGGCCGATACGCTCTGTAGCTGACATGTCCAGCGGAGCAGGCTCACTTCTCCATTCGTGTGAAAATGCTGTTATCTTGCAGTCTCCTTCTCACCGTCACGAGTTTAGTTTACATCGGCGGGAGCTCATAGTGACGTGGCGCTCCGGCGTGGGATGCTCATCAGTACCAGTTGCGGCGAGAGCATCATTTGTATTTCCAGGACACCACTAGCTAGAGCGTGAGTGGAACGACAGCGGCAATCATCCCGATTTCGATTATTGGTTTAACTGGGCGTACGGATACTCTTGGCTGTGTGGTGGCCCAGCGGCCCTGTGTCGCACGGTGCTGTGAGCGGCGTTGTGCTGGCAGTGGCGCGCGACAGTCCCAGCTCGGCTGTTCACCGTAAGCTCACCTTTTAGGGGCGTGGGAAGCTAATGGCATCGGGTCCCGTCAGTTTCCATGCCACCCACTGGTTCCCGTTCAAATGGAGGCACCTATTGTTTCGGCTGCGATAACGACGTGGTGACGTGGCCGGTTGGAAGTGGACCTGATCTTTGCCCATCGTACCGTCGCCGACCATATCGTATCAGTTATTGTTCGCCTTGCTTACACTGCAATCCTCATTTCAACAACGAACTTGGTCGTACAGCTGCTCTTTCTTTTCTCCTGCTTCACTTTTTTTTGCGCTACCAACCCAACACATTTGTCGCCACAACGGTTCGCTGTATTACCACAGCGGCAGCGTAATTATACATATCCAGACGACACCAGTGTCCTGAAGCGCCAGTGACTAATAAACGAGCCTGTTCATGTCATCACGGTTCCGTTACCCAGCAGCGGCGCGGTGCCCGCCGGCTCTTGACACGGCCGTCTCGTCCGTGGACGGCCGGTCAGCGGCAGTGTGTGACGCACCGTTCCGTGCCGGAGTCGGCGGCGGGCCGCGCCTCCGCGCAGGTGCGCTATCGCCGGCCGGCCGGCACGGCAGCCTTTTTGCCGGCTCTGTAATGGAGCTCGCGTGGTGTGCGTCACGCCCCGGGAGTAGGAGCTCGGGGGGGGGGGGGAAGGGCAGCAGGCGGGCCGCAGACCGGACATCCACGCGGACTCTCCGCTCGCGGGAGTTTCGCAGTTGCCGCCGGCGGGTTATCTTTAGATGGCGAGTTTTGCACGACGGGTCTATGCTCCAGCGCGTGCGGATGGGAGATGGCGTGCCAGTGGTCTGGTTTTGCCGGAAACGACCGCTCGCACGCTCTCCGGTCCGTGGACGGTCTGGTCTGGACGGAGCTTGTCTGATGTGTCTGGTCTGGAACGTCGGCCTACCTCAGATGATCAGGAGCTCGTGAAAGGTGACGTGAAGCAACTGCGTCTATTTGTGTGTTCTGTCAGTCACATTGGGTCACGCTGAAACTAACAATTCGGGCAGACAATGTATTTATTTATTTATTTCACAATGCATGCGTGTCTTGGCCCTCTACGTGCGTGGCTGTTATCGGTAATCTGGGTATAACTCACAGATATTTACAAACGAAGGATGTTGAGGGTTGTGCCTCCAGAGACATTTCGACCAAGTACAAAGCAAGATGCCACCCCAGCAAGTACATACAGCAGCTCGGGCTATCCTAACCTCCGGCATTTCACCATTGATGCCACCCCATCCAACACCACCACATTGCATCCCATCACGTTCCATCACATCACATGCCATCACATTACGTCCTATCGCATCACATGGCACCACATTACGTCCTATCTCATTACATGTCATCACATTACGTCCTATCGCATCAGATAGCATAACATCCTACCACATAGCATGACATCACACCATAACCTCACATCCCTCGTTCCAACACAGATACCACGATCCCAGCCAGTTCCAACCTGTCCCGTACCATCTCGTTACTCTAGGCCATAGACCGCAATCCCGAGACCATTACGCCCCTCCGAACCCAGATCCCAGCCCGGAGTCCGCAGTCTTAGACCATCCCATGCCTTCCACCCCATCCCTCCACCCTCGCGACACGTCGACCTGCAGACAAGAGTCCGCCGTTACTGTCACGGCAGCCGTCGTCACGGTCCGGTCCAAGCCTCGCTGTCACGCTGTTGCAGTCACGTGGTCAGCGATAGCGCTCCGGCCCAGCGTCACGGCTCGACTGGCTCTGATTCCGTCACAGCGTCACGTACTGACTCTGATCATCAGCATCACACTGTTACGTACTGACTCTGATCATCAGCATCAGCCCGTCACACTGTTACGTACTGACTCTGATCATCAGCATCAGCCCGTCACACTGTTACGTACTGACTCTGATCATCACCATCAGCCCGTCACACTGTTACGTACTGACTCTGCTCGTCAGCGTCAGCCCGTCACAGCGTCACGTACTGACTGTGATCATCAGCATCACACTGTTACGTACTGACTCTGATCATCAGCATCAGCCCGTCACAGCGTCACGTACTGACTGTGATCATCAGCATCACACTGTTACGTACTGACTCTGATCATCAGCATCAGCCCGTCACAGCGTCACGTACTGACTCTGATCATCAGCATCAGCCCGTCACACTGTTACGTACTGACTCTGCTCGTCAGCGTCAGCCCGTCACACTGCTACGTATGTTGGTCAATCTGACGGCACATCTGCCGCCTAGTCTGGCGGCTGGTCTGGCGGCTAGTCTGACGGATAGTCTGACGGTTAGTCTGTCGGCTAGTCTGACGGCTAGTCTGACGGCTAGTCTGACGGCTAGTCTGACGGTTAGTCTGCCGCCTAGTCTGACGGCACATCTGGCGGCTAGTCTGACGGCTAGCCTGACGGCTAGTCTGGCGGCTAGTCTGGCGGCTAGTCTGCCGCCTAGTCTGGCGGCTAGTCTGACGGCTAGTCTGACGGCAGTCTGTCGGCTAGTCTGACGGCTAGTCTGACGGATAGTCTGACGGATAGTCTGACGGTTAGTCTGTCGGCTAGTCTGACGGCTAGTCTGACGGCTAGTCTGACGGCTAGTCTGACGGTTAGTCTGCCGCCTAGTCTGACGGCACATCTGCCGCCTAGTCTGACGGCTAGCCTGACGGCTAGTCTGGCGGCTAGTCTGGCGGCTAGTCTGCCGCCTAGTCTGGCGGCTAGTCTGACGGCTAGTCTGACGGTTAGTCTGACGGCTAGTCTGTCGGCTAGTCTGACGGCTAGTCTGACGGCTAGTCTGACGGATAGTCTGACGGTTAGTCTGTCGGCTAGTCTGACGGCACATCTGACGGCTAGTCTGCCGGCTAGTCTGTCGGCTAGTCTGACGGCACATCTGACGGCTAGTCTGCCGGTTAGTCTGTCGGCTAGTCTGTCGGCTAGTCTGACGGCTAGTCTGACGGATAGTCTGACGGTTAGTCTGTCGGCTAGTCTGACGGCACATCTGACGGCTAGTCTGGCGGCTAGTCTGCCGCCTAGTCTGACGGCTAGTCTGACGGCTAGTCTGGCGGATAGTCTGACGGATAGTCTGACGGTTAGTCTGTCGGCTAGTCTGACGGCACATCTGGCGGCTAGTCTGACGGCTAGTCTGCCGGCTAGTCTGACGGCTAGTATGCCGGCTAGTCTGACGGCTAGTCTGGCGGCTAGTCTGGCGGCTAGTCTGCCGCCTAGTCTGACGGAACATCTGCCGTCTAGTCTGACGGCTAGTCTGACGGATAGTCTGACGGATAGTCTGACGGTTAGTCTGTCGGCTAGTCTGACGGCTAGTCTGACGGCTAGTCTGACGGCTAGTCTGACGGCTAGTCTGACGGTTAGTCTGCCGTCTAGTCTGACGGCTAGTCTGACGGATAGTCTGACGGATAGTCTGACGGTTAGTCTGTCGGCTAGTCTGTCGGCTAGTCTGACGGCACATCTGGCGGCTAGTCTGACGGCTAGCCTGACGGCTAGTCTGGCGGCTAGTCTGGCGGCTAGTCTGCCGCCTAGTCTGGCGGCTAGTCTGACGGCTAGTCTGACGGCAGTCTGTCGGCTAGTCTGACGGCTAGTCTGACGGCTAGTCTGACGGATAATCTGACGGTTAGTCCGTCGGCTAGTCTGACGGCTAGTCTGACGGCTAGTCTGACGGCTAGTCTGACGGTTAGTCTGCCGCCTAGTCTGACGGCACATCTGCCGCCTAGTCTGACGGCTAGCCTGACGGCTAGTCTGGCGGCTAGTCTGGCGGCTAGTCTGCCGCCTAGTCTGGCGGCTAGTCTGACGGCTAGTCTGACGGCTAGTCTGACGGCTAGTCTGACGGTTAGTCTGCCGCCTAGTCTGACGGCACATCTGCCGCCTAGTCTGACGGCTAGCCTGACGGCTAGTCTGGCGGCTAGTCTGGCGGCTAGTCTGCCGCCTAGTCTGGCGGCTAGTCTGACGGCTAGTCTGACGGCTAGTCTGACGGCTAGTCTGTCGGCTAGTCTGACGGCTAGTCTGACGGATAGTCTGACGGTTAGTCTGTCGGCTAGTCTGACGGCTAGTCTGACGGCTAGTCTGACGGATAGTCTGACGGTTAGTCTGTCGGCTAGTCTGACGGCACATCTGACGGCTAGTCTGCCGGCTAGTCTGTCGGCTAGTCTGACGGCACATCTGACGGCTAGTCTGCCGGTTAGTCTGTCGGCTAGTCTGTCGGCTAGTCTGACGGCTAGTCTGACGGATAGTCTGACGGTTAGTCTGTCGGCTAGTCTGACGGCACATCTGACGGCTAGTCTGGCGGCTAGTCTGCCGCCTAGTCTGACGGCTAGTCTGCCGGCTAGTCTGACGGCTAGTCTGGCGGATAGTCTGACGGATAGTCTGACGGTTAGTCTGTCGGATAGTCTGACGGCACATCTGGCGGCTAGTCTGCCGGCTAGTCTGCCGGCTAGTCTGACGGCTAGTATGCCGGCTAGTCTGACGGCTAGTCTGACGGATAGTCTGCCGGCTAGTCTGGCGGCTAGTCTGACGGCTAGTCTGACGGCTAGTCTGTCGGCTAGTCTGGCGGCTAGTCTGGCGGCTAGTCTGGGGGCTAGTCTGCCGGCTAGTCTGGCGGATAGTCTGACGGATAGTCTGCCGGTTAGTCTGCCGGCTAGTCTGACGGCACATCTGGCGGCTAGTCTGACGGCTAGTCTGCCGGCTAGTCTGGCAGCTAGTTTGGCGGCTAGTCTGACGGCACATCTGGCGGCTAGTCTGGCGGGCTAGTCTGACGGCTAGTTTGGCGGCTAGTCTGCCGGCTAGTCTGACGGCTAGTCTGGCGGCTAGTCTGTAGGCAATATGACGTCACGTTTGTCGGCCAACCATCCGCGTCGCCGAAACCCTGAAACGGCCAGCAGTAACGCTCCGCGTTGTGGTGCCGTCACATGTGAATATGCCTATATATAAAACCGGGCAATGAACGGCTTGAAACGTTTTAAGCAATGCTTTGGGGGCGGGGGGGGTCAGCATGCAGCCGTTCCATGCAGCCATTTTCTCAACTGGGGGAGAGGGTGGGGGGGGGGTGGTGGGGGGGGGGTGATTTTCATGTTATGGCTATTCCAACTGTTTACCCACTGTCTGTCTCCCTCTGGTGTTTGACTAGCCACCGGATCGCCGCACACTTTCTCACTCCTAACTCACGGGTGGTCGGCGTGGATTAAATATATTGAGTACGTATGTCGGATGTTGAAAAACCGTGCACAGATAAGCATGTCCGTAGAATGAGAGAATATCTGATGAGGTATTCCCAAACTCATATGGTGTTCAAAACTCGCAACAGGTTGCAGTGCGCATGTTGGTATGGATCGTAATTGGTGTATACTTTGCGTGCTCACTTACATAATGCCGTGCAGATGTTGGCTAATTGCCAGTAACTAACCGTTACTCCACCTTAAACCTCTGCAATTACTGGCATCTTGGTTGCTGGTGATGTATACATTCCTTTTGCAATTCCAAGCAGATGTGGCGAGAAGGTCACGAGTAGGTCGTGGGTAGGTCACGAGTAGGTCGGGAGCATCGGATGGTAACATATTCCGATACATTCTGAGACAGGAACTGATCAACTGATCTTCTGACATTTGTTCCATACCCGGAAGCAGAATTGTGGATGTGGAATAAACCCCTTTCCCAGCTAGGTGACAGATATTATATTTGTAATGACATAATTTGTCAATGTGTGAATATATGTTACGGTTATGTCGTCAGCCAAACGGCTTGTCGGCTCCTTAGTGTTAATTATAACCGCATCACGTACATTAATAGTGAACATTTCGTTACACTGCCATCACGAAACTTGCCGGGGGTTGCTACAAATGATAAAACCATTAAGGTACGATATTCATTTATTGGAAAAGCTTGAGCTGTTTTTTCGTTTTGCTGACACTGCGAAATATACACAATGTACCTATTTGAGTCAATAAACAGTTGCTTTTCTCATGCATTCTACACAGATCCATCATTAATTTACTAATCGCAATTGATATAGTAGATTGATTGCAATGGTACGTTCCGTGACCGACTAACTGATACTCGAGGCCAGTTAGATTTTAATCTATTAACGTAGATTTCAGCGCATTCTGAGCTGTGCTAGCTAGGCTGCTATCTAGCATCACCTAACATTACCAGTGGCACATGCGAACATACAGTGTTGGGCAATCTTGGGACGGTCACCGATCGCAGCTGCCCAGGTTTCTGGCCTTCCGTTCCAACAGGTCCGATCTCCTCGGCCGACGTCCGCTCGGTCGGGCTCCGTCCATCGGCCGGTCACGTCTGCCCTGCTATTGCCGCCATACTTGTGCTCACCCTCCTCTGGACCGACCACCCACGCGACCCGCCTCCGGACGTGTGATGACCCTCGACCCGTCGCCGGTCACCGGGTCCAGGTCGGCTCGGGGTCACCCGGGGCGCGTGTATGACTCCATTGCAGCCGCGTGATCGAGCGTTTGGACACAGCTGTTACAAATGGTGGCCGGCTACAGGCCGCCGGCCGGCGCCGCTCCGGCAAATTGGCCGCGCTCCACCATTAGAGCCGCGACTGGTTCCACATAACAAGGGCGAACGTGCCGCCGCACGGTGATGTAGGCGCGCCCAAGCCGGCTGGCCTCCGCGACGTGTGCGACTCGACGGCTATCAGCGCTCTGATCGTCCTTCCACATGTAGGACGGTTATTAAACTATGTTAACGGTCGGGCAAATTGGATGGACAGCGGCTAATTGTTGTAACATTTGTACAACGGTGTCGGCGCCACGCTAAGGTGAGGAGTAGGCAGCATCGGATGGAAACCGTCCATAGCTCAGCGCAGCATGGCGTCACCGCCAAGGGCGGATACGCCTTTGGAAACCTTTCACGTCTTCTTTTTATCTCTGCCACTTTTTATCGGCGTCGGACCGCGTCGGAATGCATGCAGGGTCAACGATCCCGCAAATATCGTCCTGGAGTACACGCACCTCCACAGGCGGTGTGTTCAGGCCGTGTGTGCCACCCACCCGTACACGGTGGGCGCGTCCGCTTCCGTTTACTACCGGCACGGTTGAGTCGAACGGCACCTATTGATGCCGAACCGCCAGTGTTGATGCCGGTCACCAGCGGTGAGCCGCGAGTGTAGATGCCGAACCGCCAGCGGTGGTGTCGACCACCAGTGGCGAACCGCGAGTGTTGATGCCGGTCACCAGCGGCGAACCGCCAGTGTTGATGCCGAACCGCCAGTGTTGGTGTCGACCACCAGTGGCGAGCGGCCGCCACACCGCTGCCGGTAGCGCACGGCACGCGCCGCCGCGTGCACGACCGCGCCGGTGACGATGCCATCCGTGCGGTGGGGTCACTGGTGCGTCGTCGGCGGCGCACGATCACTTTCGCCGGCGGCGGCGCCGCACGCCGGGGCGTCTCACTGACGACGGCCGGGTCAGGTCGGGTCGCCGGCGCGACCGCAGTGACACCTGCCGTCGCGTGGTGTAACTCGCCGCCGATTTATCGCCCTGTTTACTCCCGACAAACACAATGTCGTGATCGTAACTGCTTCCTGGCGCGACTGCGCGCTGGCCGCCGCCGCAGGCGTCGCAACGTTACACCGCCGCAAGCCGCCGTATTTCAACACGTCGACCCGGGCCGGGCCGGGTCATCTCGCCGCGTTTGTTTTAGTCCGCCGCTCAATTAAGGCACCAGCAGCCTTCACCAATCTGTCCGCGGGTGGGCCATTATGTCGTCCGACAATTATTTCGAGCGTGTACGCATGCTGGGCGTCAGAAGGTGCGCCGGACTTAAGCGGGCCTGGTCGTCAGTCAGCGGTGAGCCGGTCCCGCTGCCGATGACGGTGAACCCCCGCGTCGTCGCGCCCGCTTTGGGGTTGTTGTCACGAGGAGCCGATGCCGATGGCTTCTCGTGACACGACGTTAACTTCCGCACCGCTTGTCGACCGGCATCACCGACCGGAGGGATGTGCACCATTTGTCCTGGTCCCGGCAGAGTATGCGAGGTTGTTGCTGGGCAGGGGGGGGGGGTGATTCAACGCGCCGACTATCCGACTAGGCTGCCTCCGCTGAACACTACGTGCCACCACCAGGAGGTCGCAGGAAGTTCTGTTGGTCGGTGTAGATGCAGCGGCGGCGGCGGCCACGCTCTCACCATTGATTGGTCACCTGTTGGACAGCTGTCCAGCCGCCGGCCAGCTGCCGCCGATCACTCGCAGCTCGCGCTCCGCCGAGCCTTTCGCGCACCAGACACCTGCTGCGTCGTCGTGTTGTCTCGGCCACAGCTGGTCGCCGACGGCTGGAGTGCGGTCGGCAGTTTGGGCCATTGTCTCAGCTCGAGGAATCTGTCCGTTCGGAGTATCTATCAGCGGCGGTGGCCGCAGGCTCCCGTCACCGTCCGGCGGCGGCCGCCGGCTCCCATCACCTCAGCGGCGGTGGCCGCCGGCTCCCGTCACTATGCGGCGGTGGCCGCCGGCTCCCGTCACCTCAGTGGCGGTGGCCGCCGGCTCCCGTCACCTCAGTGGCGGTGGCCGCCGGCTCCCGTCACCTCAGTGGCGGTGACCGCCGACTCCCGTCACCTCAGTAGCGGTGACCGCCGGCTCCCGTCACTATGCGGCGGTGGCCGCCGGCTCCCGTCACCGTCCGGCGGTGTGCCCGCCGTGGCGGAGCCGGCGGCCGGGTCAGTGCGTAGTCGCCAGGATCGGCACGAGGCGTCGGATCGAGTGGCGTCGCCACTCTGTCGCCGAGTGGCGTGAGGTCGGTGTACGTTACACAGTGGCCAGGACGGGGTCAGTGCTACTCAGCTGACAGCTCAATGGCTTGTTGCCGGCAATCATGGGGAGGTCACGGTGCGGTCGGCCGTCGGCCAGGTGGTGCCCATTGTTCCCACTGCCGGTGGGTCGACTCATGTGATCTGGCACGTCAGGTAGCAGCGCCACATGAGCCTGGTGCCTGGCAGGTGCTGTCGGTAGGTCCGTCTGATGTGAACGGAAGCACCCAATACTGGCACTGCCGGAGACTCTCCCGTGGTCATCGGTGATGGGAGAGTGTCCTTCAGAGTAGACTTGCCTGTTGTGGCCTTGAGCTATCATGGTAGTTTTTAAATTAAAGCCAGTTAATTTACACACTGCTGGCTAGGGTCGGGCATAGGGTAATAATTTTTGCTCGGCTGGTTTTCATCACCCTACATTTACCGCAACTTGCATCAGTCGCTTATATTCGGACGCGCCACAGATCCTGACACGGTATATCGTGTACTTGTAGCGAGCGGCTGTCAGACGGTGGGAGGAGATGGCTGAGCTGGCGAGCCGCCACGGCGCCGCTCTGGAGCCGCGCCGTGTGGCAGTTGTGGTGGACACCGAGGGCGGTCGCGGTCGACACTCGACCGTGTACCGCGCCCGCTCCGGCATCCACTTCCAGAACCTCGACAACTACGTCAGGCAGGAGTCCACCGTGCGCGATCGGCTCATCAACACGCACCGGCGCGACGCCAGTCCCGGCAGCCGTCCCTGGCCGGCCGAGCTCAGCCCCGCCGGCGGCCGGCGCGTGGCCGCCCAGCCGCCCAGCTCGCTGACGTCGCTGTTGCGGAAGCATCTGCTGCCGAGACAGAACTCGCTCGGACAGCGGGAGGAGGCGGCCGCCCACTGCTGTCACGGCCAGGGCGGTCGCGCGCTCGTGCGCAGCGCCAGCGACAAGAGCGGCCCGTCGCCGTGGCGGCCGTCGGCGCGCAACAGCTCGCTGTCGCGCCACGACATCACGCGACGATCCATCCGTCGCACGCGCTCGTCGGTCGGCGGCGCGGCTCTGCCGTCGCGGCTCGGCGGCGGGGCGCCGTCGGCACCGACTAGCGCCAGCACCACGCCGTCGGCGCAGCGACACCGCGCCGCGCGCCACGGCACCGACTCGAGCCTCGTCGACGCCGACGATGACGCGACGGAGAGCGTGTCGGCGGAGCAAGACGAGCAGGCGGCGGTGGCGCTCGACGGGCGTCGACAGGTCAGTCTGCAGGACATCCTGCGGCTGGACGTCGGCGCCGGGACCGGTGGCAGACGCTCCAGCGACAGCAGACGATCCGTTCACCAGTCGGAGGTGGTTCGGGTCGCGGCGGATGGAGCTTGGCACGGTGGGGACAAAGAGCGTCGCGTGCACCCGGCTGATACCAGGCTGTCTTCCGAAGACAAGACAGCCAGAAGCCACACAAGCCTGACTGCCCCGGGGTCGACGGGCACGGTCCTCCAAGGCGCCGACAGGAGCGTCGACACATCACCCGAGTGCCGGCTGACCAGACAGAAGATTGGCGCCGACCTGCCGGCGTCGGCCAAACACCTCGGCGACATCATGTTCTCGACACTGCCGCAGGGCACGGTCAGGTCGACCGGCAGCAGTTCGGGCGTCAGCACGGCCACGGAGGGCGCCTGCAGTGGCGGAGACCCCAGTCCGCCGCCCGAGCTGATCGCTAACGAGCAGCAGTGCCGGTTGGATGACGAGCCTGGTCGGCCAACGGCTGTCGACGCGAAGGATCCGGCGAGAAGACGACCGGCAGACTGCCCCCAGCAGAGTGGCATCCAGCTGATGCTGTTTGGAGACAGGGACGACGAACTCTCTCCGCCGAGGGGCCATCAGTCCGGCATCGCCGGGTCCCCGGTGGTGTCGAGGCTCACTGATGGCAAGCGTAAACTGGGTGTGCTGAAGCGGTTGATGAAAAAGTCCAAACAACTCAACTCGGGAGCTAACGGTGCCGTCAGGTCGAGCGATCGCGGGTCTGGGGATGACAACTGCACTCAGCTCACCAGGTCCGAAGTGGCTGGTAAACAGCTCGGCATCTGGGACCGCATCTGGGAGCCTGCACAAGGTGAGTGGCAAGCGGCTATGCTGCCCATCCAGAACGGCATGGCAGCAGAATAGAAATGTGGCAAAGGAGGCTGACTTTGGGTACGTTCCCTAGGTGCCCGACGGCCGTATCTAGTCGTGTTCGTGTTCTTGACACTCATTGCCGAAGGGCCTATCCCACTTGGCTATGCACCTCACTTGGTGATGTATATGTTGATGTTTGGTTTGGCCTGACGATCTTACCTCTCGCCTTGAGCCCATTTCGGTAACGAGGCGCCGAGATCGTGGTTTGATTGACCCTGAGACGACTGCTCGCCGCCGACGTAACATTGTCGGGCCGGCAATTAGGTGCCGCCGAGACTTATGTAAACACTAGTGACTCGGTGCAAACGACTGGCTCTCCGCCATCTCCAGCCCGGCACTGCTGTCACGGACAGAGTTACGTGCGGATTAGGCTTGTTTATCCAGGGATCTGTACTCCTGCTGGCTAATATAGGCGAAACGGGGCCGTGGGGTCGGCCAGCTTGTGACCGAGATGCAAGGCAAACTCTGATTGGTCACCGTTGTTGTGGATGGGATGGCGTGATTCGTGCTGTATATCAGTCAAGTTTATTTTAACGATTATTTTGTCGTTGCAACAAATCATCGAAGTAAATACTGTTGTCGAATTTAGCACTATCCCAACAACACCATTTACACATTGGCACGGGTTGTCACGAGGAACTGTACATTCATAAATGTGGAAAATCATTCACAAACTACAACAGCAATGTCAATCCGCGCCACTTTGCCAACCCGAAGCTCAATACGTTTGATATGAGTAAGTTCACATTATGAACTGATTATGTTTATATTTGAAAGAGGAGAGATGAACAGATAAAGTAATCACCTGTTCAGCAGGCAGGTCACCTATTGAACGAGACCGCGAGCTGCCAACGACCGATCCAACAAATTGAACAGGGTGACGTGTCCAGTGCACATATTTGTTCCCACCAATGACCGTAACGGATATGGATATTTCAAAGTTGAGGGCTTATTGGGTTTACGGTTTACTTAGGGTTTAGGGCAAAGTTGAGGGTTTAGGGCTTACTCAGACCTTTCCGATGGGCGCAAAACACTCTCTCAGATGGACGCCTTTTGCTGACAATGTTGATGGTGGGAGCACCCGGACCTTTCAGAAAGGCTCAGTGGTGTGGAAATGGGGATGGGCGTAATTGGCGACGGGAATGTAGCTGGGCCTTCCGGTATGGCGCCGTTTTCCAATCCGGAGCACCATTCTCCGATCAGCGCGCGCCGTGCTCCGACCAGGAATGGGTCGCATACTGTAGAGTATCCTCCCATCTGGATCTGCCCATGCGAGAAGTGTGAATGATGAGCCGGACTCAAAGTTTTGGAAAAGTATGTCTATCGTCAAAGGAAGTTGAGCAGAGCGAAAGGGCAATAATGCAACGGTACCTTTGTGCAGGCTGAACAACTCAGACGGGACCCCAGCCGATTGGTTCACTCAGGCGGGACCCCAGCCGGCTGGTTGTCTCAGACGAGACCCCAGCCGGCTGGTTGTCTCAGACGAGACCCCAGCCGGCTGGTTGTCTCAGACGAGACCCCAGCCGGCTGGTTGTGTCAGACGAGACCCCAGCCGGCTGGTTGTCTCAGACGGGACCCCAGCCGGCTGGCTCACGGCACAGATTGTAACTCGACTTTCTAACCCCCCTGAATCCGCCTCTGGTAAGACATGTTAGTTGTAGGAAACAAAGAGTGGAGCACATGGTACCAATGGATACATACAGCATCTCATAATTAACGTAGGGAAAGCAGTATACATAATTCGCATTGTTTTATAGTACTAGCCGCACCAACTCTAACCCACTTCTAGTGTCTTTCCTCGAATCTTCTCCTACATACCATCATTGAATTATGGACAGGAGAGCTGCACACTGCACATCGTATGGTATTATCATCATAGTAGAAAGAAAACCAATGTGCGAGTAGCGTGTCCTCACGAATATATGTTGAATCTCGTATTTCTCACTGTTCTCCCCATCGGTCACAAAGTGTCGTTCCTGTTATCTTCGAGAGTCTCCATATTTGTAGGCGTGGTGCATTGCCTTGTTTATATATATTCTGTCATGAGCAATACATATAAATATTGAATACGGAGAGGACGTGTGAACATCAGACATAGACGCCGATGTGCATGCACTTGGATACGTATTCGCATCCAATAGGTGAGCATTAGGTTAAAAACACTGGAGACTCATCCCTGCGTCTCATTGTAGAAGAATAAAGTACCATCTCACCTAGCGAGCTGCCCTCTCTAGCTTTCCGTCAGCTTTATCTTCTACTGCCTGTCACCTCTTGTTCTCTGAAACCACAAGCATAGCTCAGCCGAGACTCCGTGGAGTCGAGCGCGGCTAAGTGTCAAACAATGCCATCTCGGCTTGCATCATAATGAGCTCGATTCTACGTCCCGCAATAACCTCGTCCACGCAAGAACTGTCGCGACATTGTGAAAGCAATTTTCCGGTGTCTTTTTACCGGTCGTGTTCGTTAACGCGGGTACTGTGCGAGAGAACGGCTAGCCGTCGTGTTCGTTAAGGTGGGCAATGTGCGAGAGAACAGTAAGTCGTCGTGTTGGTTACGGCAGACAATGTGCGAGAGAACGGTTAGTCGTCGTGTTGGTTAAGGTGGTTACTATGCGGGAGAACAGTTGGCCGTCGTGTTGGTTACGGCAGACAATGTGCGAGAGAACGGTTAGTCGTCGTGTTGGTTAAGGTGGTTACTATGCGGGAGAACAGTTGGCCGTCGTGTTGGTTACGGCAGACAATGTGCGAGAGAACGGTTAGTCGTCGTGTTGGTTAAGGTGGATACTATGCGGAGAACAGTTGGCCGTCGTGTTGGTTACGGCAGACAATGTGCGAGAGAACGGTTAGTCGTCGTGTTGGTTAAGGTGGTTACTATGCGGGAGAACAGTTGGCCGTCGTGTTGGTTAAGGTGGTTACTATGCGGGAGAACAGTTGGCCGTCGTGTTGGTTAAGGTGGTTACTATGCGGGAGAACAGTTCGCCGTCGTGTTGATTAAGGTGGATACTATGCGGGAGAACAGTTGGCCGTCGTGTTGGTTAAGGTGGTTACTATGCGAGAGAACAGTTGGCCGTCGTGTTGGTTAAGGTGGTTACTATGCGGGAGAACAGTTGGCCGTCGTGTTGGTTAAGGTGGTTACTATGCGAGAGCAGTTGGCCGTTGTTGGTTAAGGTGGTTACTATGCGGGAGAACAGTTGGCCGTCGTGCTGATTAAGGTTGATACTATGCGGGAGAATAGTTGGCCGTCGTGTTGGTTAAGATGGATACTATGCGGAGAACAGTTGGCCGTCGTGCTGATTAAGGTTGATACTATGCGGGAGAATAGTTGGCCGTCGTGTTGGTTAAGATGGATACTATGCGGAGAACAGTTGGCCGTCGTGTTGGTTAAGGTGGTTACTATGCGGGAGAACAGTTGGCCGTCGTTGGTTAAGGTGGTTACTATCGGAGAACAGTTGGCCGTCGTGTTGGTTACGGCAGACAATGTGCGAGAGAACGGTTAGTCGTCGTGTTGGTTAAGGTGGTTACTATGCGGGAGAACAGTTGGCCGTCGTGTTGGTTAAGGTGGTTACTATGCGGGAGAACAGTTGGCCGTCGTGTTGGTTAAGGTGGTTACTATGCGGGAGAACAGTTGGCCGTCGTGTTGGTTAAGGTGGATACTATGCGGAGAACAGTTGGCCGTCGTGTTGGTTAAGGTGGTTACTATGCGAGAGAACAGTTGGCCGTCGTGTTGGTTAAGGTGGTTACTATGCGGGAGAACAGTTGGCCGTCGTGCTGATTAAGGTTGATACTATGCGGGAGAATAGTTGGCCGTCGTGTTGGTTAAGATGGATACTATGCGGAGAACAGTTGGCCGTCGTGCTGATTAAGGTTGATACTATGCGGGAGAATAGTTGGCCGTCGTGTTGGTTAAGATGGATACTATGCGGAGAACAGTTGGCCGTCGTGTTGGTTAAGGTGGTTACTATGCGGGAGAACAGTTGGCCGTCGTGTTGGTTAAGATGGATACTATGCGGAGAACAGTTGGCCGTTGTATTGGTTAAGGTGGATACTATGCGGGAGAACAGTTGGCCGTCGTGTTGGTTAAGGTGGATACTATGCGGAGAACAGTTGGCCGTCGTGTTGGTTAAGGTGGATACTATGCGGGAGAACAGTTGGCCGTCGTGTTGGTTAAGATGGATACTATGCGGAGAACAGTTGGCCGTTGTATTGGTTAAGGTGGATACTATGCGGAGAACAGTTGGTCGTCGTGTTGGTTAAGGTGGATACTATGCGGGAGAACAGTTGGCCGTCGTGTTGGTTAAGGTGGATACTATGCGGGAGAACAGTTGGCCGTCGTGTTGGTTAAGATGGATGCTATGCGGAGAACAGTTGGCCGTTGTATTGGTTAAGGTGGATACTATGCGGAGAACAGTTGGCCGTCGTGTTGGTTAAGGTGGATACTATGCGGGAGAACAGTTGGCCGTCGTGTTGGTTAAGGTGGATACTATGCGGAGAACAGTTGGTCGTCGTGTTGGTTAAGGTGGATACTATGCGGGAGAACAGTTGGCAGTTGTATTGGTTAAGGTGGATACTATGCGGGAGTACAGTTTGCCGTCGTGTTCGTGTAGCTGAGTGGCCGCCAGTCATCCCGCCATCTTTTGTCTGTGCTCTTGCTGCTGAGCGCGCGCACGGCAGTCCCATCCGACGACTGGCGAGCATAACGCTGGCAGCGGCACGTTGTGGGTTGTGTCTACCCCGCCGGAACCGGTCACGTCGCCGGGTGGTCTGCACTGGAGTCTGGCCGGCCGGTACGACGATCCCGCTCTCTGGATGACTATGTGACGACAGTTAGCATCACGACCAGCAGACACCGCCGCCAGTGGCACACACTTCGCGCGCCACGTGTCCCGTGGCCGGCGCCCTGCCACGTGGTCACAGCCGCGGGTACACGTGCAGACGGACACGTCATCCTGCGGTTCGGAACTGGCGGCCCCGGGCGGTCAGGCGTGACGTCAGCTCAGGCAGCGCCGGCCGCCACGGTCGGTCTCGCCGGTGTACGCGGCTCCACCGACAATGCGCGCCGTTCTTGTGGCGCGCCGCGCACAGGGTGGCTACCGAATGGCCAGTGCGTTCGCTGCCACAAAACCCCCAGAAGAAATCGCGTCTTCGTTACGCAATTAGGCCCACCTCATATCGTGGGTGGTGGCATCAGAATATGACTGGTCTCGGTCCATTCCAACTTTGTGTAGATTGTGTGCTTTCGCATGGAAATGTATGATGCGAATGAAAATAAGCATGCCCAATTATAGCCTTAGACCATTCACATACGCAATTTTCCATAGTAATAGACCGGCAGTAATGAATCGTATCACAGTCGTACGTTACTAATACCATAAGGTATCGTATTTGAGGATGATCGACAAGGGAACGGATGGCGATTTGGCTGGTCGGTTTCATGCACACTACTACTGTAATGGCGACACCGTACTGGCAGACTGAGTGTCTAGGACTGCCAATGCGTATTAAGCATTTATGATTGTCAATGCAGACTGATTGGGCTGCCCACATCCTGAGAGTCCAATATACTGATGGAAGCTGGCGGACAGGGGTACGACCTGAAGGGTTGAGTGAGAGCCCATTGGATAAAGTAAATGCCTGGTGGAGAAAATGAGGACCTATTGGATAGAGGAAAGGCGCGTGGGATGGACAGAGGATCCAATGGATGAGCGATAACCGAGATCGAATCTTAGTAAAAATGATCCAGTGGACAGAGTGAGATAGGGTCGGTTCAAGAGAGTGGTAGCGGTATGGCACCCCGGGGTTCGGTGAACAAAGTGCCACCATCGCGGACAGGTTGAGGAATGTGCATTCAGACGTGATTGAAGGGATGAGAAATGAGGACTCGCCGCTAGTAACAGATCCAGAGAACCGGATGGAGATGAGTGGTGAGGATTCGGGGCAGTGGTAGCTCCAGAACACCTGACAGACAGTAACGGGTAAGGACCGGACGGACAGAGTGACGGGTGAGGACCAGAATGACACAGTAACAGGTGAGGACCGGACTAGCACAGTGACGGGTGAGAACCAGAATGACACAGTGACGGGTGAGAACCAGAATGACACAGTGACGGGTGAGGACCAGAATGACACAGTGACGGGTGAGGACTAGAATGACACAGTGACGGGTGAGAACCGGACTAACACAGTGATAGGTGAGGACCGGACGGACACAGTGACGTGTGGGGACCAGAATGACACAGTGACGGGTGAAGACCGGACGGACACAGTGACGGGTGAGAACCGGATGGGCGGAGTGACGGGTGAGGACCGGATGGGCGGAGTGACGGATGGGCGGAGTGACGGATGGGCGGAGTGACGGATGGGCGGAGTGACGGATGGGCGGCGAATGTGAGGGAGGAGCGCCACCACTGATGGCCCGCAACTCGTTGGCGTACCGTCAGTCCCAGAGAAGGCACTCGAGTGATGGCTTGCGCAACCGATCCGGTGGTGGATCTTATCCACAGTCTCACTGTCACTCTAACTAACGCCAGTAATGCTTACCTTCCAACATTAATTATAGTGGGACGCTGGTCATGATTGCTACCTCGTTGTTTGGCCAACAACAGTGCCTGCGATGCGGAGAATTGCTTCAACAGATTCACGTGAGAAAGCATCGCGTGGCTTCCACAATCTAACGATCTGGTGTCGACTGGAGCCCGACATTGCCCAGCGAGTCTACTGGTGTCTGATGTCGACTAAAGCCCGACACTGCCCAGCGGGTCTGTTGGTGTCTGATGTCGACCGAAGCCCGACACTGCCCAGCCAGTCTGTTGGTGTCTGATGTCGACTATAGCCCGACACTGCCCAGCGGGTCGTCTGATGTCGACTGAAGCCTGACACTGCCTAGCGAGTCTGCTGGTTTCTGATGTCGACTGAAGCCCGACACTGCCCAGCGGGTCTTCTGATGTCTGATGTCGACTATAGCCCGACACTGCCCAGCCAGTCTGTTGGTGTCTGATGTCGACTGGAGCCTGACACTGCCCAGCGAGTCTGCTGGTGTCTGATGTCGACTGGAGCCCGACACTGCCCAGCGAGTCTGCTGGTGTCTGATGTCGACTGGAGCCTGACACTGCCCAGCGAGCCTGCTGGTGCTTGATGTCGACTATAGCCCGACACTGCCCAGCGAGTCTGTTGGTGTCTGATGTCGACTGGAGCCTGACACTGCCCAGCGAGTCTGCTGGTGTCTGATGTCGACTGGAGCCCGACACTGCCCAGCGAGTCTGCTGGTGTCTGATGTCGACTGGAGCCCGACACTGCCCAGCGAGTCTGCTGGTGTCTGATGTCGACTGGAGCCCGACACTGCCCAGCGAGTCTGCTGGTGTCTGATGTCAACTGGAGCCCGACACTGCCCAGCCAGTCTGTTGGTGTCTGATGTCGACTGAAGCCTGACATTGCCCAGCGAGTCTGTTGGTGCCTGATTTAGACTGCAGCCCGACACTGCTCACCGAGTCCGCTGATGTTGGATTGCATTGTTATCATACGGGCAATGCGGATGTTGATAAGTGCAAGATGCGTATCACTAAGTACAGCGGCATTATTGCCAAGTGGCGAATGGTGATAACCTTGCCAACTGGAAACGGTAGAGGCAATCGGTGGCAGTCTGGTTACATGCCACATGATATTTGGCTTTGGTGTATGACGATCGGGGATTGACACATGTTGAGAGAGACATTGGCAGACACCTGTACCGCGTGGACGAAATTTCCGTTTGCCTTGTTCCAGTTGAATTTTGACGATTTTACCATGTTTGTAAAACAAATAATTTAAGCTTTAAAGGGCAATATCCCATCTTTACATTTTTTTTCGCACGTCAATTAATGCGAATGGCCGCTACAATCAATAAAGAAGCTGATGTGTCAATTTATGGTGATTGATGAAATATTAAAGAGCTCGGGTTATATAAACTCCACCTATGCAAATATATCAGTTATGTATCAAGTTTTGAGGATGGTGCAATTCAAACGTCGTGCTATTCCGACTACCTTCCATGGTATTTATATCAGATCGAATGTTCTCATACGTTTCCATGAAGTTAAAATTTCCCGAACTGTTCATGGGACGTTGCGTGAGCCGTTTATTCCACGGCGTACGTGCTATTTTTCAGTCTGCAGAATAGCCAAATGTTACGAGGGAAAGATAAATACCGGCTGAACGATTCCATCCTCCCTGGTGCTCCTGATGCCTTTGTGAGGTTCTGGTCTGTTCTGTTATGCTACACCGCAGTAGCAGGAAGTAATTCATTGAAATGCCCCCCTGAACTATGGGATCAGTGCGCATGAGCGCAGAGCACTGTGTGAACCCTTCCCTGTAATCAATGTTCAATCCATTACGCTTCAAGCTGCTGATTCCTTGCAATATTTTCCGTGAAGGTCTGCCTCATCGCACAGCTGAATTTTGTGCAATAATTGCAAGACTGACCGCATCAATCGACAAGGTTAGCCGGCCATTGAATACGATGCATGTGATTGTGCCTTCAGTCAACACACATGGGGAGATTTACCGCAGACATAAGCCAGCAATCACGCCCAGTGTGGATTACGCTGGGTGGGGATCGGTGCCTCCATCGCAGGCCAGCTTGTTCGGCGCTACGTCATGTGTGTGACCACATCAGACTATCTGCATACACCTTTTCTCCAGTATGCTAGTTTGGCCGCAAAGCTTGCGCTATGTAGCTGCCAGATATGGGATTGTAACTGATCGTCTGTATGTGTGTTTGAAAATTGATGCTCATGTAGTCCCGGGCTCGCTCCTGCTAGTCGACCTGTCCGATGGGTGATCAAGTGGCAAACGTCATATAGTCCACATCGGCAGGGTTGGTGGAATGGGATGGCGTGGTAACTGATTGGTTGAAAACCGGCAATATCGCACGCAGACATCACTCTATTTGTGGGCTCAGGATGTAAGTATTGGTGTGGTCTGGCACCCATTGGCTATATCTTATCTCGGAATACAGCGCAAATCAGGTATGGGTCTCTGTTAACAATACTACAATTCACAATGTAGTTCAAATTCCTGGTGCATTGCTGGTTCAATGCCGCCGCCGAAAACGCATTGCACCAGGACGCCAAGGAACGCAGCTACAGAGCGAGTCCTCCTCGTTATCATTCCACTGTAATGGCTCGTGTAATGGGCGCACGTATCGATATGATATGTGCAATGTTAATAATATATGGTACCTGCCTTGTTAATAGTTATTTGGCTTTTGAATAGCCGCTCATTTTCTCTGGGCATTGGAGCTGTCAGGTTTACCCCTGCCCAATTAGCCGGTGTCCATTCTGGCGCAACAAGCAAAAAGCCGACTAAAATGACCCCCCGGAATCTAATGTGAATGGTTTCACTTCTTGTGGTCAGGTGTGACGGCTCGGCCTCAACACGCTGTTTTTGTTCCTCTTCCCAAATGATACGTGATTTGCATGGCCCATGCGTCCAAAACACCCAGCCATTACGAAGCTAGCGCATGCGATGGACATGATTGTCTTGATATACAGATTGACATTGCAATTGAACTTGCAGTTGAAATTTAATTATTTTCGATGATTTCATGAATTGCTTAGCAAATCTGCATGGTGGTCACTCACCTACCTGGCCATGATTATCCAGTGCGTGGTCCAAGTGCTAGTTCGGCAGCTCAGATGCCGCCATTTGCATTTCTCCTCTTTTGTGTTGTTACATGCTTGATTCAAATTTGAGCGGGAAACACCAAACAGTATCAAATTGAGTTTATCTCATAAGAACCTTCAATATCTATGTTACCCCATTTTAGAGTTCTAAAAAGTGGTTCCACAAATCGAAGTTGTTCTATTTGAGTAGACCTGCTGCGTTGCTAGTGGCCTCTCAACCAACAAAATAACTTACCCGCAATGGAAGTTCCTGAGTATCGATTCCCCCTCCTCCACATTTGTTTCGTGTTCTAAAATCTGCATAGGTAACTGCAGAGCTACGGCGCTTCTAGCAGATTGGAAGAACACCGAAGTTGTAAGTGGTGTCGGCACCACGAAGCCCACGAACACCAATATCAACATTTGTTATGATACCTACAGCTTAGTCGAAACATTTCCGAGCGCCCAATATGACGACACTCATGGAACACGCTGATCAGACCGCCATATATATATATATATAAATGGAACATGCTGAACAGACCGCCATATATATGGAATGTTCGCGAGTAATTATGTGAAGGCAATTCGATCAACAGTGTTTTTACAAATGAATACTCCACCAACCGCGGAATTTGTATAAGGGCAGTCGGGAAATTTACATAGTTTATGTGGCGCAGAGCTTACCGGAACGCTCCGCAACTGGGACTCACGAAATGTGTGGCGTCACACCCAGCAGAATTAGCGGAATAATTGTAGCAAAGATCGCATCTCATGACTAAACGTACTTCCATCTGAAGAGACTCGCCGCAGGGCAGGGTGGTGAAAGTCATGTTCTGGGGTGTCTGTGCCCGGTGGTCGGCAGCCCAGCTTCCTCATTACAGGTAATGTGGTGCTCCTCCAATGATGTCACTTATCGCCCAGTGGGACGACTTCTCAGTAGCTTTTGTGCGTACGTTTTCAGAGTCAAGCTAAGTGTATAATGGTAATGAAAAGAAATCGCGTTTGTCTGTAATTCATCTGATTGGATCCCATGCTGGGCTTCGAATGCCTGCACCCACACGTACTGCTTGTTTTATGTATACGTGTTGCCCGTACTGCCATTGCAGAGGGTAGAACTGGGATAGCTCGTCGGTATCTTCCACTTTTAGCATTGCACCTAAGCTCCGTTCACGACAGGACTGGACTAACTGACTCACAATACCCATCCGTATCTTCCTGTGACATAACACTTGCGTGTTTGAGGGGCGATAGCAGGGACGCGTTTGCTTGTGCTGTGTGAATGCGCAGAAGATGGTGAAAAGCAACACGGCGTGAGTAGCTGACCACAGCCGTGGACCCACACCAGCACGCCGGTCCAGTGTGTTGCTGATTTAGGTAGATGCGACAGTGGACCCAGGTTGGCAGGACTGCCGGCTTCCATTGTGGCGACGGTCCGGCTGAAGCCGGCCTCGTTGTGGCTGTTGATTCGGCTCGACACTGGAAACCAGTGTGGTTACGGCCAAAGTCGCCATCAGGCTTCCGAGTAGTTCACACCGACAGTCTCTATCGGCGTACCTCAAGCGCCAGCGTGTCGGGTCGATGACTGACTGCAGCGCGTGCTATTAGCTGGCTACTGTCCCTTCGGCCGGGTCGATGACTGACTGCAGCGCGTGCTATTAGCTGGCTACTGTCCCTTCGGCCGGGTCGATGACTGACTGCAGCGCGTGCTATTAGCTGGCTACTGTCTCTTCGGCCGGGTCGATGACTGATTGCAGCGCGTGCTATTAGCTGGCTACTGTCCCTTCGGCCGGGTCGATGACTAATTGCAGCGCGTGCCATTAGCTGGCTACTGCCCCTTCTGGCGTGCTGGCTGGTATGCTGCACCACCAACGTGAACGGCTCGCTCGGGGCGTGCGTCACACCTCCGGCCGTTGTTGGCGCTCTGGCGCGAATTGTCCAGCAGCGTCTCTGCACGACCAATGGCTCCGTATTTCACTTTGCACCGTGCAACTGTTGCAGCCGCCTCCTCCTTTCACACCACCGGCCCGCGGTCCAGCTCAGTGCGCCCTCCCTGCACATCGCGCACATTACACCACCCATTACACATTACACCAGCCATTACACATTACACCACCCATTACACATTACACCAGCCATTACACATTACACCACCCATTACACATTACACCAGCCATTACACATTTCACCACTCATTGTACATTACATCAAACATTGTACATTACACCAGCCAATACACACTTCGCCACTCATTGTACATTACATCAAACATTGTACATTACACCACCCATTACACATTACACCAGCCAATACACATTTCACCACTCATTGTACATTACATCAAACATTGTACATTACACCAGCCAATACACACTTCGCCACTCATTGTACATTACATCAAACATTGTACATCACACCAACCATTACACATTACACCAACCATTATGAATTGCACTAGCCAATGTACATTGCACCGCCCATTCAACATTGTACACATTACGCATTACGCCAGTCATTACAAATACCGAGAAGACCGGGTTTCCGGGTGTAGAATGTCGGCCGTCGTCGGGGGTAGGCTGTGATGCGTTGACTATCGCGCGGTTCGGAAGGTCCGGTGGGTTGTCTCCTGTCGCCCGCCAACAGACGCGCCCCACACAGACTGTTGGCGGCTAGTGGTGGTGGCAGGTGGCCTCGTCGACGGCTAGTGGTGGTGGCAGGTGGCCTTGTCGGCGGCTAGTGGTGGTGGCAGGTGGCCTCGTCGGCGGCTAGTGGTGGTGGCAGGTGGCTTTGTCGGCGGCCATTGGTGGTGGCAGGTGGCCTCGCTGGCAGCCAGTGCTGGTGGCAGATGGCCTCGTCGCCACCGACGCAGCGACTGCGGCGCGCTGTGGAGCGCTTTCGCCGCACTTTTGGTGGTCGGCTTTGTTGTGCACTGGCACGTCGCCGACCGTGAGTGGTAATTGTTCTCCGACTGGCCCAGTGGGGACGGCTGGTGGGTTGGGGAGAGTTACCACCAGCTGCCGAGCACGAGTCTGCAGCGCCAGCGACCAGCCGGGCAGCTCCCTCCCGTAACCGACAGTACACCACCCAGCCCTCCCTCCCGTCACCGACAGCACACCACCCAGCCCTCCCTCCCGTCACCGCCAGTACACCACCCAGCCCTCCTCTCCCGTCACCGCCAGTACACCATCCAGCCCTCCTCTCCCGTCACCGCCAGTACACCTCCCAGCCCTCCTCTCCCGTCACCGCCAACACACCGTTCAGCCCTCCTCTCCCGTCACCGCCAACACACCTCCCAGCCCTCCCTCCCATCACCGCCAGTACAACACCCAGCCCTCCTCTCCCGTCACCGACAGTACACCACCCAGCCCTCCTCTCCCGTCACCGCCAGTACACCTCCCAGCCCTCCTCTCCCGTCACCGCCAGTACACCATCCCAGCCCTCCTCTCCCGTCACCGCCAGTACACCACCCAGCCCTCCTCTCCCGTCACCGTCAACACACCACCCAGCCCTCCTCTCCCGTCACCGCCAGTACACCTCCCAGCCCTCCCTCCCGTCACCGCCAGTACACCACCCAGCCCTCCTCTCCCGTCACCGCCAACACACCACCCAGCCCTCCTCTCCCGTCACCGCCAACACACCACCCAGCCCTCCTCTCCCGTCACCGCCAACACACCACCCAGCCCTCCTCTCCCGTCACCGCCAGTACACCACCCAGCCCTCCTCTCCCGTCACCGCCAGTACACCACCTCAGCCCTCCTCTCCCGTCACCGCCAACACACCACCCAGCCCTCCTCTCCCGTCACCGCCAGTACACCACTCAGCCCTCCTCTCCCGTCACCGTCAACACACCACCCAGGCCTTCTCTCCCGTCACCGCCAACACACCACCCAGCCCTCCTCTCCCGTCACCGCCAGTACACCACCCAGCCCTCCTCTCCCGTCACCGCCAACACACCACCCAGCCCTCCTCTCCCGTCACCGCCAACACACCACCCAGCCCTCCTGTCCCGTCACCGACAGTACTCCACCCAGCCCTCCTCTCCCGTCACCGCCAACACACCACCCAGCCCTCCTGTCCCGTCACCGACAGTACTCCACCCAGCCCTCCTCTCCCGTCACCGCCAACACACCACCCAGCCCTCCTCTCCCGTCACCGACAGTACACCACCCAGCCCTCCCTCCCGTCACCGCCAGTACAACACCCAGCCCTCCTCTCCCGTCACCGCCAGTACACCACCCAGCCCTCCCTCCGTCACCGTCAACAACCAGCCTCTCTCCCGTCACCGCCAGTACAACACCCAGCCCTCCTCTCCCGTCACCGACAGTACACCACCCAGCCCTCCCTCCCATCACCGCCAACACACCACCCAGCCCTCCTCTCCCGTCACCGCCAACACACCACCCAGCCCTCCTCTCCCGTCACCGCCAGTACACCACCCAGCCCTCCTCTCCCGTCACCGCCAGCACACCACCCAGCCCTCCTCTCCCGTCACCGCCAACACACCACCCAGCCCTCCTCTCCCGTCACCGCCAGTACACCACTCAGCCCTCCTCTCCCGTCACCGTCAACACACCACTCAGGCCCTCTCTCCCGTCACCGCCAGCACACCTCCCAGCCCTCCTCTCCCGTCACCGCCAACACACCACCCAGCCCTCCTCTCCCGTCACCGCCAGTACACCACTCAGGCCTTCTCTCCCGTCACCGCCAGCACACCACCCAGCCCTCCTCTCCCGTCACCGCCAACACACCACCCAGCCCTCCTCTCCCGTCACCGCCAGTACACCGCCCAGCCCTCCTCTCCCGTCACCACCAGTACACCGCTCAGTCCTCCTCTCCCGTCACCGTCAGTACACCACCCAGCCCTCCTCTCCCGTGTCCAGCTGAAGTATGTCGGTCAGCCAGTGCTGTGCCAACCCAACTAAGTCAGCTGGAGTGCTGCTATTTTGTCGGCTGATGCGCTGTTAGCCAGCTGTCGGTCACGAGGTCCAGCTATCGGCTGGTCAGCTGGCAGTCAGTTGGCGGTCATGGGGTCCAGCTGTCGGCTGGTCAGCTGACAGCCAGCTGTCGGTCACGAGGTCCAGCTATCGGCTGGTCAGCTGGCAGTCAGTTGGCGGTCATGGGGTCCAGCTGTCGGCTGGTCAGCTGACAGCCAGCTGTCGGTCACGGGGTCCAACTGTCGGCTGGTCAGTTGGCAGCCAGCTGTCGGTCACGGGGTCCAACTGTCGGCTGGTCAGCTGGCAGCCAACGTTCAGTCACGCGTCCAAAACCACGAACAAGCACAAGAGATGATTTACCGACAGTGCGGAAGAACCACTAAACAAAGCGGACAGCAGCTCCACCACTCGTCCAAGCTGCACGCAAGCTCGTGACACTGTGGTTGCGATTTCGGAATTTCCACCCGTGGTGACAAAAGTTGTCGGACACTGGCCGAAGTCGTGCGGAAAATAGACTGCAAATAGGCGGCAAATAGGCGGCAAATAGGCGGCAAATAGGCGGCAAATAGGTGGCAGCCTGTGGTGGTGTGCAGCACGACTAGTGGCCACACCTAGGTGTTCCGTGACGACTGCAGTCTCTGTGTGGCAACGGCGTGCTCTGTAGGGTGAGTTCTCTGCCTCTGCACAAATTGGGCAGCGCATTCGCAACAGTTACATCAATGCCATTAGGTTTCTCGAAGTTTATGAAGAAGTTATATTCAAGCGACTTTTACCTCCCGAGCTAACCAAGCCCAGATGAAAATGAAAAAAGTGCTGTCTTCAGAATCGCTACCTAAGCGAGTTAAAAGGGCATGCTAAAGGTCTAACACTGTTTTCCGTATTCATTCTGCGAGTTACAACTTACAGTGTATAGCATGGCCCAATAGCTGGCAGGTGCTGCATTATGGGTGTAACCACTGGGAGCTGGAGGACATGTCCCCCCCCCACAGTTTCTGAAAAGTAGCAATTTTCCCCTCCAATTTCCTTCGTGTTCCCTCCCCCAGGCCTCAGGGTGTGGTCACTGCAAAATTATACTTAATCATTTATAAGGTGAAAATATATATGCAAGAGAATAACAAAAAATACTAGAAACCGATCTAGCCAATCAACGGGCTTCACGGGCTGTCTGTCGTCACAGAATCTCTGAAAGGTAGATCATCAAACGTTAAAAATTTCCGTGTCCAGGCCATTCTTAAATAGCATGAACCTTGACTACCTTGTGTTCTCGATTTGGTGGACAATTGTACTTTGCGAGGCAATGCATTTTAATGATCGCAAGACTGTATACGTCTTAGATTGAATTCCCCTGCGCATATATTGATATATCTTGAGGAAACGTGACGGGGCGTCCTTAAGGATCTCCAAGCCCATGGAGGGGAACCATGGACAACCTTAAGCACGTACGTCAAGTCAACGTAGTATTCGTATTCGCATTCAGCGACGAGTTCGCAGAGACGTATTGGTATTGACATTGGAATTCAGCGACGGGTTTATGATTATTCGAATCAATTACCACAAATGCTTCCACTGAGCATGCTGGAAACAACTACATGGGCCTCACATTACCACTTTATTGGTCAAGGTCCAAGGCAAACCGGCTTCTTCGGTCGCCTCCCATTTTTTTCGTTTTCACTAAAACCTGCCCAAATCTGGCCATAGATGATAAGATGTGATGAGCCATCGTGCAACATTTAAAATCGGTGCATGTCGCGGTTAAACTTTCTGGTCAATGGTTAGCTTGATTTATTAGATGGAGATATTAAAGCTACATCGACCGAACGCGCTGTTCGGTTGCTATCGCTTCAATTTCCATCAAATGGGCATCATTCGATGTGGCTTGTTTTGCGGCATCAGAAAGCTGAACAATCGACTTGTTGTTCATGGGCAAAGGTCGAGCTGATACTTCGGTCGCCCCATTTTTCCGTTTTCGCTCAAACCTATCCAAATCTGGTATCACGCGGTAGCCAGCGATGAACACTCGAGTAACATTTCAAACCGGGACATGTCAAGGTTTTATTGAGTTTTTCGAAGAACTTGCGCTTCAATGATATGACTTTAATTTGCCAAAAATGGATGTCATTCGACGTCGCTTGTTGCGCGGTGTCAGAAAATTGGAAAACTCGTAGCTATATCTACATGTTAAAATTCAAACTGATTTCCTGCATTTTTCGCCTTGCATTTTCATTTTTTTGGTTTGCACCCTGGCCTACCCAGATCCAATATCAACGGGTAGCTCATGGCGATCCTCCGAGTAGCATTTTAAACCGGGATATGTCAAGGTCAATGGCATTTTAAAACTAAAGGTCAAAGGCAAGTTCAAATTTTTCGAAGTCTTCGCGATTCGTTGATGTGGATTCAATTTGCACCAAGTGGGTGTCATTCAACGTAGTTTATGCCGTGCTATAATGTATCAAAATGGAACTAATTTGAGAGGTCAAAGGTCGAACCAACGCTTTTGGTCGCCTCGTATTTTTGTCGCCCTAACCTACCCACATATGATATCAAGCAACAGCCTGTGATGAACATCGAGCAACATTCCAAACCGGGACATGTCAATGGAAAACCACAAGATCGAAGGTTGTCATAAATTGCTCTAAGTCTTCGCGCCTTCTCGCTATTTCTTCGATTTGCATCAAGTGGATGTCCTTCGACGTGCCGTGAGGTACTCTAGCAAACTGGTCAGAAAACGCATTAATTTTCAAAGTCAAAGGTCGAACCATTTTATTCGATCGCCCTGCGTTTCTTCGTTTTCTCACAAAGCTACCCGCGTTTGGTATCAAGAGATAGCCCACGGACAACCCTCGGGTAGCATTTCAACCCAGCACATGTCAGGCCAAGCTTCAAGATCAAAGGTTTGCTATGATTTTTTGAATGCCCTCGCCTTTCGTCGCTGTCGCTCCAAGTTGCATTATGTGGGTGTCATCCGACGTGGCTTGCCGTACGGTATCAGAATGCTGAGATATCGAAATAATTTCGAATCTGTCGAATGTCCGGTATATATATATATATAAAGATTCAGTGTAGGTAGTGGGAATAGGAGGATCAAATCCACTTTAGTTGCAGTCGTTGTGATAGCAGGCTTCATATCCTATATGACTAGGAGCTCCCCCAAGAAATCCGCTATAGCCTGCTCGGACGGCGCTGTCATCGCTGGTTTTTAATCTGCCTGCCACATTGATGTTCCGGACATGTAACATATACACCTTTTTTCAAATTGTTCGCTTTCCTTTCAATGGTTCCACGCAGGTTGTCAAATTTCCCAGAGAAGACATTGGTGAATGGGCACGATTGCATAGCCATCCGGAGTTCACAGGCGCGAGAGAGCAATATCGTAATCAGGGCTGGATTCAGGAATTGTCATGGGGCACTTACCTGCAGGGGTGCAATTTCTTTGGAACCTTTCAGCACACCGTGAAAGCACCTTTTACCGTGAAAGCACCTTTCAGCGTCTGAGTGCAAAATTCGAGGGGCGGGTTTCACTCGGTCCTTCCCGAAGGGACGCCTTTCCTCCCAAGGGTGCCTTTTCTTTCATTCATTGAAAGATGGCGCCTCTGGCTTTGAAAAAAAAAATAGAGCGGGTACACTGAAACCTTTTCAGATGGGCGATTTTTCCCGGCCGGAGGAACGCCTCCAACTATGTGGTGGGCACATGCCCTCAGTGCCACACCCTTTATCCGCCCTGGTTGCCATTCCATCGAAATGTTTCCTTGTATAACTGGAAAACATGGCAAAGTTTACTGCAAGTCCATAGTTACTACAACGAAACCATCGTCCAATATTTTCTGTTTTTCCTCCTACAAGAGGGCAATGTGTAACGTACTTACATCATTACTCTATGGTGATTGTGAAATCTGGCCAAGCATATACGACATCAAGCCAGATGTTCATAGGCAGTGAAAAAAGAGTGAAACTTGCTAATTTTGGCAGAACTTTTTGTCCCCAAAATATTATTAACAGTGATGAATAAATCTGAAAACTAGCCATTGAAAAACAAGTGACTGAAATCCAAGGATTTTTCTTTGATGACGGGGGACGCAGGCTACGCCTCTATATTGTTCTAACTTACCGCGCCCCTGGTTTGTACCTCCCCCAACTTAGAAATTGTGGTTACACCTATGCCGTGCATTGGCGGCAGGGTGCCGGTGTTGCGCACGGTGTACATATTGGTCACGGAGTCGGTTACCAGCTGGTGACGTGACGTGGGTTCCGGCCGGGCGGCGTCCTGTCGCTCTGGTCTACAGTCGTGTGACCGGACCACACGTCACCTGACGGCGTGGCCGGACCACGCGTCACCTGACGGCGTGGCCGGACCACGCGTCACCTGACGGCGTGGCCGGACCACGCGTCACCTGACGGCGTGGCCGGACCACGCGTCACCTGACGGCGTTGTCGGACCACGCGCCACCTGACGGCGTTGTCGGACCACGCGTCACCTGACGGCGTTGTCGGACCACGCGTCACCTGACGGCGTGGCCACCGTGGGAGCCGAGCAGCGGCCACTCCCACGACAGCCGGCTCCGAAACTGTCACACCGGACGGCAGACGCACGCGCTGGGAAATGTCCCCCTCCCCTCCCCCTCCCACACACACACACTCCCCGCCGACCGACCGCCAGCTGACCGCATTTCCAGGCCTGTGTGTGGACGGACAGTGGCGTTTGTTGCGCACAAATTGGTGGTTTCGTGCCGCAGTCCCACGCTTCCTGTCCCATTCAAGTGCTGCACCGTTACCTTGGCAGTGCAGCGAGCAGACGACTTTGCTTATACTCAAATTACTTGCAATTAGGCATGGGATGTTGACAGTGGGCTCGGCCCGTTAAACAGGACATGTTTCAGTTGTACAATTTTCCTCCACCAAGTGAGCTTCGGATTTGGGTTTTGATGTCGCTTCAGATTCCGATTGCGGTGTGGCTCATCAAGCCACTAGATGAGCTTCGGATCTGGTTGCGGTGTGATTCATTGTGCCACTAGGTGAGCTTCGGGTCCTGGTTGCGGTGTGGCCCCTGGTCAGTTGCGTGCCTAGGATTTGCTCGAAGGGGATCGTACTTGGAACGGCCCACAAACCCCTATTTTTTAAAAGTCCCAGGATTTCGTCCACTTTTTTCAAAGCAGCCATTTGTATTTATCGTCAATGAAATAAGAGAATCTTAGTGCGATTCTCTGGTTTCGGCTACGCTTCCTATGTTTTGCTAATTATAGTCACGTAATAATCTTGTGATTCTCAAGGGACCGGCCCGGTCCGATATCCCGGGCCGGTGCCTTGGAACGCCGGTGCGACTTTTCCGGGTCTCGGCGCGAATTTCTGAGACCCCATTGATGTTTTCACGGTTACCGATCTAACTTTTTGGAGCCCCCAGCGTCATTTGTTTAGGGGTCCTAGCACGACTCTTGGAGCCCCAATGTGATTTTCAGGGGCCCTGGTTGCGATATGACCCTGGTTGCGATGTGGTCCTGGTTGCGGTGTGGTCCTGGTTGTGATGTGGCTCCTGGTTGCGGTGTTGTCCTGGTTGCGGTGTGGTCCTGGTTGTGATGTGGTCCTGGTTACGATGTGGCTCAGCGAGCCAACTGTGATGGTTTGCATCGAGTCTTCCCGATAGTCCGACACGGGCAGGCGGTCAATCGCACCGCCAGGAGTGAGTTGTGGCGCACAATTAGAACTTGGCTGGAAGCCACCGCACCACAAGAGCTCAATTGACCGCCACTGAATACAAAATGGACAAACGAGCGTACGTGTCGACGCTCACCCAAGCGCCAGTATCGCTGCTCTCAGGATATGCTCGCACCATGGCCGTCTAACAGTGTTCACTGTCGAGTATCGCCCGCCGTCGGCAGTGTTCACTGTCGAGTATCACCCGTCGTCGGCAGTCTCCACTGTCGAGTGTCGCCCGCCGTCGGCAGTGTTCACTGTCGAGTATCACCCGTCGTCGGCAGTCTCCACTGTCGAGTGTCGCCCGCCATCGGCAGTGTCCACTGTCGAGTATCACCCGCCGTCAGCAGTGTTCACTGTCGAGTATCGCCCCCCGACAGCAGTGTCCTATGTCGAGTATCGCCCGCCGTCTAGCAGTGTCCTCTGTCGAGTATCGCCCGCCGACAGCAGTGTCCTCTGTCGAGTATCGCCCCCCGACAGCAGTGTCCTCTGTCGAGTATCGCCCGCCGTCTAGCAGTGTCCTCTGTCGAGTATCGCCCCCCGACAGCAGTGTCCTCTGTCGAGTATCACCCGCCGTCAGCAGTGTTCACTGTCGAGTATCGCCCCCGACAGCAGTGTCCTCTGTCGAGTATCGCCCGCGTTAGCGGTGTCCTCTGTCGAGTATCGCCCGCCGACAGCAGTGTCCTCTGTCGAGTATCGCCCCCGACAGCGGTGTCCTCTGTCGAGTATCGCCCGCCGTCTAGCAGTGTCCTCTGTCGAGTATCGCCCCCCGACAGCAGTGTCCTCTGTCGAGTATCACCCGCCGTCAGCAGTGTTCACTGTCGAGTATCGCCCCCCGACAGCAGTGTCCTCTGTCGAGTATCGCCCGCCGTCTAGCAGTGTCCTCTGTCGAGTATCGCCCGCCGACAGCAGTGTCCTCTGTCGAGTATCGCCCGCCGTCTAGCAGTGTCCACTGTCGAGTATCGCCCGCCGTCGGCAGTGTCCACTGTCGACCATCACCCGCCGTCGGCAGTGTCCACTGTCGAGTATCGCCCGCCGTCGGCAGTGTCCACTGTTGAGTATCGCCCGCCGTCGGCAGTATCCACTGTCGAGTATCGCCCGCCATCGGTAGTGTTCTCTGTCGAGTATCGCCCGCCGTCTAGCAGTGTCCTCAGTCGAGTATCGCCCGCCGTCTAGCAGTATCGTCTGTCGAGTATCACCTGCTGTCAGTAGTGTCCACTGTCGAGTATTGCCCGCCGTCGGCAGTGTCCACTGTCGAGTATCGCCCGCCGTCTAGCAGTATCCTCTGTCGAGTATCGCCCGCCGACAGCAGTGTCCTCTGTCGAGTATCGCCCGCCGTCTAGCAGTGTCCTCAGTCGAGTATCGCCCGCCGTCTAGCAGTGTCCTCTGTCGAGTATCGCCCGCCGTCGGTAGTGTCCACTGTCGAGTATCGCCCGCCATCGGTAGTGCTCTCTGTCGAGCATCACCCGCCGTCGGCCGTGTCCACTGTCGAGTATCGCCCGCCGTCGGCAGTGTTCACTGTCGAGTATCGCCCGCCGTCTAGCAGTGTCCTCTGTCGAGTATCACCTGCCTTCGGTAGTGTCCACTGTCCAGCATCGTCCGCCGTCGGCAGTGGTCACTGTCGAGTATCGCTCGCCGTCGGCGGTGTCCTCTGTCGAGTATCACCTGCCTTCGGTAGTGTCCACTGTCCAGCATCGCCCGCCGTCGGCAGTGGTCACTGTCGAGTATCGCTCGCCGTCGGCAGTGTCCACT